>JAUNZM010000751.1:0-337872 GCA_033459285.1 Clamator glandarius
CCCAAACCTGAATCCTAACCCTAAACCTAACCCTAAACCTAACACAAACACTAACCCCTAATCCCAACCCTAACCCTAACAATAACCCTAACGCTAAACCTAATCTGAACCCTAACACTAAACCTAACCCTAACCCTAACACTAACCCTAACGCTAAACCTAATCCGAAAACTAACCCTAAAACTAACCCTAACGCTAAACCTAATCCAAAAACTAACCCTAACCCTAACCCTAACACTAACACTAACCCTAACATTAACACTAACCCCAAATCTAACCCCAACCCTAACACCTAACTCTAACCATTAATCCTAAACCTAACACTAACACCTAACCCTAAAACTAAACCTTACCATAATACTAAACATAACCATAATCCTAACCCTAACACCTTACTCTAACTACTAACCCTCACAGTAACCAACCCCAACCCTAACCCTAACACTAACCCTAAGCCCTAACCCCAACCGTAACACTAAGCCTTACCCTAAACCTAACACTAACCCTCACCAATAACCCTAACCCTAACCAAAACCTAACCTTAACTCTAAACCTAACCCTAAACCTAACCCTAATCCCTACCACTAACCCTAACACTAACCCTAACCATAATCCTAACACTAGTGAGCCTAAACCTAACACTAACCTAACCACTAACCTTAAATCTAACTCTAACCCTAAACCTAAACACTAACCTTAAATCTAACTCTAACCCTAACCTTAACGCTAACCCTAACCATAACCCTAATAACCATAAACCTAACCCTAACACTAATACTAACCTTAACCCCCTAACTCTATCCCTAACCCTAACCCTTACACTACCCCTAACCCCTGACCCTAAACTTAACCAAAACCCTAACCTTAACCCTAACCCTAACACTAATGGCACACTAATAATAACCCAAACCTAAACGTAACCCTAACTCTAAATCTAAAACTAAGACTAACCATAACCACCTAAACCTAACCCTATCCTTAATCCTAATCCAAACCCTAAATCTAAGCCTAACCACTCCTCTAACCCTAACCCTAACCCTAACCATAAAAACCCTAAACCTTACCCTAATCAAAACACCAACACTAAACCCCTAAACATAACACTATCCCTATCCCTAATTCAAATCCTAACCCTAAACATAACGCTTAACCCTAACACTAACACTAACCCTAATCCTAACACTTATTCTACAACTAAAGTCTAATCCAAAACCTAAACCTAACCTTAATCTCTAACACGAAAAATAAGCCTAACCTTAAACTTAATGTTAGCCCCAAACCTTGCCCAAAGCACTAACATCAACACTAACACTAACCCTAATCCAAACACTATAACAAAACAAAAACTCCTAAACCTAACACCTAACCCTAACCCATAAACATAATACTTAACTGTAATTCTAAACATTATCCTAAGAGTGCGCCCACCATAACCCTAAAGATAAATCTAACCCTAAACCTAACCCTAACACTAACCTTAACTTTAACCCTAAACCTAACCCTAACACTAACACTTACCCTAACCCCTAACCTTAACACTAACCCTAACCATAACCCTAACATTAACCCTAATCCTAAACCAACCCTAACACTAACCCTAATCCTAACACCTAACAATAACAATATCCCTAACACAAACCCTAACCCTAACATTAACACCTAAATCTAAACATTAACACTAACCCTAATCCTAACACCTAACAATAACAATATCCCTAACACTAACACCTAAATCTAAACATTAACCCTAACCCTAACCCTAACCCTACCCATAACACCAACCCTAACCCAAATGACCCTAAGCTTAATGGCCTAACCCTAATCCTAGTGGCACACTAACCCTATCCCAACCCTAACCATAACACTAACCCTAACTCTAACCATAACACTAACGCTTACCCCCTAACCCTAACCATATCACTAACACTAATCCAAACCCTAACCCTAAATATAAATCTTAACCCTAATACTAACACTAATCCTAACCCTTATTCTACAATTAAAGCCTAATCCTAAACTTAAACCTAACCTTAATCTCTAACACAAAAAAGAAGCCAAACCTGAAACTTGATCCTAGTCCTAAACCTTACACTAAAAACTAACCCCAACACTAAAAATAACCCTAATCCAAACACTAACACAAAACCCTAACTCCTAACCATAACCCCTAACCCTAAACCAATAAACATAATACTTAACTATCATTCTAACCCTTATCCTAATGGTGGGACCACCCTAAGACTAAACATAAATCTAAACCTAAACCTAAACCTAACTTTAACCCTAAATCTAACCCTAACATTAACACTAACCCTAAACCCAACCCCTAACCCTAACCCTAACCCTAACCCTAACCCTAACCCTAACCTAACCATAACCCTAAGACTAAATCTAACCCTAAACCAACCCTAATCCTAACCCTAACCCTAAACCTAACACAAACCCTAACACCTAACTATAACCTTTAACCCTAACCCTAACCCTGACACAACCCTAACCGTAACCATAACCCTAAACCTAACGACCCTAACCCTAAACCTAACAGTAACCATATCCCTAACGCTAAACCTAACCATAACCATATCCCTAACCCAACCCCAACCCCAACCCAAACCCTAACACCTAACCCTAACACTAACCCAACCCTAACACTAACCCTAATGCTAACAATGACCCTAACACTAACACCTAACTCTAACCTCTAACCCTAATCCTAACCCAAACTTAACTCTAATCCTAACCGTAACCCTTACCCTTAACCCTAAACCTAAACCTAACACTAACCTTACCCTTAACCCTAACCCTGATGACCTTAACAATAACACTTACTCTAACCTTAAACCTAACCCTAAAACCTAACCCTAAAATTAAAACTAACCCTAACCATAAACCTTAATCCTAACCCTAACCGTAACTCTGAACCTAATCCTAACCCAAATCTAACCCTAAACCGAACCCTAACACTAAATATAAAACTAACAATAACCCAACACTAACCCTAACCCTAACCCTAATATTATCCCTAGGACTAAACCCTTACCCTAACTTTAACCCTAACCCTAACCCTAACACCTAACATTAACACTAACCCTAGCTGTAACACTTACCCTAACAGTAACCCTAACCCTAACTCCTAATCCTAACCATAACCCTTATCCTAACTTTAACCCTAACACTAACCCAAACCCCCTAACCTTAACCATATAACTAAACCCAATCCAAAACCTAACCCTAACAGTAATCCTAACTTTAACTATAAACCTAACCATAGCCCTAACACTAAAACTAATACCTAAAACTTACATTAACCCTCACCCAAAACCAAACCTATCCCTAAACCTAACACTAACCCCTAACCCTAGCCCTAACACTAACCCTAACCCTAACCCTAATATTACCCCTAAACCTAAACGTAAACCTAACCCTAACCTCTAACCTAACAATAACCATAACCCTAACACTACCACTTTATTCTAAAACTAACCCTAACCCTAACCAAAACCCTTACAACTAACAATAAATATAACCCTAACCCTAACGCTAACCCCTAATGCAAAACCTAACTCTAACCTGAACCCTAACCCCTAATCCTAAATTTAACCCTAAACCTAAACCTAAACCTAAGCCTAACCCTCACCCTAACACTAACACCTAACTCTAATCCAAACCCTGACCATAACCCTAACCATAATCCAAATGAACCTAATCCTAATGGCCTAAACCTAACCCTAGCCCTAAAGGCACACTAATCCTGACCCTAAACTAAACCCTTATACTAATTATGGACCAACCCTAACCCTAAACCTAACCCTAACCCTAACACTAACCCTAATCCTAACCCTTATGCTACAACTAAAGTCTAATCCTAAACCTAAACCTAACCTTAATCTCTAACACAAAAACTAAGCCTAACCTGAAACTTAATCCTAAACCTTGCCATAAACTTTAAACACAACTCTAACACAAACCCTAATCCAAACACTAACACAAAACCCTAACCTTTAACACTAACACCTAACCATAACCCATAAACATAACACTTAACTGTAACTCTAACCCTTATCTAAATAGTGGGCCCACCCTAAACTAAAACATAAATCTGACCCGAACCCTAACCATAAACCTAACCCTAACACTAACCCAAATGACACTAAGTCAAATGGCCTAACCTTAACACTAACCCTAACCCTAATGGCACAATAACCCTAACCCCACCTTAAAAATAACCCTAAGCCTAAGCCTAACCATAATCCCAACCCCCTAAATCTAACTCTAACCCTAACCCTAAACGTAACCCTAACACAACCCTAAACCTAACTCTAACCTGAACCCTAACACTTAGCCTAAACCTAATCCTAACTCAACCCTAACCCTAACACCTAAACCTAACACTAACCCAAAATCTAACTCTAACCCTAAAATTAACACTAAACCTAACCCCTAACCCTAAACTTAACACTAATGCTAACACTAACATAACTCCTAACCCTGACCCTAACTCAAACCCTAAATCTAACCCTAAACATAAACCTAACAATAACCCTAACCCTAAACCTTCACCTAACCTTAACCCTAACCCTAACCATAATCCTAACCCAAATGCACCTAAGCTTAATGGCCTAACACTGACCCTAACCCTAATGGCACACTTACCCTAACCCGAAACCTAACACTAGCCCTAACCCTAACCCTAACCCTATTCTTAACAATAACTATAACCCCCAAACCTTAATCCTATCCCTAACCCTATTCCAAACCCTAACTCTAAACATAACTCTTAACCCTAACCCTAACAATGACACTAATGCTAAAACTTATTCTACAACTAAAGTCTAATCCTAAACCTAAACCTAACCTTAATCTGTAACTCAAAAACTAAGCCTAACATGAAATTTAATTCTAACTCTAAACCTTGCACTAAACACTAAATACTACACTACACTGACCTTAATCCAAACACTAACACAAAACCCTAACCCTTAACCCAAACACCTAACCATAACCCATACACATAACAATAAACCATAACTCTAACCTTTATCCTAATGGTGGAACCTAAACCTAAACATATATCTAACCATAACCCTAACCATAAACTTAAATCTAATCCTAACCCAAATGACGTTAAGCTTAATGGCGTAACCCTAACCCTAACGCTAATGGCACGTAACGCTAACCCAACCCTAAACATAACCCTAAGCCTAACACTAACACTAACCCTAACACTAACCCTAAAACCCTAACCGTAACACTAATCCAACCCTAAACCTAATACTAACACTAAGCCTAATCTTAACGGTAACCCTAACACTAACCCTAGCCATAAGCCTAACCCTAACCCCTAAACCTAACCAGAACACTAAACCTAACCCTAGCCTTAACACTAACACTAACCCCCTAACCCTAATCCGAAACCTAACCCTAACCATAACCCTTAACCCTAACCCTAACACTAACCCTAAATCTAACCCTTATTCTACAACTAAAATCTAATCCTAAACCTAAACATAACCTTAATCTCTAACCCAAAAACTAAGGTTAACCTGAAACTTAATCCTAACCGTAAACCTTGCCTGAACACTAACCCCAACACTAACACAAACCCTTATCCAAACACTAACACAAAACCCTAACCCCTAACCCTAACCCCCAAAACCTAACCCATAAACATTGCACTTCAGCATAACTCTAAACCTTATCCTAATAGTGGGCCCACCCTAAACCTAAACATAAATCTAACCCTAACCCTAACCCAACACTAACCCTAACACTAAACCTAAACCATAACCCTAACATTAACCTTAAACCTAAACCATAACCTTAACATTAACATTAACCTTAACCCCGAACATAACTCTAACTCTAACCCTAACCCTAACCCTAAACGTAACCCAACCCTAACCCTAACACTAACAATAACCCTAACCCTAAACCTAACCCCACAATAACCTTAACACTAATGACTAAACCTAACCCTAACCCTAAACCTAACCCAACCCTAACCCTAACACTAATGCCTAACCCTAATCCTAAACCTAACTCTAACACAAACCTAACCCTAGCCATAAACCTATCCCTAACTATAATCCAAACCCTCACTCTGAACATAACTCTTAACCCTAACACTAACACTAACACTAATTCTAACCCTTATTCTAAAACTAAACTCTAATCCTAAACCTAACATTAATATTAAACTCAAAAACTAAGCCTAACCTGAAACTTAATCTGAACCCTAAAACTTGCCCTTAACACTACACCTAACACTAAAACTAATCGTAATCCAAACACTAACACAAAACCCTAACTACTTACCCTAACCCCTAACCTAACCCATAAACATAACACTTAAGCATAACACTAACCCTTATCCTAATGGTGGGCCCATCCTAAACCTAAATATAAATCTAATCTTAACCCTAACCCTAAACCTAACCCTAACACAAATGACCCTAAGACTAACCCGAACACTAACCCTAAACCTAAACCTAAACCTAACCCTTACCGTAACCCTAACCCTAACACCTAACTCTAACCATAACCCTAACCTTAAATCTAAACTTAACCCTAACATTAACCCTAATCCTAACCCTTATTCTACAACTAAAGTCCAATCCTAAACCTAAACCTAACCTTAATCTCTAACCCAAAAACTAAGTCTAATTTGAAACTTAATCCAAATCCTAAACCTTGCCTTAAACACTAACCCCAACACTAACACTAATACAAACACTAACACAAAACCATAACCCCTAACCCTAACCCCTAACCCTAACCCATAAACATAACATTCACCAGAACTCTAACACTTATCCTAATCGTGGGCCCACATTAAACCGAAACATAAATCTAATCCTTACCCTAACACTAACCCAAATGGCCCTAACACTAATTGCCTAACCCTAAAGGGACACTAAACATAACCATAAAACTAACCCTTATTTTAATATTGGACCGACCCTAACCATAAACATGACATTAACCCTAAACCCCTAATCCTAAACCTATACCTAACCCTAACACTAAACCTAAACCTAACCCAACACAAACCCTAAAACTAACCCTAACCCGAATCCTAAATCTAGCCATAAACCTAACCTAAAACTAACCCTAACACTAACCCCTAACCCTAACTCTAACCCTAACCCTAAACCTAACCCCTAATATTAACCCTAACACAAACCCTAAACCTTAAACTTACAGTAACCCTATACCTAACCCCTAACTCTAACCATAACCCTAACCCCTAACCCTAACGCTAACATTAACCTAAACCTAACCCTAACACTCACCCTAATCATAAACCCTAACCCTAACAATAAAACAAAGCCCAACCGTAACACTAACCCTAACCCCTAAACTTAAAGCTAACCTTAACTATAACTCTAACCCTTACCCTAAATCTACCCCTAACCCCTAACCCTACCCATAACCTTCACCATGACCTTAACCCTATCACTAACCCTAACCCTAATCATAACACCCAAAGAAGACTGGGGACAATTATGCAAAAATCGAGGTAAAATCGTAAGAAATGTTGTGGCAATTACTTAAAATTGGAGGACAATTACCCCACATTTGGGGATAATTAGAGAAAGTCTGGGACATCTGCACAAAATTTGAGGAAAATGACAAGATATTTGGGGACAGTTACTCAAAATTCTGAGACAACTCCCATAAACTCGGGCGCACTTACCCTAAACCCGGGGACTATTACAAGAGGATTTGGGAAAATTACTCAAAATTTGGAGGCAATTTCCCAAGACTTTGGGACAATTTCTCAAAATTTGTGGCAAATTACCCAATATTTTGACGACAATTACCACAAATTTTTGGCCACAATTACCTGAAATATGGAGAGAATTACACAAATTGTGGCAAAATTACCCCAAATTTGGAGGCAGTTACCCCAAATTTCATAAGGATTATTCAAAATCTGGTGACAATTACGCAAAATGCGTGGCAAACTACAAGAATTTTAGGGACAATTACCCAACAGTGGGAGACGGTTGCCCAACATTTTGAGAGAATGCTCCACATTTTGCGGCCGTTACCAAACCTATGAGCACAATTACTCTAACTTTCAGGAAAGTGACCCTAATTTGGGGACAATTATACAAAATTCGATGAAAACGATAAGAAATCTTGTGAAAATGACTCAAAATTTGGTGACAGTTACCCCAAATCCGGCGACAATTAACAAAATTTGGAGAAAATGTCCATCGTTTGGAGATAGCTCCTCAAAACTGGGGGGGCAATTACCCGAAGCTTGCGTATAATTCCCCGAAATTTGGAGAGAGTTACCGAAAATTTGAGGAGGATTACCCAAAATTGGGAGAGAATTACTCAAAATTTGAGGGCAATTACCCCAAATTTGGAGAGAATGACTCAAAATTTGGGAAAAAAGTACTCAAAATTTGGTGACAATTACCCATCCAGTGGGGACAATTACTAAAAATGTGGGCAAACTTATCTAAAATTTTGAGGCAATAACCCCAAATCGGGTGAAAATTATCCGACATTTGGGGACAATTATCCACCACTTGAGAACAAATTCACCAAATTTGAGGAAAATTATTAGACATGTTGGGCCAATTACCCAAAATTTGGAGACAGTTATTCAGGATTTGGGGATAATTACCCAAATTTGGAGACAATTGCTGAAATTTGGGAAAACGACAGAAAATTTGGGGACAATTACTAAAAATTGGGGCAAAATGACCCCCTATTAAGGGACAATTTCCCCAACATTTGTCGAAAACGACACACCGTTTGGAGACAATTACGCCAAAATTGGAGACAATTACTTAGAATTTGGGGTCAATTACCCAACGTTTGGTGACAATTTCCCTCCGTAGGAACACAACTATCAAAACTGTAGAGACAAATACACGAAACTTGTGGAAGATTTTAATGACTTGAATCACCATTGCCCATAACTTTGAGACAAATTAGAAGACAATTACTCAAAATTTGGTTACAGTTACTGAGAATTTGGGACAATTACACAAATTTTCGGGAAAATGACACAAAATTTGTGGGAAGATACAGACAATTTTGAGACAATGCCTAAGAATTTGGCAAAACGCCTCAACAATTTGCGACGATTATTACAAATCTGGGGCTAATGACTCAAAACCTGGCAGGCGACGATTACTAGAAGTTTTTAGGCAGTTATTTCAAATTTGTGCAAAATTAATGAAAACTTGGGAGTAATGACCCCAAGTTTGGAGGAAATGACTTAAAATCTGGGGACAATTACCCAAATTTGGGGACAATTACCCCAAATGTGGAGAAACCACCCTAACCCTAACCATAAAACACTAACCCCAAACCCAACTCCAATTTTTGGACACTTACCCAAAATCTGGAGATAATTCCTCAAAGTTTGTGGACAATTGTGTAAAATTGGATGACAATTACCCAAGAGTTTGAGACAATTACCCCAAACTGGGAGACAATTGCCCAACATTTGGAGAACATGACTCAAAATAGTCTGACATTTACCTCGATTTAGGGGAAATGACCCAGGGTTTGGAGAAAATGATGCAAGATTTGGGGACAATTACGCAAAATTGGTGGAAAATTACGCCTGATTTTGAGACGACTGTCCAGATTTTGCTGGCAAATACCCCAAATCTGCAGACATTTACTCTAAACTTGAGGAAAATTACCCGAGACTGGGGACAATTATACAAAAATCGAGGTAAAATCGTAAGAAATGTTGTGGCAATTACTTAAAATTGGAGGACAATTACCCCACATTTGGGGATAATTAGAGAAAGTCTGGGAAATCTGCTCAAAATTTGAGGAAAATGACAAGATATTTGGGGACAGTTACTCAAAATTCTGAGACAACTCCCATAAACTCGGGCGCACTTGCCCTCAACCCGGGGACTATTACAAGAGGATTTGGGAAAATTACTCAAAATTTGGGGACAATTTCCCAAGACTTTGGGACAATTTCTCAAAATTTGTGGCAAATTGCCTAACATTTTGACGACAATTACCACAAATTTTTGGCCACAATTACCTGAAATATGGAGAGAATTACACAAATTGTGGCAAAATTACCCCAAATTTGGAGGCAGTTACCCCAAATTTCATAAGGATTATTCAAAATCTGGTGACAATTACGCAAAATGCGTGGCAAACTACCAGAATTTTAGGGACAATTACCCAACAGTGGGAGATGGTTGCCCAACATTTTGAGAGAATGCTCCCCTTTTTGCGGCCGTTACCAAACCTATGAGCACAATTACTCTAAATTTCAGGAAAGTGACCCTAATTTGGGAACAATTATACAAAATTCGATGAAAACGATAAGAAATCTTGTGAAAATGACTCAAAATTTGGTGACAGTTACCCCAAATCCGGGGACAATTAACAAAATTTGGAGAAAATGTCCATCGTTTTGAGATACCTCCTCAAACCTGTGGAGGGAAATTACCCCAAGTTTGCGGATAATTTCCCGAAATTTGGAGACAGTTACCGAAAATTTGAGGAGGATTACCCAAAATCCGGAGAGAATTACTCAACATTTGAGGGCAATTACCCCAAATTTGGAGAGAATGACTCAAAATTTGGGAAAAAGTACTCAAATTTTGGTGACAATTACACAACAAGTGGGGGACAACTACTAAAAATGTGAGCAAACTTACCTAAAATTTTGAGGCAATAACCCCAAATCGGGTGAAAATTATCTGACATTTGGGGACAATTATCCACCATTTGGGGACAAATAGACCAAATTTGAGGAATATTATTAGATATGTTGGGCCAATTACCCATAATTTGGAGACAGTTACTCAGGATTTGGGGACAATTACCCAAATTTGGAGACAATTGCTGAAATTTGGGAAAACGACAGAAAATTTGGGGACAATTACTAAAAATTGGGGCAAAATGACCCCCTATTAAGGGACAATTTCCCCAACATTTGTCGAAAACAACACACCGTTTGGAGACAATTATGCAAAAATTGGAGACAATTACTTAGAATTTGGGGTCAATTACCCAAATTTTGGTGACAATTTCCCTCCGCAGGAACACAACTATCAAAACTGTAGAGACAAATACACGGAACTTGTGGAAGATTTTAATGACTTGAATCACCATTGCCCATAACTTTGAGACAAATTAGAAGACAATTACTCAAAATTTGGTTACAGTTACCGAGAATTTGGGACAATTACACAAATTTTCGGGAAAATGACACAAAATTTGTGGGAAGATACACACATTTTTGAGACAATGCCTAAGAATTTGGCAAAACGCCTCAACAATTTGCAACGATTATTACAAATCTGGGGCTAATGACTCAAAACCTGGCGGGCGACCATTACTAGAAGTTTTTAGGCAGCTATTTCAAACTTGTGCACAATTACAGAGTAATTAGGGAGTAATGACCCCAAGATTGGAGGAAATTACTTAAAATCTGGGGACAATTACACAAATTTGGGGACAATTACCCCAAATGTGGAGACAACACCCTAACCCTAACCATAAAACACTAACCCCAAACCCAACTCCAATTTTTCGACACTTACCCAAAATCTGGAGATAATTCCTCAAAGTTTGTGGACAATTGCGTAAAATTGGAGGACAATTACCCAAGAGTTTGAGACAATTACCCCAAACTGGGAGACAATTGCCCAACATTTGGAGAACATGACTCAAAATAGTCTGACATTTACCTCGATTTGGGGGAAATGACCCAGGGTTTGGAGAAAATGATGCAAGATTTGGGGACAATTACACAAAATTGGTGGAAAATTACGCCTGATTTTGAGACGACTGTCCAGATTTTGCCGGCAAATACCCCAAATCTGCAGACATTTACTCTAAACTTGAGGAAAATTACCCGAGACTGGGGACAATTATGCAAAAATCGAGGTAAAATCGTAAGAAATGTTGTGGCAATTACTTAAAATTGGAGGACAATTGCCCCACATTTGGGGATAATTAGAGAAGGTCTGGGACATCTGCACAAAATTTGAGGAAAATTACATGATATTTGGGGACAGTTACTCAAAATTCTGAGACAACTCCCATAAACTCAGGCGCACTTACCCTCAACCCGGGGACTATTACAAGAGGATTTGGGAAAATTACTCAAAATTTGGAGGCAATTTCCCAAGACTTTGGGGCAATCTCTCAAAATTTGTGGCAAATTGCCCAAAATTTTGCCGACAATTACCACAAATTTTTGGCCACAATTACCTGAAATATGGAGAGAATTACACAAATTGTGGCAAAATTACCCCAAATTTGGAGGCAGTTACCCCAAATTTCATAAGGATTATTCAAAATCTGGTGACAATTACGCAAAATGCGTGTCAAAATACAAGAATTTTAGGGACAATTACCCAACTGTGGGAGACGGTTGCCCAACATTTTGAGAGAATGCTCCACATTTTGCGGCAGTTACTAAACCTATGAGCACAATTACTCTAAATTTCAGGAAAGGGACCCTAATTTGGGGACAATTATACAAAATTCGATGAAAACGATAAGAAATCTTGTGAAAATGACTCAAAATTTGGTGACAGTTACCCCAAATCCGGCGACAAGTAACAAAATTAGGAGAAAATGTCCATCGTTTTGAGATAGCTCCTCAAAACTGAGGGGGCAATTACCCGAAGTTTGCAGATAATTTCCCGAAATTTGGAGACAGTTACCGAAAATTTGAGGAGGATTACCCAAAATTGGGAGAGAATTACTCACAATTTGAGGGCAATTACCCCAAATTTGGAGAGAATGACACAAAATTTGGGAAAAAGTACTCAAAATTTGGTGACAATTACCCAACCAGGGGTTTACAATTACTAAAAATGTGGGCAAACTTACCAAAAATTTTGAGGCAATAACCCCAAATCGGGTGAAAATTATCTGACATTTGGGGACAATTATCCACCATTTGGGGACAAATACACCAAATTTGAGGAAAATTATTAGACATGTTGTGCCAATTACCCAAAATTTGGAGACAGTTACTCAGGATTTGGGGACAATTACCCAAATTTGGAGACAATTGCTGAAATTTGGGAAAACGACAGAAAATTTGGGGACAATTACTAAAAATTGGGGCAAAATGACCCCCTATTTAGGGACAATTTCCCAACATTTGTCGAAAAGGACACACCGTTTGGAGACAATTACACAAAAATTGGAGACAATTACTTAGAATTTGGGGTCAATTACCCAACGTTTGGTGACAATTTCCCTCCGTAGGAACACAACTATCAAAACTGTAGAGACAAATACACGAAACTTGTGGAAGATTTTAATGACTTGAATCACCATTGCCCATAACTTTGAGACAAATTAGAAGACAATTACTCCAAATTTGGTTACAGTTACTGAGAATTTGGGACAATTACACAAATTTTCGGGAAAATGACACAAAATTTGTGGGAAGATACACACAATTTTGAGACAATGCCTAAGAATTTGGCAAAACGTCTCAACAATTTGCGACGATTATTACAAATCTGGGGCTAATGACTCAAAACCTGGCGGGCGATGATTACTAGAAGTTTTTAGGCAGTTATTTCAAATTTGTGCACAATTACTGAAAACTTGGGAGTAATGACCCCAAGTTTGGAGGAAATGACTTAAAATCTGGGGACAATTACCCAAATTTGGGGACAATTACCCCAAATGTGGAGACAACACCCTACCCCTAACCATAAAACACTAACCCCAAACCCATCTCAAATTTTTGGACACTTACCCAAAATCTGGAGATAATTCCTCAAAGTTTGTGGACAATTGCCTAAAATTGGAGGACAATTACCCAAGAGTTTGAGACAATTACCCCAAACTGGGAGACAATTGCCCAACATTTGGAGAACATGACTCAAAATAGTCTGACATTTACCTCGATTTGGGGGAAATTACCCAGGGTTTGGAGAAAATGATGCAAGATTTGGGGACAATTACACAAAATTGGTGGAAAATTATGCCTGATTTTGAGACGACTGTCCAGATTTTGCTGGCAAATACCCCAAATCTGCAGACATTTACTCTAAACTTGAGGAAAATTACCCGAGACTGGGGACAATTATACAAAAATCGAGGTAAAATCGTAAGAAATGTTGTGGCAATTACTTAAAACTGGAGGACAATTACCCCACATTTGGGGATAATTAGAGAAAGTCTGGGACATCTGCACAAAATTTGAGGAAAATGACAAGATATTTGGGGACAGTTACTTAAAATTCTGAGACAACTCCCATAAACTCGGGCACACTTACCCTAAACCCGGGGACTATTACAAGAGGATTTGGGAAAATTACTCACAATTTGGAGGCAATTTCCCAAGACTTTGGGACAATTTCCTAAGTCTTTGGGACAATTTCTCAAAATTTGTGGCAAATTGCCCAAAATTTTGCCGACAATTATCACAAATTTTTGGCCACAATTCCCTGAAATATGGAGAGAATTACACAAATTGTGGCAAAATTACCCCAAATTTGGAGGCAGTTACCCCAAATTTCACAAGGATTATTCAAAATCTGGTGACAATTACGCAAAATGCGTGGCAAACTACAAGAATTTTAGGGACAATTACCCAACAGTGGGCGATGGTTGCCCAACATTTTGAGAGAATGCTCCACATTTTGCGGCCGTTACCAAACCTATGAGCACAATTACTCTAAATTTCAGGAAAGTGACCCTAATTTGGGGACAATGATACAAAATTCGATGAAAACGATAAGAAATCTTGTGAAAATGACTCAAAATTTGGTGACAGTTACCCCAAATCCGGCGACAATTAACAAAATTTGGAGAAAATGTCCATCGTTTTGAGATAGCTCCTCAAAACTGGGGGGGCAATTACTCGAAGTTTGTTGATAATTTCCCAAAATTTGGAGACAATTACCAGAAATTTGAGGAGGATTACCCAAAATTGGGAGAGAATGACTCAAAATTTGAGGGCAATTACCCCAAATTTGGAGAGAATGACTCAAAATTTGGGAAAAAGTACTCAAAATTTGGTGACAATTACCCATCCAGTGGGGACAATTACTAAAAATGTGAGCAAATTTACCTAAAATTTTGAGGCAATAATCCCAAATCGGGTGAAAATTATCTGACATTTGGGGACAATTATCCACAATTTGTGGACAAATACACCAAATTTGAGGAAAATTATTAGACATGTTGGGCCAATTACCCAAAATTTGGAGAGAGTTACTCAGGATTTGGGGACAATTACCCAAATTTGGAGACAATTGCTGAAATTTGGGAAAACGACAGAACATTTGGGGACAATTACTAAAAATTGGGGCAAAATGACCTCCTATTTAGGGACAATTTTCCTAAATTTGTCAAAAACCACACACCGTTTGGAGACAATTACGCAAAAATTGGAGACAATTACTTAGAATTTGGGGTCAATTACCCAACGTTTGGTGACAATTTCCCTCCGCAGGAACACAACTATCAAAACTTTTGAGACAAATACACGAAACTTGTGGAAGATTTTAATGACTTGAATCACCATTGCCCATAACTTTGAGACAAATTAGAAGACAATTACTCCAAATTTGGTTACAGTTACCGAGAATCTGGGAAAATTACACAAATTTTCGGGAAAATGACACAAAATTTGTGGGAAGGTGCACACATTTTTGAGACAATGCCTAAGAATTTGGCAAAACGCCTCAAGAATTTGCAACGATTATTACAAATCTGGGGCTAATGACTCAAAACCTGGCGGGCGACGATTACTAGAAGTTTTTAGGCAGTTATTTCAAACTTGTGCACAATTACAGAGTAATTAGGGAGTAATGACCCCAAGATTGGAGGAAATTACTTAAAATCTGGGGACAATTACCCAAATTTGGGGACAATTACCCCAAATGTGGAGACAACACCCTAACCCTAACCATAAAACACTAACCCCAAACCCATCTCAAATTTTTGGACACTTACCCAAAATCTGGAGATAATTCCTCAAAGTTTGTGGACAATTGCGTAAAATTGGAGGACAATTACCCATGAGTTTGAGACAATTACCCCAAACTGGGAGACAATTGCCCAACATTTGGAGAAGATTACTCAAAACAGTCTGACATTTACCTCGATTTGGGGGAAATGACCCAGGGTTTGGAGAAAATGATGCAAGATTTGGGGACAATTACACAAAATTGGTGGAAAATCACGCCTGATTTTGAGACGACTGTCCAGATTTTGCCGGCAAATACCCCAAATCTGCAGACATTTACTCTAAACTTGAGGAAAATTACCCAAGACTTGGGACAATTATACAAAAATCGAGGTAAAATGGTAAGAAATGTTGTGGCAATTACTTAAAATTGGAGGACAATTGCCCCACATTTGGGGATAATTAGAGAAGGTCTGGGACATCTGCACAAAATTTGAGGAAAATGACAAGATATTTGGGGACAGTTACTCAAAATTCTGAGACAACTCCCATAAACTCGGGTGCACTTGCCCTCAACCCGGGGACTATTACAAGAGGATTTGGGAAAATTACTAAAAAATTTGGAGGCAATTTCCCAAGACTTTGGGACAATTTCTCAAAATTTGTGGCAAATTACCAAACATTTTGCCGACAATTACCACAAATTTTTGGCCACAATTCCCTGAAATATGGAGAGAATTACACAAATTGTGGCAAAATTATCCCAAATTTGGAGGCAGTTACCCCAAATTTCATAAGGATGATTCAAAATCTGGTGACAATTACGCAAAATGCGTGGCAAACTACAAGAATTTTAGGGACAATTACCCAAGAGTGGGAGACGGTTGCCCAACATTTTGAGAGAATGCTCCACATTCTGCGGCAGTTACCAAACCTATGAGCACAATTACTCTAAATTTCAGGAAAGTGACCCTAATTTGGGGACAATGATACAAAATTGGATGAAAACGATAAGAAATCTTGTGAAAATGACTCAAAATTTGGTGACAGTTACCCCAAATCCGGCGACAATGAACAAAATTTGGAGAAAATGTCCATCGTTTTGAGATAGCTCCTCAAAACTGGGGGGGCAATTACCCGAAGTTTGCAGATAATTTCCCGAAATTTGGAGACAGTGACCGAAAATTTGAGGAGGATTACCCAAAATTGGGAGAGAATGACTCAAAATTTGAGGGCAATTACCCCAAATTTGGAGAGAATGACTCAAAATTTGGGAAAAAGTACTCAAAATTTGGTGACAATTACCCAACCAGGGGGGGACAATTACTAAAAATGTGGGCAAATTTACCAAAAATTTTGAGGCAATAACCCCAAATCGGGTGAAAATTATCCGACATTTGGGGACAATTATCCACCATTTGGGGACAAATACACCAAATTTGAGGAAAATTATTAGACATGTTGGGCCAATTACCCAAAATTTGGAGACAGTTACTCAGGATTTGGGGACAATGACCCAAATTTGGAGACAATTGCTGAAATTTGGGAAAACGACAGAAAATTTGGGGACAATTACTAAAAACTGGGGCAAAATGACCCCCTATTTAGGGACAATTTCCCCAACATTTGTCGAAAACGACACACCGTTTGGAGACAATTACGCAAAAATTGGAGACAATTACTTAGAATTTGGGGTCAATTACCCAACGTTTGGTGACAATTTCCCTCCGTAGGAACACAACTATCAAAACTGTAGAGACAAATACACGAAACTTGTGGAAGATTTTAATGACTTGAATCACCATTGCCCATAACTTTGAGACAAATTAGAAGACAATTACTCAAAATTTGGTTACAGTTACCGAGAATTTGGGAAAATTACACAAATTTTTGGGAAAATGACACAAAATTTGTGGGAAGATACACACAATTTTGAGACAATGCCTAAGAATTTGGCAAAACACCTCAACAGTTTGCGACGATTATTACAAATCTGGGGCTAATGACTCAAAACCTGGCGGGCGACGATTACTAGAAGTTTTTAGGCAGTTATTTCAAATTTGTGCACAATTACTGAGTAATTGGGGAGTAATGACCCAAAGTTTGGAGGAAATGACTTAAAATCTGGGGACAATTACCCAAATTTGGGGACAATTACCCCAAATGTGGAGACAACACCCTAACCCTAACCATAAAACACTAACCCCAAACCCAACTCCAATTTTTGGACACTTACCCAAAATCTGGAGATAATTCCTCAAAGTTTGTGGACAATTGCCTAAAATTGGAGGACAATTACCCAAGAGTTTGAGACAATTACCCCAAACTGGGAGACAATTGCCCAGCATTTGGAGAAGATGACTCAAAATAGTCTGACATTTACCTCGATTTGGGGGAAATTACCCAGGGTTTGGAGAAAATGATACAAGATTTGGGGACAATTACACAAAATTGGTGGAAAATTACGCCTGATTTTGAGACGACTTTCCAGATTTTGCCGGCAAATACCTCAAATCTGCCGACATTTACTCTAAACTTGAGGAAAATTACCCGAGACTGGGGACAATTATACAAAATTCGAGGTAAAATCGTAAGAAATGTTGTGGCAATTACTTAAAATTGGAGGACAATTACCCCACATTTGGGGATAATTAGAGAAAGTCTGGGACATCTGCACAACATTTGAGGAAAACGACACGTTATTTGGGGACAGTTACTCAAAATTCTGAGACAACTCCCATAAACTTGGGCGCACTTACCCTCAACCCGGGGACTACTACAAGAGGATTTGGGACAATTACTCAAAATTTGGAGGCAATTTCCCAAGACTTTGGGACAATTTCTCAAAATTTGTGGCAAATTCCCCAACATTTTGACGACAATTACCACAAATTTTTGGCCACAATTACCTGAAATATGGAGAGAATTACAAAAATATGGCAAAATTACCCCAAATTTGGAGGCAGTTACCCCAAATTTCATAAGGATTATTCAAAATCTGGTGACAATTACGCAAAATGCGTGACAAACTACAAGAATTTTAGGGACAATTACCCAAGAGTGGGAGACGGTTTGCCCAACATTTTGAGAGAATGCTCCACATTTTGCGGACGTTACCAAACCTATGAGCACAATTACTCTAAATTTCAGGAAAGTGACCCTAATTTGGGGACAATGATACAAAATTCGTTGAAAACGATAAGAAATCTTGTGAAAATGACTCAAAATTTGGTGACAGTTACCCCAAATCCGGCGACAAGTAACAAAATTAGGAGAAAATGTCCATCGTTTTGAGATAGCTCCTCAAAACTGGGGGGGCAATTACCCGAAGTTTGCGGATAATTTCCCGAAATTTGGAGACTGTTACCGAAAATTTGAGGAGGATTACCCAAAATTGGGAGAGAATTACTCAAAATTTGAGGGCAATTACCCCTAATTTGTAGAGAATGACTCAAAAATTGGGAAAAAGTACTCAAAATTTGGTCACAATTACCCAACAAGGGGAGGGGGGACAATTACTAAAAATGTGGGCAAACTTACCTAAAATTTTGAGGCAATAACCCCAAATCGGGTGAAAATTATCCGATATTTGGGGACAATTATCCACCACTTGGGGACAAATACACCAAATTTGAGGAAAATTATTAGACATGTTGGGCCAATTACCCAAAATTTGGAGACAGTTACTCAGGATTTGGGGACAATTACCCAAATTTGGAG
This sequence comes from Clamator glandarius, assembly GCA_033459285.1. Lineage (NCBI taxonomy): Eukaryota > Metazoa > Chordata > Aves > Cuculiformes > Cuculidae > Clamator > Clamator glandarius. Next base: position 19,616 of record JAUNZM010000751.1, read on the forward strand.
ACAATTGCTGAAATTTGGGAAAACGACACAAAATTTGGGGACAATTACTAAAAATTGGGGCAAAATGACCCCCTATTTAGGGACAATTTCCCAACATTTGTCGAAAACGACACACCGTTTGGAGACAATTACGCAAAAATTGGAGACAATTACTTAGAATTTGGGGTCAATTACCCAACGTTTGGTGACAATTTCCCTCCGTAGGAACACAACTATCAAAACTGTAGAGACAAATACACGAAACTTGTGGAAGATTTTAATGACTTGAATCACCATTGCCCATAACTTTGAGACAAATTAGAAGACAATTACTCAAAATTTGGTTACAGTTACTGAGAATTTGGGACAATTACACAAATTTTCGGGAAAATGACACAAAATTTGTGGGAAGATACACACAATTTTGAGACAATGCCTAAGAATTTGGCAAAACGCCTCAACAATTTGCGACGATTATTACAAATCTGGGGCTAATGACTCAAAACCTGGCGGGCAACCATTACTAGAAGTTTTTAGGCAGTTATTTCAAATTTGTGAAGAATTACTGAGTAATTGGAGAGTAATGACCCCAAGTTTGGAGGAAATGACTTAAAATCTGGGGACAATTACCCAAATTTGGGGACAATTACCCCAAATGTGGAGACAACACCCTAACCATAAAACACTAACCCCAAACCCAACTCCAAGTTTTGGACACTTACCCAAAATCTGGAGATAATTCCTCAAAGTTTGTGGACAATTGCGTAAAATTGGAGGACAATTCCCCAAGGGTTTGAGACAATTACCCCAAACTGGGAGACAATTGCCCAACATTTGGAGAAGATTACTCAAAACAGTCTGACATTTACCTCGATTTGGGGGAAATGACCCAGGGTTTGGAGAAAATGATGCAAGATTTGGGGACAATTACACAAAATTGGTCGAAAATTATGCCTGATTTTGAGACGACTGACCAGATTTTGCCGGCAAATACCCCAAATCTGCAGACATTTACTCTAAACTTGAGGAAAATTACCCGAGACTGGGGACAATTATACAAAAATCGAGGTAAAATCGTAAGAAATGTTGTGGCAATTACTTAAAATTGGAGGACAATTACCCCCATTTGGGGATAATTAGAGAAAGTCTGGGACATCTGCACAAAATTTGAGGAAAATGACAAGATATTTGGGGACAGTTACTCAAAATTCTGAGACAACTCCCATAAACTCGGGCGCACTTACCCTCAACCCGGGGACTATTACAAGAGGATTTGGGAAAATTACTCAAAATTTGGAGGCAATTTCCCAAGACTTTGGGACAATTTCTCAAAATTTGTGGCAAATTACCCAACATTTTGCCGACAATTACCACAAATTTTTGGCCACAATTACCTGAAATATGGAGAGAATTACACAAATTGTGGCAAAATTACCCCAAATTTGGAGGCAGTTACCCCAAATTTCATAAGGATTATTCAAAATCTGGTGACAATTACGCAAAATGCATGGCAAACTACAAGAATTTTAGGGACAATTACCCAACAGTGGGAGACGGTTGCTCCAACATTTTGAGAGAATGCTTCACATTTTGCGGCCGTTACCAAACCTATGAGCACAATTACTCTAAATTTCAGGAAAGTGACCCTAATTTGGGGACAATTGTACAAAATTCAATGAAAACGATAAGAAATCTTGTGAAAATGACTCAAAATTTGGTGACAGTTACCTCAAATCTGGCGACAGTTAACAAAATTTGGAGAAAACGTCCATCGATTTGAGATAGCTCCTCAAAACTGGGGGGGCAATTACCCGAAGTTAGCAGATAATTTCCCGAAATTTGGAGACAGTTACCGAAAATTTGAGGAGGATTACCCAAAATTGGGAGAGAATTACTCAAAATTTGAGGGCAATTACCCCAAATTTGGAGAGAACGACTCAAAATTTGGGAAAAAGTACTCAAAATTTGGTGACAATTACCCAACCAGGGGGTTAAAATTACTAAAAATGTGGGCAAACTTACCAAAAATTTTGAGGCAATAACCCCAAATCAGGTGAAAATTATCCGACATTTGGGGACAATTATCCACTATTTGGGGACAAATACACCAAATTTGAGGAAAATTATTAGACATGTTGGGCCAATTACCCCAAATTTGGAGACAGTTACTCAGGATTTGGGGACAGTTACTCAGGATATGGGGACAATTACCCAAATTTGGAGACAATTGCTGAAATTTTGTAAAACGACAGAAAACTTGGGGAAAATTACTAAAACTTGGGGCAAAATGACCCCCTATTTAGGGATAATTTCCTAACATTTGTCGAAAACGACACACCGCTTGGAGACAATTACGCAAAAATTGGAGACAATTACTTAGAATTTGGGGTCAATTACCCAACGTTTGGTGACAATTTCCCTCCGTAGGAACACAACTATCAAAACTGTAGAGACAAATACACGAAACATGTGGAAGATTTTAATGACTTGAATCACCATTGCCCATAACTTTGAGACAAATTAGAAGACAATTACTCAAAATTTGGTTACAGTTACCGAGAATTTGGGACAATTACACAAATTTTCGGGAAAATGACACAAAATTTGTGGGAAGATACACACAATTTTGAGACAATGCCTAAGAATTTGGCAAAACGCCTCAACAATTTGCTACGATTATTACAAATCTGGGGCTAATGACTCAAAACCTGGCGGGCGACGATTACTAGAAGTTTTTAGGCAGTTATTTCAAATTTGTGCACAATTACTGAGAAATTGGGGAGTAATGACCCCAAGTTTGGAGGAAATTACTTAAAATCTGGGGACGATTACCCAAATTTGGGGACAATTACCCCAAATGTGGAGACAACACCCTAACCCTAACCATAAAACATTAACCCGAAACCCAACTCCAATTTTTGGACACTTACCCAAAATCTGGAGATAATTCCTCAAAGTTTGTGGACAATTGCGTAAAATTGGAGGACAATTACCCAAGAGTTTGAGACAATTACCCCAAACTGGGAGACAATTGCCCAACATTTGGAGAACATGACTCAAAATAGTCTGACATTTACCTCGATTTGGGGGAAATGACCCAGGGTTTGGAGAAAATGATGCAAGATTTGGGGACAATTACACAAAATTGGTGGAAAATTATGCCTGATTTTGAGACGACTGTCCAGATTTTGCTGGCAAATACCCCAAATCTGCAGACATTTACTCTAAACTTGAGGAAAATTACCCGAGACTGGGGACAATTATACAAAAATCGAGGTAAAATGGTAAGAAATGTTGTGGCAATTACTTAAAATTGGAGGACAATTACCCCACAGTTGGGGATAATTAGAGAAAGTCTGGGACATCTGCACAACATTTGAGGAAAACGACACGTTATTTGGGGACAGTTACTCAAAATTCTGAGACAACTCCCATAAACTCGGGTGCACTTACCCTAAACCTGCGGACTATTACAAGAGGATTTGGGAAAATTACTCAAAATTTGGAGGCAATTTCCCAAGACTTTGGGACAATTTCTCAAAATTTGTGGCAAATTACCCAAAATTTTGGCGACAATTACCACAAATTTTTGGCCACAATTACCTGAAATATGGAGAGAATTACACAAATTGTGGCAAAATTACCCCAAATTTGGAGGCAGTTACCCCAAATTTCATAAGGATTATTCAAAATCTGGTGACAATTACGCAAAATGCGTGGCAAACTACAAGAATTTTAGGGACAATTACCCAAGAGTGGGAGACGGTTGCCCAACATTTTGAGAGAATGCTCCACATTTTGCGGCAGTTACCAAACCTATGAGCACAATTACTCTAAATTTCAGGAAAGTGACCCTAATTTGGGGACAATTATACAAAATTCGATGAAAACGATAAGAAATCTTGTGAAAATGACTCAAAATTTGGTGACAGTTACCCCAAATCCAGGGACATTTAACAAAATTTGGAGAAAATGTCCATCGTTTTGAGATAGCTCCTCAAAACTGGGGGAGCAATTACCCGAAGTTTGCAGATAATTTCCTGAAATTTGGAGACAGTTACTGAAAATTTGAGGAGGATTACCCAAAATTGGGAGAGAATTACTCAAAATTTGAGGGCAATTACCCCAAATTTGGAGAGAATGACTCAAAATTTGGGAAAAGGTACTCAAAATTTGGTGACAATTACCCAACCAGGGGGTTACAATTACTAAAAATGTGGGCAAACTTACCTAAAATTTTGAGGCAATAACCCCAAATCGGGTGAAAATTATCCAACATTTGGGGACAATTATCCACCATTTGGGGACAAATACACCAAATCTGAGGAAAATTATTAGACATGTTGGGCCAATTACCCAAAATTTGGAGACAGTTACTCAGGATTTGGGGACAATGACCCAAATTTGGAGACAATTGCTGAAATTTGGGAAAACGACAGAAAATTTGGGGACAATTACTAAAAATTGGGGCAAAATGACCCCCTATTAACGGACAATTTCCCCAACATTTGTCGAAAACGACGCACCGTTTGGAGACAATTACGCCAAAATTGGAGACAATTACTTAGAATTTGGGGTCAATTACCCAACGTTTGGTGACAATTTCCCTCCGTAGGAACACAACTATCAAAACTGTAGAGACAAATACACGAAACTTGTGGAAGATTTTAATGACTTGAATCACCATTGCCCATAACTTAGAGACAAATTAGAAGACAATTACTCAAAATTTGGTTACAGTTACCGAGAATTTGGGACAATTACACAAATTCAGATTCAGGAGAAGGAAATTCAGCAGCAGAAGAAGCATATGTTTAGAAGGAGATACTTCAGGGGATGTAGCAGGATATGTAGCAGCATGAGATGCTGCCGGATATTCAGGAGGAGATTCAGCAGAAGGAGATGCAAGAACAGGAGATGAAGCAGCAAGAGATGCAGATTTAGCAGGATATTCTGAAGAAGGAGATGCAGAAGCAGATGCAGCAGAACAGATGCAGAATACGGACATGCATCAGGAATCGATGCAGAAGGTAATAGAGCAGCAGGAGTTTCAGAAGAAGGAGATGCAGAAATAGATTCACCAGAAGGAAATGCAGTAGCAGGAAAGGCAGCAGTATATACAGAAGCAGGATATGCAGCAGCAGGAGATGCAAGAGCAAGATATGCTGCATCAGACCCTTCAGCAGGAGATGCAGCAGCAGAAGATGCAGCAGGATATGCAGCAGCAGGAGATGAAGCATTATCATGAGATGCAATAAGAGATGCAGCAGCTGGATATGTAGCAGGAGATTTGGCAGGAGATGAAGCAGCAGCAGAGCAGCAGCAGATGCAGCAGGAAATGCAGCGGTAGATGCAGGATCAGCAGATACTCCATCAGGAAATACTGCAGCAGATGCAGCAGGAGATGACATATGAGGTGATGAAGCCACAGATGCATCAGTTGAAGATGAAGCAGGAGGTGCAGCAGGAGGAGGTTCATTTAGCAGATGAACCTGGATATGAGGCAGCAAACGTAGAAAGTTACAATGTACATGTAGAAGCAGATGCAGCAGCAGCTAATTCAGCAGGAGATGCAGCAGCAGATGCAGCAGGAAATGCAGATTCAGCAGGAGAAGCAATAGGAAGAGAATTTTCAGCAGATACAGCCTTATGTAAAGGATGACGAGATGTAGCAAGACATAGAGCAGGAGCAGATGCATCAGAAGATGAAGCAGGAATTGCAGCAAGAGATGCAGCAGCAGAGATGTAGCCGCAGATGCATCAGAAGCAGATTCAACAGGAGAGGCAGCAGCAGCAGATTCTGCAGTAGATGCATCAGCAGAAGATGCAGAAGGTGTTGCAGCATCAGGAGATTCAGCAGGAAATGCAGGAGCAGGGGATGCAGTAGTAGGAGACACAGAAGGAGATGCAGAAGAAGATGCAGCAGAAGGAAATATAGCAGGAGATGCAGCCGCAGTAAATGCAGCAAGAGAGAAAGTATCATCAGATGCAGCAGCAGATGCAGTGGAAGAGGATGCAACAGCAGAAGCAGCAGCAGGAGTCCTATCAGGAGATGCAGCAGTAGATGAAGCAGCAGCAGATGCAGCAGCAAATTCAGCAGATACAGCAGGAGATGCTGTAGCAGAAGATGCAGAAGGAGATGCAGCAGAACAAGATGCAGCAGTCGAAGATGAAGCAGCAGGATATGCAGTTAGAGAAGATGCAGCTGCACCAGAGGCAGCAGCAGATTCAGGAAGAGATGCAGCAGGAGATGTAGAACGGGGATTCAGCAGCAGGGGATGTAGTAGGAGATGCAGTAGGAGATACATCAGCATGAATTGTAGCAGGAGACGCAGCAGGAGATTCTGCAGAAGAAAATTCAGCAGGAGATGCAGCAGTAGATGAAATAGCAACATATTCATCAGCAGTTACAGCAGGAAATGCAACAGGAGATTCAGCAGGAGATGTAGCAGCAGGAGATGTAGCAGCAGGAGATGTAGCCGCAGATGCCTTCAACAGGATATGCAGCTGAAATGCAGAAGCACTAGATGTATCTGTAAAAGATTGAGCAGCAGATGCTGTAGGAAATGGAGATGCTTCTGCAGATGAATTCGCAGATGCATCCGCAGAGGATGCAGTAGGAGATGAAGCAGCAGGCTATACAGCAGGAGGAGATGAAGCAGCAGATGCAGCAGCAGGAGATGCAGAGGGACATCAAGTAGAAGGAGATGCAGCAGCATCAAGTGTAGAAGGAGATGCAGCAGTACGTGAAGCATCAGGATATGGAGCAGCAGATTAATGAGATGCAGCAGTACATGAAGCATCAGGAAATGGAGCAGCAGATTAAACAGCAGCAGGATATGCAGCAAAATATGCAGAAAGAGGTAATGCAGCAGGTGATGCATCAGAAAGTGATGCAGCTGCAGATGCAGAGGCAGCAGATGAAGCAGCAATAGATGCAGCAGCAGATGCATCAGGAGATGCTGATTCAGTAGGAGATGTAGCAGCAGAAGATGCTGCAGCAGATGATGCAGCAGGAGATGCAGCAGAAGGAAATGCAGATGCACCTGCAGAGGCAGCAGATGTAGCAGCAATAGATGCAGCAGCAGATGCATCAGAAGATGCAGATTTAGTAGGAGATGTAGCAGCAGAAGGTGCTGCAGAAGATGATGCAGCAGGAGATGCAGCAGAAGGAAATGCAGCAAGATATGCTGCAGGAGGAGGTGCAGTAGGATATGAAGCAGGAAATGCAGCAGCAGGAGATGCAGCCGGGGATGCATATTCAGCAGTAGATTCAGCAAAAACTTCAGAAGGAGATGAAGTGGCAGCATATGCAACAGCAGATGCACCAGATGGAGCAGAAAGAGATGCAGCAGGGGATGGAGCAGCAGATGCAACGGGAAATGGTGCATCAGGAGATGCATCCACACATGCATGAGCAGAGGATGCATCAGGAGATGTAGCAGCAGGAGATACATGATGCCGCAGGAGATGCAGCAGGAGATGCAACACCAGAAGATGTAGTACCAAGAGATGCAGCAGGAGATGCAGCAGCACATGCAGTATCAGCAGATAAAGCAACAGGAAATAAAACAGGAATAGATGCAGAAGGTAATTCAGCAGCAGGAAATGCAGCATCAAGAGATTCAGACGGAGATGCAGCAGGAGATGCAGAAGCAGGAGATGCAGAAGTAGGAGATGCTGCAGCAGCCAATGCAGAAGGAGATGCAGCAGTAGGATATGCAGCAGTAGGAGATTCAGCAGTAGGAGATTCAGCAGCAGACAAAGGATATTCAGTAACAGACACGGCATCAGGAGATTCAGCAACTGGAGGTGCAGCTGGAGATGCAGAAGCAAACGCAGCAGTAGGAGTGGCAGCAGGTGGAGATGCATTAGGAGATTCAGCATGATATGTAGAAGCATTAGATGTCACAGGAGATTGATAAGGAGATTCAGGAGCAAGTGATGCAGCAACAGGAGAAGCAGCAGGAGACACAGCAGCAGCAGGAGATGCAGAAGCAGATGCAGCAGGAAATGAAGATTCAGCAGAAGATGCAGTAGGAAGAGATTCTTCAACGTATGCAGCAGCATAATATGATGCAGCAACTGGAGATACAGCAGGTTATGGAGAAAGAGGAGATGATGCAGCAGAATCAGCAGCAGAAGATTTTGCAGGAGAACATGCAGCAGCAGGAGATTCAGCAGCAGGAGAAGCAGAAGGAGATGCATATTCAGAAGGAGATACGTCAGGAGATGTAGCAGGATATGTAGAAGCATGAGATGCCACCAGATATTCAGGAGGAGACTCAGCAGAAGGAGATGCAAGAGCAGGAGATGAAGCAGCAGGAGATGCAGAAACAGGCTATACAGCAGCAGGGGAAGCAGCAGGAGATGCAGCAGCAGGAAATGCAAGAAGACATCAAGTAGACGGAGATGCAGCAGCAGGAGGTTCCGCAGGAGATGCATTGGCAGAAGATGCAGAAGGAGGTGCAACATCAGGAGATGAAGCAGGAAATGCAGCAGCTGGGGATGTAGTAGCAAAAGACACAGAAGGAGATGCAGAAAAAGCTGCAGCATCAGGAGATGCAACAGGGAATGCTGCAGCAGCAGAAGTAACAGGAGATGCAGCAGCACTAGGAGATGTAGCAGCAGGAGATGAAGAAGCAGGAGCTGCTACAGGTGATTCAGCCGGAGAAGAAGAAGGAGGAGATGCAGCAGCAGGAGGTGCAGAGTAGTAGATGAAGTGAAGAAGATGCAGCAGAAGGAAATATAGCAGGAGATGCAGCCGCAGTAAATGCATCAAGAGAGAAAGTAGCATCAGATGCAGCATCATATGCACCGTCAGGTGCAGCAGCAGGAGATGCAGCAGCAGGAGATCTATCAGGAGATGCAGCAGTAGATGAAGCAGCAGCAGATGCAGCAGCAAATTCAGCAGATGCCACAGTACTAGATACATAAAGAGCTTCAGCAGGAAATGCAGATGAATATTCAGGAGCAGGAGATGCATCTGCAGGTGATGCAGAAGGAGATGCAGCAGGAGATGCAGAACGAGATTAAGCAGCAAGATATGCAGCAGAAGGAGATGACGCAGGAGGTGATTCAATAGAAAGTGCAACATGAGATACAGCATGAGATGCAGCAGCAGACGAAGCAAAAGGAGATGCAGAAACAGGAGATGCAGCAGCAGGACATGGATCAAGAGATGAAGCAGCAGGAGATTCATTAGGAGATGCAGTAGCAGGATATGAAACAGCAGGAGCTATAGCAGCAGGATGAGATGAAGCAGCAGGGGATGCATCAGGAGATGCAGAATCAGCAGATACAGCAGGAGATGCAGCAGCAGGAGATGCAGCAGCAGGAGATGCAGCAGCAGGAGATGCAGCAGCAGGAGATGGAACAGAAAATGCAGCAGGAGGAGGTACAGCAGCACCAGATGCTGCAGTATATGCAGCAGAATGAGATGAATAATACGTGCAGCAGCAATTGATGTAGCAGGAGATGCTGGAGTGGGAGATGCAGAAGAATGAGATGCAGAAGCAGGAGATGCAGCACAACATACATCAGCAGGAGACACAGCAGCAGGATATGAGGCAGGAGATGCACAAGCAGCAGAAGCAGTAGCATATGCAGCAGCAAAGGGTGCAGGATGAGATGCAGCAAGAATTGCATCAGCAGGAGATACTGCTGGATATTCAGTAGGATATGCAATTCAGCAGATGCAGCTGCATGAGGTGTATCAGCAGAAGATGTAGCAGGAGATGCATATTCAGCAGGTGGTGCACCAGAATATGCAGCAGAAGATTCAACAGAAGGAAATGCAGCAGGAAATCAGCCGGAGATGCAGCAGCAGGAGCTGCAGGGAAAGAAGATGCAGCCACACCAGAGGTAGGAGCAGATTCAGCAGGATATGTAGAAGGAGATTCAGCAGGATATGTAGAAGGAGATTCAGCAGCAGGGGATGTAGTAGGAGATGCAGCAGGAGATACATCAGCAGGAATTGTAGCAGATGCTGGAGGAGATTCTGCAGAAGAAAATTCAGCAAGAGTTGCAGCAGGAGATGAAATAGCAACATATGCATCAGCAGTTACAGCAGGAAGTGCAGCCGGAGATTCAGTAGGAGATGTAGCAGCAAGAGATGCAGCCGCAGATGCCTTCAACAGGATGTGCAGCTGAAATGCAAAAGCTCTAGATGTATCCGTAAAAGACTGAGCAGCAGATGCAGCAGGAAATGGAGATGCTTCTGCAGATGCATTCGCAGAAACTTCAGAAGGAGATTCAGCAGCAGGAGATTTAGCAGGAGATGCAGGAGTAGATGAAGCAGCAGCATATGCAACAGCAGAAGCACCAAATGGAGCAGAAAGAGATGCAGCAGGTGATGGAGCAGCAGATTCAATGGGAAATGGTGCATCAGGAGATGTATCTGCAGATGTATCCACAGATGAATGAGCAGAGGATGCATCAGGAGATGTAGCAGAAGGAGATACAGGAGCAGGTGATGTCGCAGGAGATGCAGCAGGAGATGCAACACCAGAAGATGCAGCACCAAGAGATGTAGCAGGAGATGCAGCAGCACATGCAGTATCAGCAGATGAAGAAGCAGTAGATGAAGCAGCAGATTCAGCAGCAGGAGATGCAGCAGCAGGAAATACAACAGGAATAGATGCAGCAGCAGGAGATGCAGCAGGATTTGAAGCAGAAAATGCATCAGCATGAAATGCAGCACCAAGAGATTCAGACGGAGATGCAGAAAGAGATGCAGAAGCAGGAGATGAGGCAGCAGATGGAGCAGCATGAGTTGCAGCAGAAGGAGATGCTGCAGGAGCACATGCAGAAGGTGATGCAGCTGTAGGAGATGCAGCATCAACAGATGCAGCAGAAGATTTAGCAGCAGGACATTCAAAATGATATGTAGAAGCATGAGATGCCACAGGAGATTGATCAGGAGATTCAGCAGCAACTGATGCAGCAGCAGGAGAAACAGCAGGAGATGCAGCAGCAGCAGGAGATGCAGAAGCAGATGCAGCAGGAAATGAAGATTCAGCAGAAGATGCAGTAGGAAGAGATTCTTCAACATATGCAGCAGCATGATAAGATGCAGCAGCAGGAGATTCAGCAGGTTATGGAGAAAGAGGAGATGATGCAGCAGACGCAGCAGCAGGAGATTCAGCAGTAGGAGATTAAGAAGCAGGAGATTGTACTGCAAAAGAAGCAGCAGGAGATGCAGATTCAGAAGGAGATATGTCAGGAGATGTAGCAGGATATGTAGCAGCATGAGCTGCCGCCTGAGATTCAGGAGGAGATTCAGCAGAATGAGATGCAAGAGCAGGAGATGCATCAGCAGGAGTTGCAGAAGCAGATGCTAAAGGAGGAGATGCAGCAGGAGGAGATGCAGGAGGAGTCGATGCAGAAGGTTTTAGAGCAGCAGGAGGTTCAGAAGAAGACGACGCAGTAGCAGGAGACGCAGTAGAAGATGATGCAGCCGCAGCAGATGCAGGAGAAGCAGCAGCAGGAGATGAAGAGGTAGGAGATTCAGCAGGAGATGCATCAGCAGGAAATGTAGCAGGAGATTCTGCAGCAGGAAACACCGTAGGAGAGTCTGCAGCAGGAGATTCAGCGGAAGATTCAGCAGAAGATGCAGCAGTAGATATAGAAGGAGATTCAGCAGCAGGAGATGTAGTAGGAGATGCAGCAGGAGATACGGCAGCAGGAGTTGCAGGAGGAGATTCTGCAGAAGAAGATTCAGCAGGAGATACAGTAGGAGATGCATCAGGAGATGAAGTAGCAACATATGCATCAGGGGTTACAGCAGGAAGGGCAACAGGAGATTCAGCAGGTGATGTAGCAGCAGGAGATGCAGCCGCAGATGCCTTCCCGAGGAAATGCAGAAGCACTAGATGCATCTGTAGAAGATTGAGCAGCAGATGCAGCAGGAAATGGAGATACTTCTGCAGATGCATGAGGAGAGGATGCATCATGAGATGTAGCAGCAGGAGATAGAGGAGCGGGTGATGCCGCAGGAGATGCAACACCAGAAGATGCAGCACCAAGAGATGCAGCAGGAGATGCAGCAGCACATGCAGTATCAGCAGATGCAGCAGCAGGAGATGCAGCAGCCAGAAATACAACAGGAATAGATGCAGAATGTAATGAAGCAGCAGGAGTTGAAGCACAATATGCATCATGAGGAAATGCAGCACCAAAAGATTCAGACAAAGATGCAGCAGGAGGTGCAGCAGCAGGAGATGCAGAAGCAGATGTTGCAGCAGGTGCAGCACCAGCAGATGCAGCAATAGGAGATGCAGCAGCAGGAGATGCTACAACAGCACATGCAAAAGGTGATGCAGCTGTAGGTGATGCAGCTGTAGGAGATGCAGCAGCAGCAGATACAGCAGGAGATTCAGCAGCATGAGATTCAACAGCAGGAGATTCAGCAAAAGACAAAGGGTATTCATCAGCAGACAAAGGCTATTCATCAGCAGTCAAAGGATATTCAGCAGCAGAAACGGCATCAGGAGATAAAGCAGCAGGAGATGCATCAGGAGATGCATATTCAGAAAGAGATGCAAAAGGAGATTCAGCATGATATGTAGAAGCAGGAGATGCTGCAGGAGATTCATCTGGAGATTCAGCAGGAACTGATGCAGCAGCAGGAGAAGCAGCACCATATGCAGCAGCAGATGCAGAACCATATGCAGCAGGAGATACAGGGGCAGATGAAGCAGCAGATGCAGCTGGAGATGTAGCATCACCAGAAGCAGCAGCAGATGCAGCAGCAAATTATGCAGGATGAGATGCAGCAAGAATTGCATCAGCACGAGATGCTGCTGGAAATTCAGTAGAATATGCAACAGCAAGAGATTTGGCTACAGCAGATGCATCAGGATATGCAGCAGCAGATGCAGCTGCATGAGGTGCATCAGCAGGAGATGTAGCAGGAGATGCATATTCAGCAGGTGATGCACCAGGATATGCAGCAGGAGATTCAAGAGAAGGAAATGCAGCAGGAAATCAGCCAGAGATGCAGCAGCAGGAGATGCAGTAAAAGAAGATGCAGCCGCACCAGAGGCAGCAGCAGATTCAGCAGGAATTGCAGCAGCAGGAGATGAAGAGGCAGGAGATTCAGCAGAAGGAGATGAAGAGGCAGGAGATTCAGCAGGAGATGCATCAGCAGGAAATTCATCAGCAGATTGTGCAGCAAGAAATTACGTAGGAGATTCAGCAGCAGGAGATTCAGTAGAAAATTCAGCTGAAGGTAATGCAGCAGCAGGAGTTGAAGGATAATATGCAGCAGCAGGAAATGCAGCACCAAAAGATTCAGACGAAGATGCAGCAGGAGGTGCAGCAGCAGGAGATGCAGAAGCAGATGTTTCAGCAGGTGCAGCACCAGCAGATTCAGCAACAAGAGATGCAGCATTAGGAGATGCTGCAGCAGCACATGCAGAAGGTGATGAAGCAGTAGGAGATGTACCAGCAGTAGATGGAGCAGGAGATTCAGCAGAAGGAGATTTGGCAGCAGAGACGGCATAAGGAGATTCAGCATGATATGTAGAAGCATGAGATGCTGCATGAGATTGACCAGGAGATTCAGCAACAACTGATACAGCATCAGGAGAAGCAGCAGGATATGCAGGAGGAGATACAGAAGCAGATGCAGCAGGAAATGAAGATTCAGCAGAAGATGCAGTAGGAAGAGATCCTTCAACATATGCAGCAGCATGATATGATGCAGCAACTGGAGATACAGAAGGTTATGGAGAAAGAGGAGATGATCCACAGACGCAGCAGCAGGAGATTCAGCAGCAGGAGATGCATATTCACAAAGAAATACGTCAGGAGATGTAGCAGGATATGTAGCAGCATGAGATGCCGCCGGAGATTCAGGAGGAGATTCAGCAGAAGGAGATGCAATAGCAAAAGCTGCAGCAGCAGGAGATGCAGCAAAAGACTCAGCACGACATGCAGCAGGAGGAGATGGAACAGGAGATGCAGTAGGAGAAGGTTCAGCAGAAGATGCTGTAGCAGGAGATGCAGAAGGAGATGTAGCAGAATAAGATGCAGCAGCATGAGATGCAGCAAGAAATGCAGCAGTAGGAGATGCAGCAGAAGATTCAGCAGCAGGACATTCAGCAGCAGACAAAGCATATTCAGTAGCAGAAACGGTATCGGGGGATTCAGCAGCTGGGGTGCAGCAGGAGATGCAGAAGCAAACGCAGCAGTAGGAGTGGCTGCAGGTGGAGATATCTGAGGAGATGCATATTCAGAAGGAGATGCAGTAGGAGATTCATCAGGAGATTCAGCAGCAACTGATGCAGCAGCAGGAGAAGCAGCAGGAGATGCAGCAGCAGCAGGAGATGCAGAAGCAGATGCAGCAGGAAATGAAGATTCAGCAGAAGATGCAGTAGGAAGAGATTCTTCAACATATGCAGCAGCATGTTATGATGCATCAACAGGAGATACAGCAGGTTATGGAGAAAGAGGAGATGATGCAGCAGACGCAGCAGCAGGAGATTCAGCAGTAGGAGATTAAGAAGCAGGAGATTCAACTGCAAAAGAAGCAGCAGGAGATGCAGATTCAGAAGGAGATATGTCAGGAGATGTAGCAGGATATGTAGCAGCATGAGCTGCCGCCTGAGATTCAGGAGGAGATTCAGCAGAAGGAGATGCAAGAGCAGGAGATGAAGCAGCAGGAGATGCAGAAGCAGATGCAGCAGGAGATGCAGATTTAGCAGGAGATGCATCAGCAAGAGATGCAGATGCAGATGCAGCAAAAGCCGATGCAGCAGCAGGACACGCATCAGGAGTCGATGCAGAAAGTAATAGAGCAGCAGGAGATTCAGAAGAAGGAGATGCAGAAAGAGATTCAGCAGCAGGAGATGCAGCAGCAGGAAAGGCAGCAGTATATACAGAAGCAGGATATGCAGCAGGAGGAGATGCAGTAGGAGGAGATAGAGCAGGTAATGCAGCAGCAAGAGATGCAGCAGGAGATGCAAGAGCAAGAGATGCTGCATCAGACCCATCAGCAGGAGATGCAGCAGCAGAAGATGCTGCAGGAAATGCAGCAGCAGTAGGTGCAGCAGGAGATGCAGTAGCAGGAGATGAAGCATTATCATGAGATGTATTAGGTGATGCAGCAGCAGGATATGTAGCAGGAGATAGGATGACGAGATGTAGCAGGACATAGAGCAGGAGCAGATGCAACAGCAGATGAAGCAATAAATGCAGCAAGAGATGCAGCAGCAGAGATGTAGCCGCAGATGCATCAGAAGCAGATGCAACTGGAGATGCAGCAGCAGCAGATTCCGCAGGAGATGCATCAGCAGAAGATGCAGAAGGAGCTGCAGCATCAGGAGATAAAGCAGGAAATGCAGCAGCAGGGAATGTAGTAGCAGGAGACACAGAAGGAGATGCAGCAGGGAATGCAGCAGAAGTAACAGCAGATGCAGCAGCATCATATGCACTAGGAGATGTAGCAGCAGGGGATGAAGAAGCAGGAGACGCTACAGGCGATTCAGCCGCAGATGCAGAAGGAGGTGATGCAGCAGCAGGAAATGCAGAGTAGTAGATGAAGTAAAGAAGATGCAGCAGAAGGAAATATAGCAGGAGATGCAGCCGCCGTAAATGCAGCAAAAGAGAAATTATTATCAGATGCAGCAGGAGATGAAGCAGCAGCAGATGCAACGGCAAATTCAGCAGATACAGCAGGAGATGCTGTAGCAGGAGATGCAGAAGGAGATGTAGCAGAACGAGATGCAGCAGCCGGTGATGCAGCAGCAGGATATGCAGTAAATAAATATGCAGCCACACCAGAGGCAGCAGCAGATTCAGCTGGAGTTGCAGCAGCAGGAGATTCAGAAGGAGATGCATCAGCAGGAAATGCATCAGCAGATTCTGCAGCAGGAGATTCAGTAGAAAATGCAGCAGGAGATACAGCAGGAGATATTGAAGGAGATTCAGCATCAGGGGATGCAGTAGGAGATGCAGCAGGAGATACATCAGCAGGAATTGTAGCAGGAGATGCTGGAGGAGATTCTGCAGAAGAAGATTCTGCAGAAGAAGATTCAGCAGGAGATGAAGCAGGAGATGAAATAGCAACATAAGCATCAGCAGTTACAGCAGGAAGTGCAACAGGAGATTCAGCAGGAGATGCAGCCGCAGATGCCTTCAACAGGATATGCAGCTGAAATGCAGAAGCACTAGGTGCATCCGTAGATGACTGAGCAGCAGATGCAGCAGGAAAAGGAGATGCATCTGCAGAGGATGCAGCAGGAGATGAAGCAGCAGATGCAGCAGCAGGAGATGCAGGAGGACATCAGGTAGAAGGAGATGCAGAAGCAGCAAGTGTAGCAGGAGATGCAGCAGTACATGAAGCATCAGGAAATGGAGCAGCTGATTAATCAGCAGGAGGTAATGCAGCAAGTGATGCAGCAGCAGGTGATGCAGATGCACCTGCAGAGGCAGCAGATGTAGCAGCAATAGATGCAGCAGCAGATGCATCAGGAGATGCAGATTGAGTAGGAGATGTAGCAGCAGAAGGTGCTGCAGCAGATGATGCAGCAGGAGATGCAGCAGAAGGAAATGCAGCAAGATATGCTGCAGGAGGAGACGCGGTAGGATATGAAGCAGGAGATGCAGCAACAGGAGATGCAGCCGGGGATGCATGTTCAGCAGTAGATTCAGCAGAATCTTCAGAAGGAGATGAAGCAGCAGGAGATTTAACAGGAGATGCAGCAGTAGATGAAGCAGCAGCATATGCAAGAGCAGATGCACCAGATGGAGCAGAAAGAGATGCAGCAGGGGATGGAATCACACACAGAATCACAGAATGACCATGTTGGAAGAGACCCACTGGATCGTCGAGTCCAACCATTCCCACCAGTCCCTAAATCATGCTCCTCAGCACCTCATCTACCCTAACCTTAAACACCTCAAGGGACGGTGACTGAACCACCTCCCTTGGCAGACCGTTCCAATGTCTAACCACCCTCTCCGTGAAGAACTTTTTCCTAATCTCAAGCCTAAATCTCCCCTGGCGGAGCTTGAGGCCATTCCCTCTCGTCCTGTCCCCTGTCACTTGGGAGAAGAGGCCAGCACCCTCCTCTCCACAACCTCCCTTCAGGTAGTTGTAGAGAGTAATAAGGTCTCCCCTCAGCCTCCTCTTCTCCAGGCTGAACAATCCCAGCTCTCTCAGCCGCTCCTCATAAGATTTGTTCTCCAGCCCCTTCATCAGCTTTGTTGCCCTTCTCTTGACTCGCTCCAGAGCCTCAACATCCTTCTTGTGGTGAGGGGCCCAGAACTGAACACAGTACTCGAGGTGCAGTCTCACCAGTGCCGAGTACAGAGGGAGAATAACCTCCCTGGACCTACTGGTCACGCTGTTTCTGATACAAGTCAAGATGCCATTGGCCTTCTTGGCCACCTGGGCACACTGTTGGCTCATGTTCAGTTGGTTGTCAACCAACACCCCCAGGTCCTTCTCCTCCTGGCAGCTTTCCAGCCAGGCTTCTCCTAGTCTGTAGTTCTGCTTAGGGTTGTTGTGCCCCAAGTGCAGGACCCGGCATTTGGCCTTGTTAAACCTCATGCCGTTGGTCTCAGCCCAGCAGTCCAGCCTGTTCAGGTCCCTTTGCAGAGCCTCCTGACCCTCCAGCAGATCCACACTTTCACCCAGCTTGTGTCATCTGCAAAGTTGCTAAGAGAGCACTCGATGCTTTCATCCAGGTCATTGATAAAGACATTAGACAGGACTGGACCCAGCACTGAGCCCTGGGGAACCCCACTTGTCACTGGCCTCCAGCTGGATTTAACTCCATTTACCACCCCTCTCTGGGCCCGGTCATTCAACCAGTTTTTCACCCAGGAGAGTGTGCACCCGTCCAGGCCAGAGGCTGACAGTTTCCAAAGCAGAATGCTACGAGAAACTCTATCAAAGGCTTTCCAAAGTCCAGGAAGACCACATCCACAGCCTTTCCCTCGTCCAAGAGTTTAGTCACTCGGTCATAGAAGGTGATCAGATTACTCTGGCAAGACCTGCCTTTCACGATCCCGTCTTGACTGGGCCTGATCACGCGGTTTTCTTGCAAGTGCTTCTTGATAGCACTCGAGATCAACCACTCCATGACTTTCCCTGGTACCGAGGTCA
This sequence comes from Clamator glandarius, assembly GCA_033459285.1. Classification (NCBI taxonomy): domain Eukaryota; kingdom Metazoa; phylum Chordata; class Aves; order Cuculiformes; family Cuculidae; genus Clamator; species Clamator glandarius. The sequence continues at coordinate 37,710 of JAUNZM010000751.1, forward strand.
GACTAATAGGCCTGTAGTTCCCCGGATCCTCCCTGAACCCCTTCTTATAGATGGGCATGACATCAGCCAGCCTCCAATCCAGCGGAACCTCCCCAGTCATCCAGGACCGTTGGAAGATGATGGAAAGGGGTTTGGCCAGCACATCCGCCAGTTCCCTCAAAACTCTTGGGTGGACTCCATCCAGCCCCATAGACTTGTCGGCATCTAGCCGAGCAAGCAACTTTCTAACCACCTCCTCTCTGACCTTGGGAACCTCATACTTCTCTTCCAACTCCTGGGGTTGTGCACAGAGGGGACAATTTTCCTTACTGTTAAAGACTGAGGCAAAGTAGGCATTGAGTACTTCAGCCTTGTCTTCATCCCCTGTTACTCTTGTTCCCTCTGCATCTACCAGGGACTGGAGATTCTCCCTAGCCCTCCTTTTGCTGTTGATGTATTTGTAGAAAGACTTTTTGTTGTCTTTCACAGACTTGGCCAATCGCATTTCTAGTTGGGCCTTAGCCCTCCTGACTTTTTCCCTGCACGTTCTCGCCTCCTACCTATAGTCCACCCAGGATGCCTGCCCCTTCCTCCAGAGGTCGTAGACCCTCCTTTTCATATTGATGTCTCTCAGGACCTCCCTACTCAACCATGCTGGTTTCTTACCCCGCCGGCTACTTTTCCAGAACTTGGGGACGGCTTTCTGCTGAACTGCTAGGAGTTCCTTCTTGAAGAGCTCCCAGCCCTCATGGACACCTTTGCCCTCAAGGAGCACCTCCCATGGGACTTTTCCGACCAGCCTTCTGAACAGTCCAAAGTCCGCTCTGTGAAAGTTGAGGGCTACTCTTCTGCTAACCTCCACCTTCTTCATCTCACCCTGCACCGAGAACCCTATCATCTCATGATCGCTTTGCCCCAAGCGTCCTCCAACCTTCACATCCCCCACCAGTCCTTCTCTCTTCACCAACAGCAGGTCCAGGAGGGCACCGTCCCTTGTCGGTTCGCTCACCGGCTGTGTGAGGGAGTTGTCTTCCACACACTCCACAAACCTCCGGGACTGCTTCCTCTCTGCTGTATTATACTCCCAGCCTATATCTGGGAAATTGAAGTCTCCACAAGGACTAGAGGTAGCGATCTTGAGACTACACTCAGTTGTTTGTAGAAGAGCTCATCAGCTGCTTCTTCTTGGCTGAATTAGCCACAGATTTGGGTGGCAATAAATAACCTGGGGTTTCTCTGCTGCTGGCAATGCACCCAGAAAGTCTGGGAAGGGCCCCACTGTGCCACCCCTTGCCGCTCGCCCCAGGGATTTCCTGGCCGTGGAGACCAGGGATGTCAGCAGCAGCTTCCATTTTCCCTCGTCCAAGAGTTTAGTCACTTGGTCAGACAAGGTGATCAGATTACTCTGGCAAGACCTAACACTAACTCTAACCCTAACCCAAACCTAACACTAACACTAACCCTAACTCTAACCTTAACCCTACCCTAACCCTAACCCTAACACTATACCTAATGTTAAATCTAACCCTTACCCAAACCCTAACACTAGCCCTAAACCTAAACCTAACTCTATCCCTAACCCTAGCTCTAACCTCTAAACCTAATTTTAACCCTAACCCTAACCTTGACCCTAAACCGAATCCTAAACCTAACCCTTCCCCTAACCCTAACCGTAACCGTAACCCTAACCCTAACCCTAACACTAATTCCTAATCCTAACCCCAACACTAACACCTAACATTAACCCTAACCCTAAACTTAACCCTAACCCTAACACTAATCCCTAACACTAACCCTAACCCTAGCTATAACCTTAACACTTAATCCCTAACACCTACCACTAACACTAACCCCCTAACCCTAAGCCTATACTTAATCCTAATCTAAACCCTAACCCTAACCCCAAACCCTAACCAATAAACATAACACTTAACCATAACTCTAACCCTTATCCTAATGGTGAGCCTACTCTAAATCTAAACATAAATCTAACACTAACCCTAACCATAAACCTTACCCTAACCCTAACCTTAAAACATAACACTATCCCTAACCCTGATCCTAACCACTAACCCTAACACTAACCTTAACCCTAACCCTAATCCCTAACCGTAACATTAACACTAACTATAAACCTAACCCTAATCCCTAACCGTAACACTAACACTAACTATAACCCTAACCCTAAGCCAAGCTCTATAACTCACCCTAACCCCTAACCCTACACACAAACATAACACTTAACCAAAAATCTAACCCTTATCCTAATGGTGGCCAGACACTAAACCAAAACATAAATCTAACCCCAACCATAAACCTAACCCTAACCCTGACCTTAAACTATAACCCTAACCCTAAAATTAACCCCTAACCCTAACCCTAAACCTAACCCTAACCCTTACCACCAACCCTAACACCAAACGGTAAACCTAACCATAACCCTAACCCTAACGCTTACCCTAATCAAAACCTAACACTAACCCTAAACCTAACACCTAACCCTAACACTAACCCTAATATTAACACTAATCCTAACCCTAATCCTAAACCTAACCATTACACTTAGCTCTAACACCTAACCCTAACACCAATATTAAACATAATTCAACTCTAACGTTAACCCTAACCCTAAACCATAACACTCACCCTAACCCTAAACCTAACCCTAACGCTAACCCTAAACCTAACCTGTACCCGAAACTAAACACTAGCTCTAACCCTAAACTAGCCCTATCCCTAATCCTAACCCTAACCCCTAAACCTAACCTTAACACTAACCTTAACACTAACCCTAATCCTAATTCTAACCCGAACCCTAAACCTAACCCTAACCCTAATCACAACCATAACCATAACCCCTAACTCTAACCATAAAAAAAACACTAACCCTAACACTAACATCCTAAGTCTATCCCTATCCCTAACCCTAATAGAAACCCTAACCCTAACACTAACCCTAATAATAACCCTTTTTCTACAACTAAAGTATAATCCTAAACCTAAGCCTAACCCAAATTTCTAACCCAAAATGTAAGCTTAACCTGAAACTTAGTCCAAACACTAAACCTTGCCCTAAACAATAACCCAAAAAATAACACTGACCCTAATAAAAAAACTAACAGAAACCCCTAACCCCTAAACATAACAAGTATCCTGAACACATAAACATAACACTTAACCATAACTCGAACCCTTATACTAATGGTGGGCCCACACTAAACCTAAACATAAATCTAATACTAACCCTAAACATAAACCTAACTCTAAACCTAAACCAAAAACTAACACTAAATATAAACCATAACCCAACCCTAACCCTAACACCTAATCCTACCCTAACACTATCCCTAACCCTAACCCAACCCTAAACCTAAACATAAATCTAACCCTAACCCTAACAATAAAGATAACTCTAACCCTAACTTTAAACTCTAACCATAACCGTAACACTAACCACTACCCGTAACCCTAACCCGTAACTCTAAACCTAACACTAAACTCTAACCCATAAATATAACCCTAATCGTAACCCTAACCCGAACCCTAACACTAACCCAAAATATAATCCTAAACCTAAACCTAACACTAACCCTAACCCTATAACTTACCTTAAACCTAAACCCTAAATTGAACCCAAACCCTAATCCTAACCCTAACCTTAATCTAAATGACCTTAAGAATAATGGCCTAAACCTAAACCTAACACTAACCCTAAAGGAACACTAACCCTAAACCTAACACTAAAACTTGCCCTAATCACTAACCCTAACCCTAACTCAAACCCTAATACAAACACTAACAAAAACCCCTAACTCCTAATCCCTAAAACTGACCAATAAACTTTAAACTCTAACCCTTATCCTAATGGTGGGCCCTCCCTAAACCTAAACATATCCCTAACAAAACACCTAACCCTAACCAAACCCTAAACCTAAACCTAACCATAACTCTAACACTAACTCTAATGACCCTACCCCTATCCTTAAACCTAACCCTAACCCCTAAACCTAACACTAACTCTTAACCTGACCCTAAACCCTAACATTAACCCTTACCCTAACACTACACCTAACCATAACCCCTAAACCTAAACCTAAGTTGAAACGTAACCCAAGCCTAACCCTAATCCTACCCATATCCTTAACCCCTAACCACAACCCTAACCATAACCCGAACCCTAAACCTAACCCTAACTCTAACCATAAACCTAACCCTAACCCTAACCCTAAACCTAAACCTAACGACTCTAACTCTAAACCTAATCTTAACCTTACCCTAATCCTAAAGCCCTAACACTAACCCCAACACTAACTCTAATCCTAACACTTTTTCTACAACTAAAGTCTAATTCTACATTTTACCTTAATCTCTAACTCAAAAACTAACCCTACCCTGAAAATTAATCCTTACACTAAAACTTGCCATAAACACTAAACCCAACACTAACACTAATCCTAATCCAAACACTAACTCAAAACCATAACTGTTAACCTTAACCCCTAAACCTAATCCATAAACATAACACTTAAACATAACTCTATTCCTTATCCTAATGGTGGGCTCACCCTAAACCAAAACATAAATCTAACCCTTACCGTAACCCTAAATCCTAACCCTAACACTAACATTAAACCTAACCCTAACCCTAACCCCCAACCCTAACACAAACCCTAACCATAACCCTAACCCAAATGACCATAAGCCTAATGGCCTAACCCTAACACTAACCCTAAACATAATATCACAATTGCCCTGATCCGAAACATACACTAGCCCTAACCCAAACCCTAACCCTAACACTTACCCATAAACCTAACCCTGACACTAAGCCTAAACATACCGCTAACCTTAACACTAACACTAACCCTAACACCAACAGTTAACTCTAACCCTAACCCTAATCCAAAACCTAACCCTAACCCTAACCATAATCCAAATGAACATAATCTTAAAGGAGTAAATCTAATCCTAACCCCAAAGGCACACTAACCCTAACCCTAAACTAAAACCTTATTTTAATTATGGACAAACCTTAACACTAACCTAACCATAACACTAACCCCCTAACCCTATCCCTAATCCAAATTCAAACCCTAACACTAACACAAACCATAACCTTAAACATAACTCTTAACCCTAACCCTAACACTAACCCTAATCCTAACCCTTATGCTACAACTAAAGTCTAATCCTAAACCTAAACCTAACCTTAATCTCTAACCCAAAAACTAAGCCTAACCTGAAACTTAATCCTAAACCTTGCCATAAACATTAAACACAACTCTAACAAAAAACCTAATCCAAACACTAACACAAGATCCTAACCTTTAACCCTAACACCTAACCCTAAAAATAACCCTAACCCTATCCCCTAACCCTAAATTTAACCCTAACTATAACACTAAACATAACTCCTAACCCTAGCACAAACTCTAACTCTAACCCTAAACATAACCCTAACAATAACCCTAACCCTAAACCTTAACTTAACCCTAACCCTAACCATAACCCTAACCCAAATGAACCTAAGCTTAAAGGCCTAAAACTAACCCTAACCCTAATGGCACAATAACCCTAACCCAAAACTCACACTAGCCCTAACCCTAACCCTAACTCCTAACTTTAACCATAACCCTAACCCTAACAATAACCCTAACGCTAAACCTAATCCGAAAACTAACCCTGACCCTAACACTCTAACCATTAATCCTAAACCTAGCACTAACACCTAACCCTAAAACTAAACCTTACCATAATACTAAACATAACCATAACCATAATCCTAACCCTAACACCTTACTCTACTAACCCTTACAGTAACCAACCCCAAACCTAACCCTAACACTAACCCTAACCCCTAACCCCAACCGTAACACTAAGCCTTACCCTAAACCTAACACTAACCCTCACCAATAACCCTAACCCTAACCAAACCCTAACCCTAACTCTAAACCTAACCCTAAACCTAACCCTAATCCCTACCACTAACCCTAACACTAACCCTAACCATAATCCTAACACTAGTGAGCCTAAACCTAACACTAACCCTAACCACTAACCTTAAATCTAACTCTAACCCTAACCCTAAACCTAACCACTAACCTTAAATCTAACTCTAACCCTAACCCTAACCTTAACGCTAACCCTAACCATAACCCTAATAACCCTAAACCTAACCCTAACACTAATACTAACCTTAACCCCCTAACTCTATCCCTAACCCTAACCCTTACACTACCCCTAACCCCTGACCCTAAACTTAACCAAAACCCTAACCTTAACCCTAACCCTAACTCTACCCCTAACCCAAGAACTAATCTTTAACGTAAACTTAACATAAACCCTAACTCTAACCACTAACCCTAACCCCTAAACTTAACCCTAACCAGAATCCTAACCCTAACCCTAAACATAACTCTTAACCCTAACCCTAATCCAAACCCTGATTCTACAACTAAAGTCTGATTCTACAACTAAAATCTAATCCTACACCTAAATCTAACCTTAATTTCTAACTAAAAAAAATGCCTAACCTGAAACTAAATCCTATCCCTAAATCTTGCCCTAGACACTAAACCCAAAAATAACACTAACCCTAATCCAAACACCTACACAAAACATTAACCCATAACCCTAACCCATAAATATAGCACTTAACCATAACTCTAACCCTTATCCTAATGGTAGGCCCACCCTAAACCTAAACATAAATTTAACCCTAACCCTAACCCAACTGACCCTAAGTCTAATGGCCTAACCTTAACCCTAACCCTAACACTAATGGCACACTAATAATAACCCAAACCTAAACGTAACCCTAACTCTAAATCTAAAACTAAGAATAACCATAACCACCTAAACCTAACTCTATCCTTAACCCTAATCCAAACCCTAAATCTAAGCCTAGCCATACCTCTAACCCTAACCCTAACCCTAACCCTAACCATAAAAACCCTAAACCTTACCCTAATCAAAACACCAACACTAACCCCCTAAACATAACACTATCCCTATCCCTAATTCAAATCCTAACCCTAAACATAACACTTAACCCTAACACTAACACTAACCCTAATCCTAACCCTTATTCTACAACTAAAGTCTAATCCAAAACCTAAACCTAACCTTAATCTCTAACACGAAAAATAAGCCTAACCTTAAACTTAATGTTAGCCCCAAACCTTGCCCTAAACACTAACATCAACACTAACACTAACCCTAATCCAAACACTATAACAAAACAAAAACTCCTAAACCTAACACCTAACCCTAACCCATAAACATAATACTTAACTGTAATTCTAAACATTATCCTAAGAGTGCGCCCACCATAACCCTAAAGATAAATCTAACCCTAAACCTAACCCTAACACTAACCTTAACTTTAACCCTAAACCTAACCCTAACACTAACACTTACCCTAACCCCTAACCTTAACTCTAACCCTAACCATAACCCTAACATTAAGTCTAATCCTAAACCAACCCTAACAATAACCCTAATCCTAACACCTAACAATAACAATATCCCTAACACTAACACAAACCCTAACCCTAACACTAATATCTAAATCTAACCATTAACCCTAACCCTAACCCTGACCCAACCCTAAGCGTAAACCTAACCCTAACCCTAACCCTAACCCTAACCCTAACCCTAACCCTAACCCTAACCCTAACCCTAACCCTAACCTTAACAAACCTAACCCTATCAATACCCCCTAACCCTAACACTAACCTTAACCCTAACCCTAACACCAACCCTAACCCAAATGACCCTAAGCTTAATGGCCTAACCCTAATCCTAGTGGCACACTAACCCTATCCCAACCCTAACCATAACACTAACCTAACTCTAACCATAACACTAACGCTTACCCCCTAACCCTAACCATATCCCTAACACTAATCCAAACCCTAACCCTAAATATAACTCTTAACCCTAACCCTAATACTAACACTAATCCTAACCCTTATTCTACAATTAAAGCCTAATCCTAAACTTAAACCTAACCTTAATCTCTAACACAAAAAATAAGCCAAACCTGAAACTTGATCCTAGCCCTAAACCTTACACTAAAAACTAACCCCAACACTAAAAATAACCCTAATCCAAACACTAACACAAAACCCTAACTCCTAACCATAACCCCTAACCCTAAACCAATAAACATAATATTTAACTATAATTTTAACCCTTATCCTAATGGTGGGCCCACCCTAAGACTAAACAAAATCTAAACCTAACCCTAAACCTAACACTAAACCTAACTTTAACCCTAAACCTAACCCTAAGATTAACACTAACCCTAAACCCAAACCCTAACCCTAACCCTAAGCTAACCATAACCCTAAGACTAAATCTAACCCTAAACCAACCCTAATCCTAAACCTAACCCTAAACCTAACACAAACCCTAACACCTAACTATAACCTTTAACCCTAACCCTGACACAACCCTAACTGTAACAATAACCCTAAACCTAACAAACCTAACCCTAAACCTAACCGTAACCATATCCCTAACGCTAAACCTAACCATAACCATATCCCTAACCCAACCCCAACCCAAACACTAACACTAACACCTAACCCTAAAACTAACCCAACCCTAACACTAACCCTAACCCTAATGCTAACAATGACCCTAACACTAACTCCCACCTCTAACCTCTAACCCTAATAATAACCCAAACTTAACTCTAATCCTAACCGTTACCCTTACCCTTAACCCTAAACCCAAACCTAACACTAAACTTACCCTTAACCCTAACCCTGATGACCTTAACAATAACACTTACTCTAACCCTAAACCTAAAACCTAACCCTAAAATTAACACTAACGCTAACCATAAACCTTAACACTAACTTTAACCGTAACTCTGAACCTAACCCTAACCCAAATCTAACCCTAAACCGAACCCTAACACTAAATATAAAACTAACAATAACCCAACCCTAACCCTAACCCTAACCCTAATATTATCCCTAGCACTAAATCCTTACCCTAACTTTAACCCTAATCCCTAACATTAACACTAACTCTAGCTGTAACACTTACCCTAACCGTAACCCTAACCCTAACTCCTAATCCTAACCATAACCCTTATCCTAACCTTAACCCTAACACTAACTCAAACCCCCTAACCTTAACCATATAACTAACCCCAATCCAAAACCTAACCCTAAATATTATTCTTAACTCTAACCCTAACAGAAACCCTAATCCTAACCCGTATTTTACAACTAAATTCTAACCCTAAACCTAAACCTAATATTAATCTCTAACCCAAAAACTAAGCCTGACCTGAAACTTCATCCAAGCATTAAACCTTGCCCTAAACACTAGACACAATACTAACACTAACCCTAATCCAAACACTAACACAAACCCCTAAACATTAACCCTAACCCATTACATAACACTAAACTATAATTCAAACACTTATACTAATGGTGGGACCACCCTAATCCTAAACATAAATTTAACCCTAATACTAAACCTAAGCCTAACAGTAACCCTAACTTTAACTATAAACCTAACTGTAACCCTAACACTAACACTAACACCTAAAACTTATGTTAAACCTCACCCTAAACCAAACCTAAACCTAACCCTAACCCTAAGCCTAACCCTAACCATAATATTAACCCTAAACCTAAATGTAAACCTAACCCTAACCTTAAACCTAACAATAATCATAACCCTAACACTAACACATTATTCTAACCCTAACCCTAACAAAAACTCTAACAACTAACAATAAACATAACCCTAACCCTAACCCTAACCCCTAACACAAAACCTAACACTAACCTGAACCAAACCCTAACCCTAACCCCTAACACAAAACATAACTTTAACCTGAACCCTAACCCTAAACCCTAATCCTAAATTTAACCCTAAACCAAACCCTAACACCTACCCTATACCTAAATTTAACCCTAACCCTAATCCTAACACCTAACCCTAACCCTAAACCTAGACAATAATCCTAACCCTAAACCAAACCCTAAACCATAACCTTAAGCCTAACACAAAAAATTAACTCTAACCCTAACACTAACCCTAAACCTAAACCATAAACCTAAGCCTAACCCTCACCCTAACACTAACAACAAACTCTAATCCAAAACCTAACCCTAACCCTAACCATAATCGAAAGGAAACTAATCCTAATGACCTAAACCTAACCCTAGCCCTAAAGGCACACTAATCCTAACCCTAAACTAAACCCTTATATTAATTATGGACCAACTCTAACCCTAAACATAACCCTAACCCCCTAACCCTAACCCTATCCCTAATCCAAATTCAAACCCTAACCCTAACACAAACCTTAACCCTAAATATAACTCTTAACCCTAACACTAACCCTAAACGTAACCCAACCTTAACAATAACCCTAACACTAACAATAACCCTAAACCTAACCCAAACCTAACCCTAACCCTAACACTAATGCCTAACCCTAATCCTAAACCTAACTCTAACCCAAACCTAACCCTAACCCTAAACCTATCCCTAACTATAATCCAAACACTCACTCTGAACATAACTCTTAACCCTAAATCTAAAAAAAACCATAATCCTAACCCTTATTCTACAACTAAAGTCCAATCCTAAACCTAAACCTAACCTTAATCTCTAACCCAAAACCAAAGTCTAATCTGAAACTTAATCCAAATACTAAGCCGTGCCCTAAACACTAACCACAACACTAACACTAATACAAACACTAACACAACACCATAACCCCTAACCCTAACCCATAAACATAACATTCATCATAACTCTAACACTTATCCTAATTGTGGGCCCACACTTAACCAAAACATAAATCTAATCCTTACCCTAACACTAACCCAAATGGCCCTAACACTAATTGCCTAACCCTAAAGGGACACTAAACCTAACCCTAAAACTAACCCTTATTTTAATATTGGACCGACCCTAACCCTAAACAAGACATTAACCCTAAACCCCTAATCCTAAACCTGTACCTAATCCTAACACTAACCCTAAACCTAACCCAACAAAAACCCTAACAATAACCCTAACCCAAATCCTAAATCTAGCCATAAACCTAACCTAAAACTAACCCTAACACTAACGCCTAACCCTAACTCTAACCCTAACCCTAAACCTAACCCCTAATATTAACCCTAACACTAACCCTAACAGTAACCCTTACCTTTACTATTTTGAGTCATGTTCTCCAAATGTTGGGCAATTGTCTCCCAGTTTGGGGTAATTGTCTCAAACTCTTGGGGAATTGTCCTCCAATTTTATTGAATTGTCCACACACTTTGAGGAATTATCTCCAGATTTTGATTAAGTGTCCAAAAATTGGAGTTGGGTTTCGGGTTAGTGTTTCATGGTTAGGGTTAGGGTGTTGTCTCCACATTTGGGCTAATTGTCCCCAAATTTGGGTAATTGTCCCCAGATTTTAAGTCATTTCCTCAAAAGTTAGGGTCATTATCCCAAGTTTTCAGTAATTGTGCACAAATTTGAAATAACTGCCTAAAAACTTCTAGTAATGGTCGCCCGCCAGGTTTTGAGTCATTAGCCCCAGATTTGTAATAATCGTCGCAAATTGTTGAGGCGTTTTGCCAAATTCTTAGGCATTGTCTCAAAATTGTGTGTATTTTCCGACAAATTTTGTGTCATTTTCCTGAAAATTTGTGTAATTGTCCCAAATTCTCGGTAACTGTAACCAAATTTGGAGTAATTGTCTTCTAATTTGTCTCAAAGTTATGGGCAATGGTGATTCAAGTCATTAAAATCTTCCACAAGTTTCGTGTATTTGTCTCTACAGTTTTGATAGTTGTGTTCCTACGGAGGGAAATTGTCACCAAACGTTGGGTAATTGACCCCAAATTCTAAGTGATCGTCTCCAATTTTTGCGTAATTGTCTCCAAACGGTGTGTCGTTTTCGACAAATGTTGGGGAAATTGTCCCTAAATAGGGGGTCATTTTGCCCCAATTTTTAGTAATTGTCCCCAAATTTTCTGTCGTTTTCCCAAATTTCAGCAATTGTCTCCACATTTGGGTAATTGTCCCCAAATCCTGAGTAACTGTCTCCAAATTTTGGGTAATTGGCCCAACATGTCTAATAATTTTGCTCAAATTTGGTGAATTTGTCCCGAAATGGCAAATAATTGTCCCCAAATGTCGGATAATTTTCACCCCATTTGGGGTTATTGCCTCAAAATTTTAGGTAAGTTTGCCCGTATTTTTAGTAATTGTCACCCCCTGGTTGGGTAATTGTCACCAAATTTTGAGTCCTTTTTCCCAAATTTTGAGTCATTCTCTCCAAATTTGGGGTAATTGCCCTCAAATTTTGAGTCATTCTCTCCCAATTTTGGGTAATCCTCCTCAAATTTTCGATAACTGTCTCCAAAATTCGGGAAATTATCCGCAAACTTTGGGTAATTGCCCTCCTAGTTTTGAGGAGCTATCTCAAAACGATGGACGTTTTCTCCAAATTTTGTTAATTGTCGCCGGATTTGGGGTAACTCTCACCAAATTTTGAGTCATTTTCACAAGATTTCTTATCGTTTTCATCGAATTTTGTATAATTGTCCCCAAATTAGGGTCACTTTCCTGAAATTTAGAGTAATTGTGCTCATAGGTTTGGTAACTGCCCCAAAATGTGGATCATTCTCTCAAAATGTTGGGCAACCGTCTCCCACTGTTGGGTAATTGTCCCTAAAATTCTTGTAGTTTGCCACGCATTTTGCATAATTGTCACCAGATTTTGAATCATCCTTATGAAATTTGGGGTAACTGCCTCCAAATTTGGGGTAATTTTGCCACAATTTGTGTAATTCTCTCCATATTTCAGGTAATTGTGGCCAAAAATTTGTGGTAATTGTCGGCAAAATTTTGGGCAATTTACCACAAATTTTGAGAAATTGTCCCAAAGTCTTGGGAAATTGCCTCCAAATTTTGCGTAATTGTCCCAAATCCTCTTGTAATAGTCCCCGGGTTTAGGGTAAGTGCGCCCGAGTTTATGGGAGTTGTCTCAGAATTTTGAGTAACTGTCCCCAAATATCTTGTCATTTTCCTCAAATTTTGTGCAGATGTCCCAGACTTTCTCTAATTATCCCCAAATGTGGGGTAATTGTCCTCCAGTTTTAAGTAATTGCCACAACATTTCTTACGATTTTACCTCGATTTTTGTAGAATTGTCCCCAGTCTCGGGTCATTTTCCTCAAGTTTAGAGTAAATGTCTGCAGATTTGGGGTATTTGCCAGCAAAATCTGGACAGTCGTCTCAAAATCAGGCGTAATTTTCCAACAATTTTGTGTAATTGTCCCCAAATCTTGCATCATTTTCTCCAAACCCTGGGTCATTTCCCCCAAATCGAGGTAAATGTCAGACTATTTTGAGTAATCTTCTCCAAATGTTGGGCAATTGTCTCCCAGTTTGGGGTAATTGTCTCAAACTCTTGGGTAATTGTCCTCCAATTTTAGGCAATTGTCCACAAACTTTGAGGAATTATCTCCAGATTTTGGGTAAGTGTCCAAAAATTGGAGTTGGGTTTGGGGTTAGTGTTTTATATTTAGGGTGTTGTCTCCACATTTGGGGTAATTGTCCCCAAATTTGGGTAATTGTCCCCAGATTTTAAGTCATTTCCTCCAAACCTGGGGTCATTACTCCCAAGTTTTCAGTAATTGTGCACAAATTTGAAATAACTGCCTAAAAACTTCTAGTAATCGTCGCCCGCCAGGTTTTGAGTCATTAGCCCCAGATTTGTAATAATCGTCGCAAATTGTTGAGGCGTTTTTGCCAAATTCTTAGGCATTGTCTCAAAATTGTGTGTATCTTCCCACAAATTTTGTGTCATTTTCCCGAAAATTTGTGTAATTGTGCCAAATTCTCGGTAACTGTAACCAAATTTTGAGTAATTGTCTTCTAATTTGTCTCAAAGTTATGGGTAGTGGTGATTCAAGTCATTAAAATCTTCCACAAGTTTCGTGTATTTGTCTCTACAGTTTTGATAGTTGTGTTCCTACGGAGGGAAATTGTCACCAAACGTTGGGTAATTGACCCCAAATTCTAAGTAATTGTCTCCAATTTTGGCGTAATTGTCTCCAAACGGTGTGTTGTTTTCGACAAATGTTGGGAAATTGTCCCTTAATAGGGGGTCATTTTGCCCCAATTTTTAGTAATTGTCCCTAAATTTTCTGTCGTTTTCCCAAATTTCAGCAATTGTCTCCAGATTTGGGTAATTGTCCCCAAATCCTGAGTAACTGTCTCCAAATTTTGGGTAATTGGCCCAACATGTCTAATAATTTGCCTCAAATTTGGTGTATTTGTCCCCAAATGGTGGATAATTGTCCCCAAATGTGGGATAATTTTCACCCGATTTGGGGTTATTGCCTCAAAATTTTTGGTAAGTTTGCCCACATTTTTAGAAATTGTAACCCCCTTGTTGGGTAATTGTCACCAAATTTTGAGTACTTTTTCCCAAATTTTGAGTCATTCTCTCCAAATTTGGGGTAATTGCCCTCAAATTTTGAGTCATTCTCTCCCAATTTTGGGTAATCCTCCTCAAATTTTCGGTAACTGTCTCCAAATTGCGGGAAATTATCCGCAAACTTTGGGTAATTGCCCCCCAGTTTTGAGGAGCTATCTCAAAACGATGTACGTTTTCTCCAAATTTTGTTAATTGTCGCCGGATTTGGGGTAACTGTCACCAAATTTTGAGTCATTTTCACAAGATTTCTTATCGTTTTCATCGAATTTTGTATCATTGTCCCCAAATTAGGGTCACTTTCCTGAAATTTAGAGTAATTGTGCTCATAGGTTTGGTAACTGCCGCAAAATGTGGAGCATTCTCTCAAAATGTTGGGCAACCGTCTCCCACTGTTGGGTAATTGTCCCTAAAATTCTTGTAGTTTGCCACGCATTTTGCGTAATTGTCACCAGATTTTGAATAATCCTTATGAAATTTGGGGTAACTGCCTCCAAATTTGGGGTAATTTTGCCAAAATTTGTGTAATTCTCTCCATATTTCAGGGAATTGTGGCCAAAAATTTGTGGTAATTGTCGGCAAAATTTTGGGCAATTTGCCACAAATTTTGAGAAATTGTCCCAAAGTCTTGGGAAATTGCCTCCAAATTTTGAGTAATTTTCCCAAATCCTCTTGTAATAGTCCCCGGGTTTAGGGTAAGTGCGCCCGAGTTTATGGGAGTTGTCTCAGAATTTTGAGTAACTGTCCCCAAATATCCTGTCATTTTCCTCAAATTTTGTGCAGATGTCCCAGAACTTCTCTAATTATCCCTAAATTTGGGGTAATTATCCTCCAATTTTAAGTAATTGCCACAACATTTCTTATGATTTTACCTCGATTTTTGTAGAATTGTCCCCAGTCTCGGGTCATTTTCCTCAAGTTTAGAGTAAATGTCTGCAGATTTGGGGTATTTGCCAGCAAAATCTGGACAGTCGTCACAAAATCAGGCGTAATTTTCCACCAATTTTGTGTAATTGTCCCCAAATCTTGCATCATTTTCTCCAAACCCTGGGTCATTTCCCCCAAATCGAGGTAAATGTCAGACTATTTTGAGTCATGTTCTCCAAATGTTGGGCAATTGTCTCCCAGTTTGGGGTAATTGTCTCAAACTCTTGGGTAATTGTCCTCCAATTTTAGGCAATTGTCCACAAACTTTGAGGAATTATCGCTAGATTTTGGGTAGATGTCCAAAAATTGGAGTTGGGTTTGGGGTTAGTCTTTTATGGTTAGGGTGTTGTCTCCACATTTGTGGAGGGTTAGGGTGTTGTCTCCACATTTGTGGTAATTGTCCTCAAATTTGGGTAATTGTCCCCAGATTTTAAGTAATTTCCTCCAAACTTGGGGTCATTACTCCCCAATTACTCAGTAATTGTGCACAAATTTGAAATAACTGCCTAAAAACTTCTAGTAATGGTCGCCCGCCAGGTTTTGAGTCATTAGCCCCAGATTTGTAATAATCGTCGCAAATTGTTGAGGCGTTTTGCCAAATTCTTAGGCATTGTCTCAAAATTGTGTGTATCTTCCCACAAATTTTGTGTCATTTTCCCAACAATTTGTGTAATTGTCCCAAATTCTCGGTAACTGTAACCAAATTTTGAGTAATTGTCTTCTAATTTGTCTCAAAGTTATGGGCAATGGTGATTCAAGTCATTAAAATCTTCCACAAGTTTCGTGTATTTGTCTCTACAGTTTTGATAGTTGTGTTCCTACGGAGGGAAATTGTCACCAAACGTTGGGTAATTGACCCCAAATTCTAAGTAATTGTCTCCAATTTTGGCGTAATTGTCTCCAAACGGTGTGTCGTTTTCGACAAATGTTGGGAAATTGTCCCTAAATAGGGGGTCATTTTGCCCCAATTTTTAGTAATTGTCCCCAAATTTTCTGTCGTTTTCCCAAATTTCAGCAATTGTCTCCAAATTTGGGTCATTGTCCCCAAATCCTGAGTAACTGTCTCCAAATTTTGGGTAATTGGCCCAACATGTCTAATAATTTTTTTCTCAAATTTGATGTATTTGTCCCCAAGTGGTGGATAATTGTCCCCAAATGTTGGATAATTTTCACCCGGTTTGGGGTTATTGCCTCAAAATTTTTGGTAAGTTTGCCCACATTTTTAGTAATTGTCACCCCCTTGTTGGGTAATTGTCACCAAATTTTGAGTACTTTTTCCCAAATTTTGAGTCATTCTCTCCAAATTTGGGGTAATTGCCCTCAAATTTTGAGTCATTCTCTCCCAATTTTGGGTAATCCTCCTCAAATTTTCGGTAACTCTCTCCAAATTTTGGGAAATTATCCGGAAACTTCGGATAATTGCCCCCCCAGTTTGGAGGAGCTATCTCAAAACGATGTACGTTTTCTCCAAATTTTGTTAATTGTCGCCGGATTTGGGGTAACTGTCACCAAATTTTGAGTCATTTTCACAAGATTTCTTATCGTTTTCATCGAATTTTGTATCATTGTCCCCAAATTAGGGTCACTTTCCTGAAATTTAGAGTAATTGTGCTCATAGGTTTGGTAACGGCCGCAAAATGTGGAGCATTCTCTCAAAATGTTGGGCAACCGTCTCCCACTGTTGGGTAATTGTCCCTAAAATTCTTGTAGTTTGCCACGCATTTTGCGTAATTGTCACCAGATTTTGAATAATCCTTATGAAATTTGGGGTAACTGCCTCCAAATTTGGGGTAATTTTGCCACAATTTGTGTAATTCTCTCCATATTTCAGGGAATTGTGGCCAAAAATTTGTGGTAATTGTCGGCAAAATGTTGGGTAATTTGCCACAAATTTTGAGAAATTGTCCCAAAGTCTTGGGAAATTGCCTCCAAATTTTGAGTAATTTTCCCAAATCCTCTTGTAATAGTCCCCGGGTTTAGGGTAAGTGCGCCCGAGTTTATGGGAGCTGTCTCAGAATTTTGAGTAACTGTCCCCAAATATCTTGTCATTTTCCTCAAATTTTGTGCAGATGTCCCAGACTTTCTCTAATTATCCCCAAATGTGGGGTAATTATCCTCCAATTTTAAGTAATTGCCACAACATTTCTTACGATTTTACCTCAATTTTTGTATAATTGTCCCCAGTCTCGGGTAATTTTCCTCAAGTTTAGAGTAAATGTCTGCAGATTTGGGGTATTTGCCGGCAAAATCTGGACAGTCGTCTCAAAATCAGGCGTAATTTTCCACCAATTTTGTGTAAATGTCCCCAAATCTTGCATCATTTTCTCCAAACCCTGGGTCATTTCCCCCAAATCGAGGTAAATGTCAGACTATTTTGAGTAATCTTCTCCAAATGTTGGGCAATTGTCTCCCAGTTTGGGGTAATTGTCTCAAACTCTTGGGTAATTGTCCTCCAATTTTACGCAATTGTCCACAAACTTTGAGGAATTATCTCCAGATTTTGGGCAAGTGTCCAAAAATTGGAGTTGGGTTTGGGGTTAGTGTTTTATGGTTAGGGGTAGGGTGTTGTCTCCACATTTGGGGTAATTGTCCCCAAATTTGGGTAATTGTCCCCAGATTTTAAGTCATTTCCTCCAAACTTGGGGTAATTACTCCCCAATTACTCAGTAATTGTGCACAAATTTGAAATAACTGCCTAAAAACTTCTAGTAATGGTCGCCCGCCAGGTTTTGAGTCATTAGCCCCAGATTTGTAATAATCGTCGCAAATTGTTGAGGCGTTTTGCCAAATTCTTAGGCATTGTCTCAAAATTGTGTGTATCTTCCCACAAATTTTGTGTCATGTTCCCGAAAATTTGTGTAATTGTCCCAAATTCTCGGTAACTGTAACCAAATTTGGAGTAATTGTCTTCTAACTTGTCTCAAAGTTATGGGCAATGGTGATTCAAGTCATTAAAATCTTCCACAAGTTTCGTGTATTTGTCTCTACAGTTTTGATAGTTGTGTTCCTACGGAGGGAAATTGTCACCAAACGTTGGGTAATTGACCCCAAATTCTAAGTAATTGTCTCCAATTTTGGCGTAATTGTCTCCAAACGGTGTGTCATTTTCGACAAATGTTGGGGAAATTGTCCCTTAATAGGGGGTCATTTTGCCCCAATTTTTAGTAATTGTCCCCAAATTTTCTGTCGTTTTCCAAAATTTCAGCAATTGTCTCCAAATTTGGGTCATTGTCCCCTAATCCTGAGTAACTGTCTCCAAATTTTGGGTAATTGGCCCAACATGTCTAATAATTTTCCTCAAATTTGGTGAATTTGTCCCCAAATGGTGTATAATTGTCCCCAAATGTGGGATAATTTTCACCCGATTTGGGGTTATTGCCTCAAAATTTTAGGTAAGTTTGCCCTCATTTTTAGTAATTGTAACCCCCTGGTTGGGTAATTGTCACCAAATTTTGAGTACTTTTTCCCAAATTTTGAGTCATTCTCTCCAAATTTGGGGTAATTGCCCTCAAATTTTGAGTAATTCTCTCCCAGTTTTGGGTAATCCTCCTCAAATTTTCGGTAACAGTCTCCAAATTTCGGGAAATTATCCGCAAACTTCGGGTAATTGCCCCCCCAGTTTGGAGGAGCTATCTCAAAACGATGGACATTTTCTCCAAATTTTGTTAATTGTCGTCGGATTTGGGGTAACTGTCACCAAATTTTGAGTCATTTTCACAAGATTTCTTATCATTTTCATCGGATTTTGTATCATTGTCCCCAAATTAGGGTCACTTTCCTGAAATTTAGAGTAATTGTGCTCATAGGTTTGGTAACGGCCGCAAAATGTGGAGCATTCTCTCAAAATGTTGGGCAATTGTCTCCCACTATTGGGTAATTGTCCCTAAAATTCTTGTAGTTTGCCACGCATTTTGCGTAATTGTCACCAGGTTTTGAATAATCCTTATGAAATTTGGGGTAACTGCCTCCAAATTTGGGGTAATTTTGCCACAATTTGTGTAATTCTCTCCATATTTCAGGTAATCGTGGCCAAAAATTTGTGGTAATTGTCGGCAAAATGTTGGGTAATTTGCCACAAATTTTGAGAAATTGTCCCAAAGTCTTGGGAAATTGCCTCCAAATTTTGAGTAATTTTCCCAAATCCTCTTGTAATAGTCCCCGGGTTTAGAGTAAGTGCGCCCGAGTTTATGGGAGTTGTCTCAGAATTTTGAGTAACGGTCCCCAAATATCTTTTCGTTTTCCTCCAATTTTGTGCAGATGTCCCAGACTTTATCTAATTATCCCCAAATGTGGGGTAATTGTCCTCCAATTTTAAGTAATTGCTACAACATTTCGTACGATTTTACCTAGATTTTTGCATAATTGTCCCCAGTCTCGGGTAATTTTCCTCAAGTTGAGAGTAAATGTCTGCAGATTTGGGGTATTTGCCAGCAAAATCTAGACAGTCGTCTCAAAATCAGGCGTAATTTTCCACCAATTTTGTGTAATTGTCCACAAATCTTGCATCATTTTCTCCAAACCCTGGGTAGTTTCCCCCAAATCGAGGTAAATGTCAGACTATTTTGAGTCATGTTCTCCAAATGTTGGGCAATTGTCTCCCAGTTTGGGGTAATTGTCTCAAACTCTTGGGGAATTGTCCTCCAATTTTACGCAATTGTCCACAAACTTTGAGGAATTATCTCCAGATTTTGGGTAAGTGTCCAAAAATTGGAGTTGGGTTTGGGGTTAGTGTTTTATGGTTAGGGTTAGGGTGTTGTCTCCACATTTGGGGTAATTGTCCCCAAATTTGGGTAATTGTCCCCAGATTTTAAGTCATTTCCTCCAAACTTGGGGTCATTACTCCCAGATTTTAAGTCATTTCCCCCAAACTTGGGGTCATTACTCCCAGGATTTCAGTAATTGTGCACAAATTTGAAATAACTGCCTAAAAACTTCTAGTAATCGTCGCCCGCCAGGTTTTGAGTCATTAGCCCCAGATTTGTAATAATCGTCGCAAATTGTTGAGGCGTTTTGCCAAATTCTTAGGCATTGTCTCAAAATTGTGTGTATCTTCCCACAAATCTTGTGTCATTTTCCCGAAAATTTGTGTAATTGTCCCAAATTCTCGGTAACTGTAACCAAATTTGGAGTAATTGTCTTCTAATTTGTCTCAAAGTTATGGGCAATGGTGATTCAAGTCATTAAAATCTTCCACAAGTTTCGTGTATTTGTCTCTACAGTTTTGATAGTTGTGTTCCTGCGGAGGGAAATTGTCACCAAACGTTGGGTAATTGACCCCAAATTCTAAGTAATTGTCTCCAATTTTGGCGTAATTGTCTCCAAACGGTGTGTCATTTTCGACAAATGTTGGGAAATTGTCCCTAAATAGGGGGTCATTTTGCCCCAATTTTTAGTAATTGTCCCCAAATTTTCTGTCGTTTTTCCAAATTTCAGCAAATGTCTCCAAATTTGGGTCATTGTCCCCAAATCCTGAGTAACTGTCTCCAAATTTTGGGTAATTGGCCCAACATGTCTAATAATTTTCCTCAAATTTGGTCTATTTGTCCCCAAATGCTGGATAATTTTCACCCGATTTGGGGTTATTGCCTCAAAATTTTTGGTAATTTTGCTCACATTATTAGTAATTGTCCCCCCCTGGTTGGGTAATTGTCACCAAATTTTGAGTACTTTTTCCCAAATTTTGAGTCATTCTCTCCAAATTTGGGGTAATTGCCCTCAAATTTTGAGTCATTCTCTCACAATTTTGGGTAATCCTTCTCGGATTTTCAGTAACTGTCTCCAAATTTTGGGAAATTATCTGCTAACTTCGGGTAACTGCCCCCCCAGTTTTGAGGAGCTTTCTCAAAATGATGGACATTTTCTCCAAATTTTGTTAATTGTCGCCGGATTTGGGGTAACTGTCACCAAATTTTGAGTCATTTTCACAAGATTTCTTATCGTTTTCATCGAATTTTGTATAATTGTCCCCAAATAAGGGTCACTTTCCTGAAATTTAGAGTAATTGTGCTCATAGGTTTGGTAACGGCCGCAAAATATGGAGCATTCTCTCAAAATGTTGGGCAATTGTCTCCCACTATTGGGTAATTGTCCCTAAAATTCTTGTAGTTTGCCACGCATTTTGCGTAATTGTCACCAGGTTTTGAATAATCCTTATGAAATTTGGGGTAACTGCCTCCAAATTTGGAGTAATTGTGCCAAAATATGTGTAATTCTCTCCATATTTCAGGTAATTGTGGCCAAAAATTTGTGGTAATTGTCGGCAAAATGTTGGGTAATTTGCCACAAATTTTGAGAAATTGTCCCAAAATTTTGGGAAATTGCCTCCAAATTTTGAGTAATTTTCCCAAATCCTCTTGTAATAGTCCCCAGGTTTAGGGTAAGTGCGCCCGAGTTTATGGGAGTTGTCTCAGAATTTTGAGTAACTGTCCCCAAATATCTTGTCATTTTCCTCAAATTTTGTGCAGATGTCCCAGACCTTCTCTAATTATCCCCAAATGTGGGGTAATTGTCCTCCAATTTTAAGTAATTGCTACAACATTTCTTACGATTTTACCTCGATTTTTGTATAATTGTCCCCAGTCTCGGGTAATTTTCCTCAAGTTTAGAGTAACTGTCTGCAGATTTGGGGTATTTGCCGGCAAAATCTGGACAGTCGTCTCAAAATCAGGCGTAATTTTCCACCAATTTTGTGTCATTGTCCCCAAATCTTGCATCATTTTCTCCAAACCCTGGGTAATTTCCCCCAAATCGAGGTAAATATCAGATTATTTTGAGTCATCTTCTCCAAATGTTGGGCAATTGTCTCCCAGTTTGGGGTAATTGTCTCAAACTCTTGGGTAATTGTCCTCCAATTTTACGCAATTGTCCACGAAATTTTGAGGAATTATCTCCAGATTTTGGGTAAGTGTCCAAAAATTAGAGTTGGGTTTGGGGTTAGTGTTTCATGGTTAGGGTTAGGGTGTTGTCTCCACATTTGTGGTAATTGTCCTCAAATTTGGGTAATTGTCCCCAGATTTTAAGTCATTTCTTCCAAACTTGGGGTCATTACTCCCAAG
This sequence comes from Clamator glandarius, assembly GCA_033459285.1. NCBI lineage: Eukaryota > Metazoa > Chordata > Aves > Cuculiformes > Cuculidae > Clamator > Clamator glandarius. Next base: position 60,153 of record JAUNZM010000751.1, read on the forward strand.
TTTTCAGTAATTGTGCACAAATTTGAAATAACTGCCTAAAATCTTCTAGTAATCGTTGCCCGCCAGGTTTTGAGTCATTAGCCCCAGATTTGTAATAATCGTCGCAAATTGTTGAGGCGTTTTGCCAAATTCTTAGGCATTGTCTCAAAAGTGTGTGTCTTCCCACAAATTTTGTGTCATTTTCCCGAAAATTTGTGTAATTGTCCCAAATTCTCGGTAACTGTAACCAAATTTGGAGTAATTGTCTTCTAATTTGTCTCAAAGTTATGGGCAATGGTGATTCAAGTCATTAAAATCTTCCACAAGTTTCGTGTATTTGTCTCTACAGTTTTGATAGTTGTGTTGCTACGGAGGGAAATTGTCACCAAACGTTGGGTAATTGACCCCAAATTCTAAGTAAATGTCTCCAATTTTTGCGTAATTGTCTCCAAACGGTGTGTCGTTTTCGACAAATGTTGGGAAATTGTCCCTAAATAGGGGGTCATTTTGCCCCAATTTTTAGTAATTGTCCCCAAATTTTCTGTCGTTTTCCCAAATTTCAGCAATTGTCTCCAAATTTGGGTCATTGTCCCCAAATCCTGAGTAACTGTCTCCAAATTTTGGGTAATTGTCCCATCATGTCTAATAATTTTCCTCAAATTTGGTGTATTTGTCCCCAAGTGGTGGATAATTGTCCCCAAATGTCAGATAATTTTCACCCGATTTGGGGTTATTGCCTCAAAATTTTAGGTAAGTTTGCTCATATTTTTAGTAATTGTAACCCCCTGGTTGGGTAATTGTCACCAAATTTTGAGTACTTTTTCCCAAAATTTGAGTCTCTCCAAATTTTGGGTAATCCTCCTCAAATTTTCAGTAACTGTCTCCAAATTTCGGGAAATTATCCGCTAACTTCGGGTAATTGCCCCCCCAGTTTTGAGGAGCTATCTCAAAACGATGGACATTTTCTCCAAATTTTGCTAATTGTCCCCGGATTTGGGGTAACTGTCACCAAATTTTGAGTCATTTTCACAAGATTTCTTATCGTTTTCATCGAATTTTGTATAATTGTCCCCAAATTAGGGTCACTTTCCTGAAATTTAGAGTTATTGTGCTCATAGGTTTGGTAACGGCAGCAAAATATGGAGCATTCTCTCAAAATGTTGGGCAACCGTCTCCCACTGTTGGGTAATTGTCCCTAAAATTCTTGTAGTTTGCCACGCATTTTGCGTAATTGTCACCAGATTTTGAATAATCCTTATGAAATTTGGGGTAACTGCCTCCAAATTTGGGGTAATTTTGCCACAATTTGTGCAATTCTCTCCATATTTCAGGTAATTGTGGCCAAAAATTTGTGGTAATTGTCGGCAAAATGTTGGGTAATTTGCCACAAATTTTGAGAATTTATCCCAAAGTCTTGGAAAATTGCCTCCAAATTTTTTGTTATTGTCCCCAAATTTTAAGTAATTTTCCCAAATCCTCTTGTAATAGTCCCCTGGTTTAGGGTAAGTGCACCCGAGTTTATGGGAGTTGTCTCAGAATTTTGAGTAACTGTCCCCAAATATCTTGTCATTTTCCTCAAATTTTGTGCAGATGTCCCAGACTTTCTCTAATTATCCCCAAATGTGGGGTAATTGTCCTCCAATTTGAAGTAATTGCCACAACATTTCTTACGATTTTACCTCGATTTTTGTATAATTGTCCCCAGTCTTCTTTTGGTGTTACGATTAGGGTTAGGGTTAGTTATAGGGTTAAGGTCATTTTTAAGGTTATGGGTAGGGTTAGGGGTTACAGGTAGATTTAGGGTAATGTTTAGAGTTAGAGTTAAAGTTAGGGTTAAGTTTAGGGGTTAGGGTTTGTGTTACAGTTAGGCTTTGTTTTGTGGTTAGGGTTAGGGGTTATGATTAGGGTCAATGTTAGGGTTAGGTTTAGGTTTAATATTAGCTTTAGGGTTAGGGGTTAGTGTTAGTGTTATGGTTAGGGTTAGGGATTAGTTATAGGGTTACTGTTAGTGTAAAGTTAAGGGTTAGGTTTAGGGTTAGTGTTAGGGTTAATATTAGGGGTTAGGTTTAGTGTTAAGGTTAGAGTTAGGGTTAGAGGTTAGTGTTAGGGTTAGTTTTAGGTTAGGTTTCTTGCTAGATTTATGATTCGGTTTAGGGTTAGTGTTAGGGTTTGTGTTGGGTTAGGTTTAGGGTTAGTGTTAGGGTTAGGTATAGGTTTAGGATTAGGGGTTTAGGGTTAATGTCATGTTTATGGTTAGGGTCGGTCCAATATTAAAATAAGGGTTAGTTTTAGGGTTAGGTTTAGTGTCCCTTTAGGGTTAGGCAATTAGTGTTAGGGCCATTTGGGTTAGTGTTAGGGTAAGGATAAGATTTATGTTTCGGTTTAGTGTGGGCCCACGATTAGGATAAGTGTTAGAGTTATGGTGAATGTTATGTTTATGGGTTAGGGTTAGGGGTTAGGGTTAGGGGTTATGGTTTTGTGTTAGTGTTTGTATTAGTGTTAGTGTTGGGGTTAGTGTTTAGGGCAAGGCTTAGGATTTGGATTAAGTTTCAGCTTAGACTTAGTTTTTGTGTTAGAGATTAAGGTTAGGTTTAGGTTTAGGATTGGACTTTAGTTGTAGAATAAGGGTTAGGATTAGGGTTATTTTTAGGGTTAGGGTTAAGAGTTATGTTTAGGGTTAGGATTTGGATTAGTGTTAGGGAGAGGGTTAGGTTTAGGGGGTTAGGATTAGGGTTAAGATTAGGGTTAATTTTAGATTGAAGTTTAGGGTTACAGTAAGGGTTAGGTTTAGGGTTAGGGTTACGGTAAGGTTTAGGGTTAGGGTTAGGTTTAGGGTTAGTGTTCGGGTTAGGCATAGGGTCATTTGTGTTAGGGTTAGGGTTAGGGTTGGGTTAGGGTTAGGGTTAGGGTTAGGGTTAGGATTAGATTTATATTTAGGTTTAGGATGGGCCCACCATTAGGATAAGGGTTAGTGTTATGGTTAAGTGTTATGTTTATGGGTTAGGTTAGGGGTTAGGGTAAGTAGTTAGGGTTTTGTGTTAGTGTTTGTATTACGATTAGTTTTAGTGTTAGGTGCAGTGTTTAGGGCAAGTTTTAGGGTTCGGATTAAGTTTCAGGTTAGGCTTAGTTTTTGAGTTTAAGATTAATGTTACGTTTAGGATTAGACTTTAGTTTTAGAATAAGGGTTAGGATTAGGGTTAGTGTTAGGGTTAAGAGTTATGTTCAGAGTGAGGGTTTGGATTATAGTTAGGGATAGGGTTAGGGTTAGGGTTAGGTTTGGGTTAGAGTTAGGGTTAGGATTAGGGTTAGGCATTAGTGTTAGGGTTAGGGTTAGGTTAGGTTTAGGGTTAGGGTTAGGGTTATTGTTAGTGTTAGGGTTAGGGTTGGGTTACGTTTAGGGTTAGGGTTAGGGTTAGAGTTAGAGTTATGGTCAGGGGTTAGGGTTAGTGTTAATGTTAAGGTTATGGTTTAGGTTTAAGGTTAGTGTTAGGGTTATGGTTTAGGTTTATTGTTAGGGTTAGTGTTGGGTTAGGGTTAGGGTTAGATTTATGTTTAGGTTTAGGGTGGGCCCACTATTAGGATAAGGTTTAGAGTTATGCTTAAGTGCAATGTTTATGGGTTAGGTTTTGGGGGTTAGGGTTAGGGGTTAGGGTTTTGTGTTAGTGTTTGGATAAGGGTTTGTGTTAGTGTTGGGGTTAGTGTTTAGGCAAGGTTTACGGTTAGGATTAAGTTTCAGGTTAACCTTAGTTTTTGGGTTATAGATTAAGGTTATGTTTAGGATTAGGATTAGATTTTAGTTGTAGAATAAGGGTTAGAATTAGGGTTAGTGTTAGGGTTAGGGTTAAGGGTTATGGTTAGGGTTAGGTTTCAGATTAGGGTTAGGGGGTTAGTGTTAGTGTTAAGGCTAGTGTTAGGTTTAGTGTTATGGTTAGAGTTAGGGGTTAGGGTTAGGCTTATGGCTAGGGTTAGTGTTAGGTTTACCGTTAAGATTAGGCTTAGTGTTAGTATTAGGTTTAGGGTTGGATTAGTGTTAGGGTTAGGGTTTTAGGGTTAGTGTTAGGGTTAGTGTTAGGCTAAGGGTTATGTTTAGGGTTGGGTTAGCGTTACGTGCCATTAGCGTTAGGGTTAGGGTTACGCCATTAAGCTTAACGTCATTTGGGTTAGGATTAGATTTAAATTTATGGTTAGGGTTATGGTTTGATATATGTTTAGGTTTAGGGTCCACCATTAGGATAAGGGTTAGAGTTATGGTTAATTGTTATGCGTATGGGTTATGGTTAGGTGTTTGGGTTAAGGGTTAAGGTTTTGTGTTAGTGTTTGGATTAAGGTTAGTGTAGTGTAGTGTTTAGTGTTTAGGGCAAGGTTTAGAGTTAGGATTAAGTTTCATGTTAGGCTTAGTTTTTGAGTTACAGATTAAGGTTAGGTTTAGGTTTAGGTTTAGGATTAGACTTTAGTTGTAGAATAAGTTTTAGCATTAGTGTCATTGTTAGGGTTAGGGTTAAGAGTTATGTTTAGAGTTAGGGTTTGGAATAGGGTTAGGGATAGGATTAAGTTTTGGGGGTTATAGTTATTGTTAGGGTTAGGGTTATGGTTAAAGTTAGGGGTTAGGGTTAGGGTTAGCGTTAGGTTTAAGTTTAGGTTTAGTGTCAGGGTAAGTGTTAGGGTTAGGGATAGTGTTAGGTTTCGGGTTAGGATAAGTGTGCCATTAGGGTTAGGGTTAGTGTTAGGCCATTAAGTTTATGTTCATTTGGGTAAGGATTATGGTTAGGGTTAGGTTAAGGTTTAGGGTTAGGGCAATTTTTACGGTTATATTTAGGGTTAGCGTTAGGGTTTGAGTTAGGGTTAGGGTTAAGAGTTATGTTTAGTGCTAGCGTTAGGGTTAAATTTAGGGTTAGGGGTTAGGGTTCAGGTAATTGTTAGAATTAAGGTTTGGGTTAGGTGTTTGGGTTATTGTTAGGGCTAGTGTTATGTTTATTGTTATTTATTAGGGTTTGGGTTTGGGTTAGGGTTATTGTTAGGGTTAGGGTTGGGGTTTTATTTAGGGTTAGGTTTAAGGTGGGTCCACGATCAGGATAAGAGTTAGAGTTATGGTTATGTTTTATGATTATGGGTTAGGGTTAGGAGTTAGGTTTAGGGGTCAGTCTTTTGTTTTATTGTTTTGATTAGGGTTATTTTTAGTGTTGGGGTTAGTGTTTAGAGCATGGTTTAGGGTTAAGATTAAGTTTCAGATTCGGCTTAGTTTTCGGGTTAGAGATTAAGGTTAGGTTTAGGTTTCGGATTAGAATTTAGTTGTAGAATATGGGTTAGGATTAGGATTAGTGTTAGGATTAGGGTCAAGAGTTAGTTTTAGGATTAGGATTTGGATTAGGGTTAGCGATAGAGTTAGGCTTAGAGGGTTAGGGTTAGTGTAGGGTTAGGGTTAATGTTAGGGTTAGGGTCATGATTAAGGTATGGGTTAGAATTAGGGGTCGGTTAAGGGTTAGGGTTAGTGTTAAGTTTAGGTGTTAGGGTTAGGGGTTTAAATAATTCTTAGGTTTAGAGGTAGGGTTATGGTTGGGTGTTAGGGGTAGTGTTAGTGTAAGGGTAATGGTTTAGGGTTAGGGTTAGGTTTAGGGTTGGGTTAGGGTTAGGTTTATATTTAGTGTTATGGTTCGGGTTAGGGTTAGGAGTTAGGGGCAGGGTTAGGGTTAGGGTTAAAAGACAGAGTTAGGTTTGGATTAGGATAAGGTTTAGGGTTAGGGTTAGGGTTTGGGTTAGGGTTAATGTTAGGGTTAGCTGTTAGGGTTAGGGTTAGTGTTAGGTTAGGGTTAGGGTTAGGGTTAGGGTTAGGTTTAGAGTTAGGGTTAGGGTTAGGGTTAGATTTATGTTTAGGATTAGGGTGGGCCCACCTTTAGGATAAGGGTTTGAATTATAGATAAGTGTTATGTTTATGGTTTAGGGTTAATGTTTATCGTTTTGTGTTAGTGTTTGGATTAGGGTTAGTGTTAGGGTTGTGTTTAGTGTTGAGGGCAAGGTTTAGGACTAGGATTATGTTTCAGGTTTGCCTTAGTGTTTGTGCTAGAGATTAAGGTTAGGTTTAAGTTTAGGATTAGACTTTAGTTGTAGAATAAGTTTTAGGATTAGGGTTAATGTTAGGGTTAGGGTTTAGACTTATGTTTTGGGTTACGGTTTGGATTAGGGTTAGGGATATGTTTAGGGTTAATGGAATATGTGTTAGTGTAAGGTTTAAGGTTTGGTTTAGGGTTCTGGTTAAGGTCAGGGGTTAGGGTTAGTGTTAGGGTTAGTGTTAGGTTAGGGTTGGGTTACAGTTAGGGTAAGGGTTAGGTTTAGGGTTAATGTTAGGGGTTAGGGTTAGTGTTAGGGTTAGAGTTAGGGTTAGGGGTTACGGTTAGGGTTAGGGTAAGTGTTAGAATTAGGCTTATGTGTTTAGGGTTAGTGCTAGGTTTATGGTTAGGGTTAGGGCTAGAGTTAGGATTCGGGTTAGATTCAGTGTTAGCGTTACAGTTTGGTTAGTGTTAGGGTCAGTGTTAGTGTTTGGGTTAGTGTAATGTATCGGGTTAGGGTTAAAGGATTAGGGTTAGTGTCCTGTTTAGGGGTAAAGTCGGTCCAAAATTAAAATAAGGGTTAGTTTTAGGGTTAGGTTTAGTGTGTCATTAGGGTTAGTGTTAGAGTAAGGATTAGGGTCATTAGGGTTAAGATTAGTTTTAGGGTTAGTTGTTAGGATTAGGGTTAGGGTTAAATTTAGGGTTAGGTTTTGGTTTAGGGTTAAATTTAGGATTAGGGATTAAGGTTAGGGTTAAGGTTATAGTTAGGTTTTGGGATAGGTGTTAGGGTTAGGGTTAGGGTTAGTGTTATGTTTACTGTTATTTATTAGGGTTAGGGTTAGGGTTAGAATAAGGTGTTAGTGTTAGGGTTAGTGTTAGGTTTAAGGTAAGGGTTAGGTTTACGTTTAGGTTTAGGGTTAATATTAGGATTAGGGTTAAGGTTAGGGTTAGGGTTAGGTTTGGTTTAGGGTGAGGGTTAAGGTAAGGTTTAGGAGTTAGAGTTAGTGTTAGTGTTAGGGTTACGGTTAGGTTTATAGTTAAAGTTAGGGTTACTTTTAGGGTTAGGTTTAGTATTAGGGTTAGATTTATGTTTAGGATTAGGGTGGTCCCACCATTAGGATAAGGGTTTGAATTATAGTTAAGTGTTATGGAATGGCTTAGGGTTAATGTTTATCATTTTGTGTTAGTGTTTGGATTAGGGTTAGTGTTAGTATTGTGTCTAGTGTTTAGGGCAAGGTTTAGGGCTTGGATTAAGTTTCAGGTCAGGCTTAGTTTTTGGGTTACAGATTAATATTAGGTTTAGGTTTAGGATTAGAATTTAGTTGTAAAATAAGGGTTAGGATTAGGGTTTCTGTTAGGGTTAGGGTTAAGAATAATATTTAGGGTTAGGTTTTGGATTAGGGTTAGTTATATGGTTAAGGTTAGGGGTTTGGGTTCGTGTTAGGGTTAAGGTTAGGATAAGGGTTATGGTTAGGATTAGGAGTTAGGGTTAGGGTTACTGTTAGGGTAAGTGTTAACAGCTAGGGTTAGTGTTAATATTAGGTGTTAGGTTTAGTGTTAGGGTTAGTGTTAGAGTTAGGTTTTGGGGTTAGGGGTTAGCTTTAGGGGTAGGGTTAAGGTTAGGGTTAGGTTTAGGGTTATGGTTAGGGTTTGGATTAGTTTTGGGGTTAGGGTTAGTGTTAGTGTTAGTGTTAGGGTAAGGATTATGGGATAGGGTTAGGGTTAGGGTTAGGGTTAGTGTTAGTGTTAGGATAAGGTGTTAGGGTTAGATTTAGGGTTAGAGTTAGGGGTTATGGTTAGGGTTAGGGTTGGTTTAGGATTAGGGTTAGGGGTTAGGTTTATTGTTAGTGTTAGGCTTAGGGTTTGGGTTACGGGTTAGGGGTTCGCGTTATGGTTAGTGTTTAGAGTTAGGTGCTATACTTAGTGTTATGGTTACGGTTAGGCTTATGGTTAGGTTTAGGGTTAGTGTTAGTGTTAGGTTTGGTGTTCATTTTAGGGTTGGGATTAAGTGTTAAAATTATGTGTTAGGGTTAGGGTTAGGGTTAGGGGTAGAGTTATATTGTCTTCTAATTTCTCTCAAAGTTATGGGCAATGGTGATTCAAGTCATTAAAATCTTCCACAAGTTTCGTGTTTTTGTCTCTACAGTTTTGATAGTTGTGTTCCTACGGAGGGAAATTGTCACCAAACGTTGGGTAATTGACCCAAAATTCTAAGTAATTGTCTCCAATTTTTGCGTAATTGTCTCCAAACGGTGTGTCGTTTTCGACAAATGTTGAGGAATTGTCCCTTAATAGGGGGTCATTTTGCCCCAATTTTTAGTAATTGTCCCCAAATGTTCTGTCGTTTTCCCAAATTTCAGCAATTGTCTCCAAATTTGGGTAATTGTCCCCAAATCCTGAGTAACTGTCTCCAAATTTTGGGTAATTGGCCCAACATGTCTAATAATTTTCCTCAAATTTGGTGTATTTGTCCCCAAATGGTGGATAATTGTCCCCAAATGTCGGATAATTTTCACCCGATTTGGGGTTATTGCCTCAAAATTTTAGGTAAGTTTGCTCACATTTTTAGTAATTGTCCCCCCCTGGTTGGGTAATTGTCACCAAATTTTGAGTACTTTTTCCCAAATTTTGAGTCATTCTCTCCAAATTTGGGGTAATTGCCTTCAAATATTGAGTCATTCTCTCCCAATTTTGGGTAATCCTCCTCAAATTTTAGGTAACTGTCTCCAAATTTCGGGAAATTATCCGCAAACTTCGGGTAATAGCCCCCCACAGATTTGAGGAGCTATCTCAAAACGATGGACATTTTCTCCAAATTTTGTTAATTGTCGCCAGATTTGGGGTAACTGTCACCAAATTTTGAGTCATTTTCACAAGATTTCTTATCGTTTCATCGAATTTTGTGTAATTGTCCCCAAATAAGGGTCACTTTCCTGAAATTTAGAGTAATTGTGCTCATAGGTTTGGTAACGGCCGCAAAATGTGGAGCATTCTCTCAAAATGTTGGGCCACCATCTCCCACTTTTGGGTAATTGTCCCTAAAATTCTTGTAGTTTGCCACGCATTTTGCGTAATTGTCACCAGATTTTGAATAATCCTTATGAAATTTGGGGTAACTGCCTCCAAATTTGGGGTAAGTTTGCCATAATTTGTGTCATTCTCTCCATATTTCAGGTAATTGTGGCCAAAAATTTGTGGTAATTGTCGGCAAAATTTTGGGCAATTTGCCACAAATTTTGAGAAATTGTCCCAAAGCCTTGGGAAATTGCCTCCAAATTTTGAGTAATTTTCCCAAATCCTCTTGTAATCGTCCCTGGGTTGAGGGTAAGTGCGCCCGAGTTTATGGGAGTTGTCTCAGAATGTTGAGTAACTGTCCCCAAATATCTTGTCATTTTCCTCAAATTTTGTGCAGATGTCCCAGACCTTCTCTAATTATCCCCAAATGTGGGGTAATTGTCCTCCAATTTTAAGTAATTGCCACAACATTTCTTACAATTTTATCTCAATTTTTGTAGAATTGTCGCCAGTCTCGGGTAATTTTCCTCAAGTTTAGAGTAAATGTCTGCAGATTTGGGGTATTTGCCAGCAAAATCTGGACAGTCGTCTCAAAATCAGGCGTAATTTTCCACCAATTTTGTGTAATTGTCCCCAAATCTTGCATCATTTTCTCCAAACCCTGGGTCATTTCCCCCAAATCGAGGTAAAGGTCAGACTATTTTCAGTAATCTTCTCCAAATGTTGGGCAATTGTCTCCCAGTTTGGGGTAATTGTCTCAAACTCTTGGGGAATTGTCCTCCAATTTTACGCAATTGTCCACAAACTTTGAGGAATTATCTCCAGATTTTGGGTAAGTGTCCAAAAGTTGGAGTTGGGTTTGGGGTTAGTGTTTTATGGTTAGGGTTAGGGTGTTGTCTCCACATTTGGGGTAATTGTCCCCAAATTTGGGTAATTGTCCCCAGATTTTAAGTCATTTCCTCCAAACTTGGGGTCATTACTACAAGTTTTCAGTAATTGTGCACAAATTTGAAATACCTGCCTAAAAACTTCTAGTAATGGTCGCCCGCCAGGTTTTGAGTCATTAGCCCCAGATTTGTAATAATCGTTGCAAATTGTTGAGGCGTTTTGCCAAATTCTTAGGCATTGTCTCAAAATTGTGTGTATCTTCCCACAAATTTTGTGTCATTTTCCCGAAAATTTGTGTAATTGTCCCAAATTCTCGGTAACTGTAACCAAATTTTGAGTAATTGTCTTCTAATTTGTCTCAAAGTTATGGGCAATGGTGATTCAACACATTAAAATCTTCCACAAGTTTCGTGTATTTGTCTCTACAGTTTTGATACTTGTGTTCCTACGGAGGGAAATTGTCACCAAACGTTGGGTAACTGACCCCAAATTCTAAGTAATTGTCTCCAATTTTTGCGTAATTGTCTCCAAACAGTGTGTCGTTTTCGACAAATGTTGGGAAATTGTCCCTAAATAGGGGGTCATTTTCCCCAATTTTTAGTAATTGTCCCCAAATATTCTGTCGTTTTTCCAAATTTCAGCAAATGTCTCCAAATTTGGGTCATTGTCCCCAAATCCTGAGTAACTGTCTCCAAATTTTGGGTAATTGGCCCAACATGTCTAATAATTTTCCTCAAATTTGGTGTATTTGTTCCCAAATGGTGGATAATTATCCCCAAATGTCGCATAATTTTCACCCGATTTGGGGTTATTGCCTCAAAATCATAGGTAAGTTTGCTCACATTTTTAGTAATTTTCCACCCCTGGTTGGGTAATTGTCACCAAATTTTGAGTACTTTTTCCCAAATTTTGAGTCATTCTCTCCAAATTTGGGGTAATTGCCCTCACATTTTGAGAAATTCTCTCCCGATATTGCGTAATCCTCCTCAAAATTTCGGTAATTGTCTCCAAATTTCGGGAAATTATCCGCAAACTTCGGGTAATTGCCCTCGCCAGTTTTGAGGAGCTATCTCAAAACGATGGACATTTTATCCAAATTTTGCTAATTGTCCCCGGATTTGGGGTAACTGTCATCAAATTTTGAGTCATTTTCACAAGATTTCTTATCGTTTTCATCGAATTTTGTATAATTGTCCCCAAATTAGGGTCACTTTCCTGAAATTTAGAGTAATTGTGCTCATAGGTTTGGTAACTGCCGCAAAATGTGGAGCATTCTCTCAAAATGTTGGGCAATTGTCTCCCACTGTTGGGTAATTGTCCCTAAAATTCTTGTAGTTTGCCACGCATTTTGTGTAATTGTCACCAGATTTTGAATAATCCTTATGAAATTTGGGGTAACTGCCTCCAAATTTGGGGTAATTTTGCCAAAATTTGTGTAATTCTCTCCATATTTCAGGGAATTGTGGCCAAAAATTTGTGGTAATTGTCAGCAAAATGTTGGGTAATTTGCCACAAATTTTGAGAAATTGTCCCAAAGTCTTGGGAAATTGCCTCCAAATTTTGAGTAATTGTCCCAAATCCTCTTGTAATCGTCCCTGGGTTGAGGGTAAGTGTGCCCGAGTTTATGGGAGTTGTCTCAGAATTTTGAGTAACTGTCCCCAAATATCATGTAATTTTCCTCAAATTTTATGCAGATGTCCCAGATTTTCTCTAATTATCCCCAAATGTGGCGTAATTGTCCTCCAGTTTTAAGTAATTGCCACAACATTTCTTACGATTTTACCTCGATTTTTGTAGAATTGTCCCCAGTCTCGGGTAATTTTCCTCAAGTTTAGAGTAAATGTCTGCAGATTTGTGGTATTTGCCAGCAAAATCTGGACAGTCGTCTCAAAATCAGGCGTAATTTTCCACCAATTTTGTGTAATTGTCCCCAAATCTTGCATCATTTTCTCCAAACCCTGGGTCATTTCCCCCAAATCGAGGTAAAGGTCAGACTATTTTGAGTAATCTTCTCCAAATGTTGGGCAATTGTCTCCCAGTTTGGGGTAATTGTCTCAAACTCTTGGGGAATTGTCCTCCAATTTTACGCAATTGTCCACAAATTTTGAGGAATTATCTCCAGATTTTGGGTAAGTGTCCAAAAATTGGAGTTGGGTTTTGTGTTAGTGTTTTATGGTTAGGGTGTTGTCTCCACATTTGGGGTAATTGTCCCCAAATTTGGGTAATCGTCCCCAGATTTTAAGTCATTTCCTCCAAACTTGGGGTCATTACTCCCCAATTACTCAGTAATTGTGCACAAATTTGAAATAACTGCCTAAAAGCTTCTAGTAATGGTCGCCCACCAGGTTTTGAGTCATTAGCCCCAGATTTGTAATAATCGTCGCAAATTGTTGAGGCGTTTTGCCAAATTCTTAGGCATTGTCTCAAAATTGTGTGTATCTTCCCACAAATTTTGTGTCATTTTCCCGAAAATTTGTGTAATTGTCCCAAATTCTCGGTAACTGTAACCAAATTATGAGTCTTCTAATTTGTCTCAAAGTTATGGGCAATGGTGATTCAAGTCATTAAAATCTTCCACAAGTTTCATGTATTTGTCTCTACAGTTTTGATAGTTGTGTTCCTACGGAGGGAAATTGTCACCAAACGTTGGGTAATTGACCCCAAATTCTAAGTAATTGTCTCCAATTTTTGCGTAATTGTCTCCAAACGGTGTGTCGTTTTCGACAAATGTTGGGGAAATTGTCCCTAAAAAGGGGGTCATTTTGCCCCAATTTTTAGTAATTGTCCCCAAATTTTCTGTCGTTTTCCCAAGTATCAGCAATTGTCTCCAAATTTGGGTAATTGTCCCCAAATCCTGAGTAACAGTCTCCAAATTTTGGGTAATTGGCCCAACATGTCTAATAATTTTCCTCAAATTTGGTGTATTTGTCCCCAAGTGGTGGATAATTGTCCCCAAATGTCGGATAATTTCCACCCGATTTGGGGTTATTGCCTCAAAATTTTAAGTAAGTTTGCCCACATTTTTAGTAATTGTCCCCCCCTGGTTGGGTAATTGTCACCAAATTTTGAGTACTTTTTCCCAAATTTTGAGTCATTCTCTCCAAATTTGGGGTAATTGCCCTCAAATTTTGAGTAATTCTCTCCCAATTTTGGGTAATCCTCCTCATATTTTCGGTAACTCTCTCCAAATTTCAGAAAATTATCCGCAAACTTTGGGTTATTGCCCCCCAATTTTGAGGAGCTATCTCAAAACGATGGACATTTTCTCCAAATTTTGTTAATTGTCCACGGATTTGGGGTAACTGTCACCAAATTTTGAGTCATTTTCTCAAAAATTCTTATAGTTTTCTTCGAATTTTGTATAATTGTCCCCAAATTAGGGTCACTTTCCTGAAATTTAGAGTAATTGTGCTCATAGGTTTGGTAACGGCCGCAAAATGTGGAGCATTCTCTCAAAATGTTGGGCAACCGTCTCCCACTATTGGGTAATTGTAACTAAAATTCTTGTAGTTTGCCACGCATTTAGCGTAATTGTCACCACATTTTGAATAATCCTTATGAAATTTGGGGTAACTGCCTCCAAATTTGGGGTAATTTTGCCAAAATTTGTGTAATTCTCTCCATATTTCAGGGAATTGTGGCCAAAAATTTGTGGTAATTGTCGGCAAAATGTTGGGCAATTTGCCACAAATTTTGAGAAATTGTCCCAAAGTCTTGGGAAATTGCCTCCAAATTTTGAGTAATTGTCCCAAATCCTCTTGTAATAGTCCCCGGGTTTAGGGTAAGTGCGCCCGAGTTTATGGGAGTTGTCTCAGAATTTTGAGTAACTGTCCCCAAATATCTTGTCATTTTCCTCAAATTTTGTGCAGATGTCCCAGACTTTCTCTAATTATCCCCAAATGTGGGGTAATTGTCCTCCAATTTTAAGTAATTGCCACAACATTTCTTACGATTTTACCTCGATTTTTGTAGAATTGTCCCCAGTCTCGGGTAATTTTCCTCAAGTTTAGAGTAAATGTCTGCAGATTTGGGGTATTTGCCAGCAAAATCTGGACAGTCGTCTCAAAATCAGGCATAATTTTCCACCAATTTTGTGTAATTGTCCCCAAATCTTGCATCATTTTCTCCAAACCCTGGGTCATTTCCCCCAAATCGAGGTAAAGGTCAGACTATTTTGAGTCATGTTCTCCAAATGTTGGGCAATTGTCTCCCAGTTTGGGGTAATTGTCTCAAACTCTTGGGTAATTGTCCTCCAATTTTAGGCAATTGTCCACAAACTTTGAGGAATTATCTCCAGATTTTGGGTAAGTGTCCAAAAATTGGAGTTGGGTTTGGGGTTAGTGTTTTATGGTTAGGGTGTTGTCTCCACATTTGGGGTAATTGTCCCCAGATTTTAAGTAATTTCCTCCAAACTTGGGGTCATTACTCCCCAATTACTCAGTAATTGTGCACAAATTTGAAATAACTGCCTAAAAACTTCTAGTAATGGTCGCCCGCCAGGTTTTGAGTCATTAGCCCCAGATTTGTAATAATCGTCGCAAATTGTTGAGGCGTTTTGCCAAATTCTTAGGCATTGTCTCACAATTGTGTGTATCTTCCCACAAATTTTCTGTAATTGTCCCGAAAATTTGTGTAATTGTCCCAAATTCTCGGTAACTGTAACCAAATTTTGAGTAATTGTCTTCTAATTTGTCTCAAAGTTATGGGCAATGGTGATTCAAGTCATTAAAATCTTCCACAAGTTTCGTGTATTTATCTCTACAGTTTTGATAGTTGTGTTCCTACGGAGGGAAATTGTCACCAAACGTTGGGTAATTGACCCCAATTTCTAAGTAATTGTCTCCAATTTTTGCGTAATTGTCTCCAAACGGTGTGTCGTTTTCGACAAAAGTTGGGAAATTGTCCCTAAATAGAGGGCCATTTTGCCCCAATTTTTAGTAATTGTCCCCAAATTTTCTGTCGTTTTCCCATTTTTCAGCAATTGTCTCCAAATTTGGGTCATTGTCCCCAAATCCTGAGTAACTGTCTCCAAATTTTGGGTAATTGGCCCAACATGTCTATTAATTATTCCCAAATTCGGTGTATTTGTCCCCAAATGGTGGATAATTGTCCCCAAATATTGGATAATTTTCACCCGATTTGGGGTTATTGCCTCAAAATTTTAAGTAAGTTTGCTCACATTTTTAGTATTTGTAACCCCCTGGTTGGGTAATTGTCACCAAATTTTGAGTCATTCTCTCCAAATTTGGGGTAATTGCCCTCAAATGTTGAGTAATTCTCTCCCAATTTTTGAGTAATCCTCCTCAAATTTTCAGTAACTGTCTCCAAATCTCGGGAAATTATCCGCAAACTTTGGGTAATTGCCCCCCCAGTTTTGAGGAGCTATCTCAAAACGATGGACGTTTTCTCCAAATTTTGTTAATTGTCGCCGGATTTGGGGTAACTGTCACCAAATTTTGAGTCATTTTCACAAGATTTCTTATCGTTTTCATCCAATTTTGTATCATTGTCCCAAAACTAGGGTCACTTTCCTGAAATTTAGAGTAATTGTGCTCATAGGTTTGGTAACTGCCGCAAAATGTGGAGCATCCTCTCAAAATGTTGGGCAACCGTCTCCCACTGTTGGGTAATTGTCCCTAAAATTCTTGTAGTTTGCCACGCATTTTGCGTAATTGTCACCAGATTTTGAATAATCCTTATGAAATTTGGGGTAACTGCCTCCAAATTTGGGGTAATTTTGCCACAATTTGTGTCATTCTCTCCATATTTCAGGAAATTGTGGCCAAAAATTTCTGGTAATTGTCGGCAAAATTTTGGGCAATTTGCCACAAATTTTGAGAAATTGTCCCAAAGTCTTGGGAAATTGCCTCCAAATTGTGAGTAATTTTCCCAAATCCTCTTATAATCGTCCCCGGGTTGAGGGTAAGTGTGCCCGAGTTTATGGGAGTTGTCTCAGAATTTTGAGTAACTGTCCCCAAATATCTTGTCATTTTCCTC
Source organism: Clamator glandarius (assembly GCA_033459285.1). Taxonomy (NCBI): domain Eukaryota; kingdom Metazoa; phylum Chordata; class Aves; order Cuculiformes; family Cuculidae; genus Clamator; species Clamator glandarius. The sequence continues at coordinate 76,076 of JAUNZM010000751.1, forward strand.
AAATTTTGTGCAGATGTCCCAGACTTTCTCTAAATATCCCCAAATGTGGGGTAATTGTCCTCCAGTTTTAAGTAATTGCCACAACATTTCTTACGATTTTACCTCGATTTTTGTATAATTGTCCCCAGTCTCGGGTAATTTTCCTCAAGTTTAGAGTAAATGTCTGCAGATTTGTGGTATTTGCCAGCAAAATCTGGACAGTCGTCTCAAAATCAGGCATAATTTTCCACCAATATTGTGTCATTGTCCCCAAATCTTGCATCATTTTCTCCAAACCCTGGGTCATTTCCCCCAAATCGAGGTAAAGGTCAGACTATTTTGAGTAATCTTCTCCAAATGTTGGGCAATTGTCTCCCAGTTTGGGGTAATTGTCTCAAACTCTTGGGTAATTGTCCTCCAATTTTAGGCAATTGTCCACAAACTTTGAGGAATTATCTCCAGATTTTAGTTAGGTGTCCAAAAATTGGATTTAATTTTCGGGTTAATGCTTTATGGTTAGGGTTAGGGTGTTGACTCCACATTTGGGGTAATTGTCCCCAAATTTGGGTAATTGTCCCCAGATTTTAAGTCATTTCCTCCAAACTTGGTGTCATTACTCCCCAATTACTCAGTAATTGTGCACAAATTTGAAATACCTGTTTAAAAACTTCTAGTAATCGTCGCCCGCCAGGTTTTGAGTCATTAGCCCCAGATTTGTAATAATCGTCGCAAATTGTTGAGGCGTTTGCCAAATTCTTAGGCATTGTCTCAAAATTGTGTGTATCTTCCCACAAATTTTGTGTCATTTTCCCAACAATTTGTGTAATTGTCCCAAATTCTCGGTAACTGAAACCAAATTTTGAGTACTTGTCTTCTAACTTGTCTCAAAGTTATGGGCAATGGTGATTCAAGTCATTAAAATCTTCCACAATTTTCGTGTATTTGTCTCTACAGTTTTGATAGTTGTGTTCCTGCGGAGGGAAATTGTCACCAAACGTTGGGTAATTGACCCCAAATTCTAAGTAATTGTCTCCCATTTTGGCGTAATTGTCTCCAAACAGTGTGTCGTTTTCGACAAAAGTTGGGAAATTGTCCCTAAATAGGGAGTCATTTTGCCCCAATTTTTAGTAATTGTCCCCAAATTTTCTGTCATTTTCCCTGATATCAGCAATAGTCTCCAAATTTGGGTAATTGTCCCCAAATCCTGAGTAACTGTCTCCAAATTTTGGGTAATTGGCCCAACATGTCTAATAATTTTCCTCAAATTTGGTGTATTTGTCCCCAAATGGTGGATAATTGTCCCCAAATGTCGGATAATTTTCTCCCGATTTGGGGTTATTGCCTGAAAATTTTTGTAAAGTTTGCTCACATTTTTAGTAATTGTAACCCCCTGGTTGGGTAATTGTCACCAAATTTTGAGTACTTTTTCCCAAATTTTGAGTCATTCTCTCCAAATTTGGGGTAATTGCCCTCAAATTGTGAGTAATTCTCTCCCAATTATGGGTAATCCTCCTCAAATTCTCGGTAACTGTCTCCAAATTTCGGGAAATTATCCGCAAACTTTGGGTAACTGCCCCCACAGTTTTGAGGAGCTATCTCAAAATGATGGACATTTTCTCCAAATTTTGTTAATTGTCGCCGCATTTGGGGTAACTGTCACCAAATTTTGAGTCATTTTCACAAGATTTCTTATCGTTTTGATCGAATTTTGTATAATTGTCCCCAAATTAGGGTCACTTTCCTGAAATTTAGAGTAATTGTGCTCATAGGTTTGGTAACGGCCGCAAAATGTGGGGCATTCTCTCAAAATGTTGGGTAACCATCTCCCACTGTTGGGTAATTGTCCCTAAAATTCTTGTAGTTTGCCACGCATTTTGCGTAATTGTCACCAGATTTTGAATAATCCTTTTGAAATTTGGGGTAACTGCCTCCAAATTTGGGGTAATTTTGCCAAAAGTTGTGTAATTCTCTCCATATTTCAGGTAATTGTGGCCAAAAATTTGTGGTAATTGTCGGCAAAATGTTGGGTAATTTGCCACAAATTTTGAGAAATTGTCCCAAAGTCTTGGGAAATTGCCTCCAAATTTTGAGTAATTTTTTCAAATCCTGTTGTAATAGTAACCGGGTTATGGTTTTATGTGTTATGTGTTTTATGGTTAGGGTGTTGTCTCCACATTTTGGGTAATTGTCCCCAAATTTGGGTAATTGTCCCCAGATTTTATGTAATTTTCTCCGAACTTGTGGTAATTACTCCCAAGTTTTCAGTAATTGTGTACAAATTTGAAATAACTGCCTAAAAACTTCTAGTAATCGTCGCCCGCCAGGTTTTGAGTCATTAGCCCCAGATTTGTAATAATCGTCGCAAATTGTTGAGGCGTTTTGCCAAATTCTTAGGCATTGTCTCAAAATTGTGTGTATCTTCCCACAAATTTTGTGTCATTTTCCCGAAAATTTGTGTAATTGTCCCAAATTCTCGGTAACTGTAACCAAATTTGGAGTAATTGTCTTCTAACTTGTCTCCAAGTTATTGGCAATGGTGATTCAAGACATTAAAATCTTCCACAAGTTTCGTGTATTTGTCTCTACAGTTTTGATAGTTGTGTTCCTACGGAGGGAAATTGTCACCAAACCTTGGGTAATTGACCCCAAATTCTAAGTAATTGTCTCCAATTTTTGCGTAATTGTCTCCAAACTGTGTGTCGTTTTCGACAAATGTTGGGAAATTGTCTCTTAAAAGGGGGTCATTTTGCCCCAATTTTTAGTAATTGTCCCCAAATTTTCTGTCGTTTTCCCAAATTTCAGCAATTGTCTCCAAATTTGGGTAATTGTCCCCAAATCCTGAGTAACTCTCTCCAAATTTTGGGTAACTGGCCCAACATGTCTAATAATTTTCCTCAAATTTGGTGTATTTGTCCCCAAATGGTGGATAATTGTCCCCAAATGTCGGATAATTTTCACCCGATTTGGGGTTATTGCCTCAAAATTTTAGTAAGTTTGCTCACATTTTTAGTATTTGTAACCCCCTGGTTGGGTAATTGTCACCAAATTTTGAGTCATTCTCTCCAAATTTGGGGTAATTGCCCTCAAATGTTGAGTAATTCTCTCCCAATTTTTGAGTAATCCTCCTCAAATTTTCAGTAACTGTCTCCAAATCTCGGGAAATTATCCGCAAACTTTGGGTAATTGCCCCCCCAGTTTTGAGGAGCTATCTCAAAACGATGGACGTTTTCTCCAAATTTTGTTAATTGTCGCCGGATTTGGGGTAACTGTCACCAAATTTTGAGTCATTTTCACAAGATTTCTTATCGTTTTCATCCAATTTTGTATCATTGTCCCAAAACTAGGGTCACTTTCCTGAAATTTAGAGTAATTGTGCTCATAGGTTTGGTAACGGCCGCAAAATGTGGAGCATTCTATCAAAATGTTGGGCCACCATCTCCCACTTTTGGGTAATTGTCCCTAAAATTCTTGTAGTTTGCCACGCATTTTGCGTAATTGTCACCAGATTTTGAATAATCCTTATGAAATTTGGGGTAACTGCCTCCAAATTTGGGGTAATTTTGCCACAATTTGTGTAATTCTCTCCATATTTCAGGTAATTGTGGCCAAAAATTTGTGGTAATTGTCGGCAAAATGTTGGGTAATTTGCCACAAATTTTGAGAAATTGTCCCAAAGTCTTGGGAAATTGCCTCCAAATTTTGAGTAATTTTCCCAAATCCTCTTGTAATAGTCCCCGGGTTGAGGGTAAGTGCACCCGAGTCTATGGGAGTTGTCTCAGAATTTTGAGTAACTGTCCCCAAATAGCTTGTCATTTTCCTCAAATTTTATGCAGATGTCCCAGACTTTCTCTAATTATCCCCAAATGTGGGGTAATTGTCCTCCAATTTTAAGTAATTGCCACAACATTTCTTATGATTTTACCTCGATTTTTGCATAATTGTCCCCAGTTTTTTTTCAATGTTACGATAAGGGTTAGGGTTAGTGATAGGGTTAAGGTCATGGTTAAGGTTATGGGTAAGGTTAGGGGTTAGGGGTAGTTTTAGGGTAAGGGTTAGAGTTAAAGTTAAGGTTAGGGTTAAGTGTAGGGGTTAGGGTTAGTGTTACGGTTAGGCTTTGGTTTTTGGTTAGGGTTAGGGGTTATGATAAGGGTGAGTGTTAGGGTTATGTTTAGGTTTAATGTTAGCGTTAGTGTTAGGGGTTATGGTTAGTGTTATGCTTAGCGTTAGAGGTTAGGTATAGGGTTACTCTTAGGGTAAGGGTAAGGGTTAGGGTTAGTGTTAGGGTTAATATTAGGGGTTATGTTTTAGGGTTAGGGTTAGAGTTAGGGTTAGGGGTTAGTGTTAGGGTTAGTTTTAGGTTAGGTTTATGGCTAGATTTAGGATTCGGGTTAGGGTTAGTTTTAGGGTTTGTGTTGGGTTAGGTTTAGGGTTAGTGTTAGGTATAGGTTTAGGATTAGGGGTTTAGGGTTTATGTCATGTTTAGGGTTAGGGTCGGTCCAATATTAAAATAAGGGTTAGTTTTAGGGTTAGGTTTAGTGTCCCTTTAGGGTTAGGCAATTAGTGTTAGGGCCATTTGGGTTAGTGTTAGGGTAAGGATTAGATTTATGTTTCGGTTTAGTGTGGGCCCACGATTAGGATAAGTTTTGGAGTTATGGTGCATGTTATGTTTATGGGTTAGGGTTAGGGGTTATGGTTTTATGTTAGTGTTTGTATTAGTGTTAGTGTTGGGGTTAGTGTTTAGGGCAAGGCTTAGGATTTGGATTAAGTTTCAGATTAGACTTATTTTTTGGGTTAGAGATTAAGGTTAGGTTTAGGTTTAGGATTGGACTTTAGTTGTAGAATAAGGGTTAGGATTAGGGTTATTTTTAGGGTTAGGATTAAGAGTTATGTTTAGGGTTAGGATTTGGATTAGAGTTAGGGATAGGGTTAGGTTTAGGGGGTTAGGATTAGGGTTAAGGTTAGGGTTAAGTTTAGATATAAGGTTAGGGTTACGGTAAGGGTTAGGGTTAGGGTTACGGTAAGGGTTAGGGTTAGGGTTAGGTTTAGGGTTAGTGTTCCGGTTAGGCATAGGGTCATTTGTGTTAGGGTTAGGGTTAGGATTAGATTTATATTTAGGTTTAGGATGGGCCCACCATTAGGATAAGGGTTAGTGTTATGGTTAAGTGTTGTGTTTATGGGTTAGGTTAGGGGTTAGGGTAAGTAGTTAGGGTTTTGTGTTAGTGTTTGGATTACGATTAGTTTTAGTGTTAGGTGTAGTGTTTAGGGCAAGTTTTAGGGTTCGGATTAAGTTTCAGGTTAGGCTTAGTTTTTGAGTTTAAGATTAATGTTACGTTTAGGATTAGACTTTAGTTTTAGAATAAGGGTTAGGATTAGGGTTAGTGTTAGGGTTAAGAGTTATGTTCAGAGTGAGGGTTTGGATTATAGTTAGGGATAGGTTTAGGGTTAGGGTTAGGTTTGTGTTAGAGTTAGGGTTAGGATTAGGGTTAGGCATTAGTGTTAGGGTTAGGGTTGGGTTAGGTTTAGGGTTAGGGTTAGGGTTATTGTTAGTGTTAGGGTTAGGGTTGGGTTACGTTTAGGGTTAGGGTTAGGGTTAGAGTTATAGTTATGGTCGGGGTTAAGGTTAATGTTAATGTTAAGGTTATGGTTTAGGTTTAAGGTTAGTGTTAGGGTTATGGTTTAGGTTTAGTGTTAGGGTTAGTGTTGGGTTAGGGTTAGGGTTAGGGTTAGATTTATGTTTAGGTTTAGGGTGGGCCCACTATTAGGATAAGGTTTAGAGTTATGCTTAAGTGCAATGTTTATGGGTTAGGTTTTGGGGGTTAGGGTTAGGGGTTAGGGTTTTGTGTTAGTGTTTGGATAAGGGTTTGTGTTAGTGTTGGGGTTAGGGTTTAGGCAAGGTTTACGGTTAGGATTAAGTTTCAGGTTAACCTTAGTTTTTGGGTTAGAGATTAAGGTTATGTTTAGGATTAGGATTAGATTTTAGTTGTAGAATAAGTGTTAGATTTAGGGTTAGTGTTAGGGTTAGGGTTAAGGGTTATGGTTAGGGTTAGGTTTCGGATTAGGGTTAGGGGGTTAGTGTTAGTGTTAAGGCTAGGGTTAGGTTTAGTGTTATGTTTAGGGTTAGGGTTTAGGGTTAGGCTTATGGCTAGGGTTAGTGTTAGGGTTACCGTTAAGATTAGGCTTAGTGTTAGTATTAGGTTTAGGGTTGGATTAGTGTTAGGGTTAGGGTTTTAGGGTTAGTGTTAGGGTTAGTGTTAGTGTTAGACTTAGGGTTGTGCTTAGGGTTGGGTTAGCGTTACGTGCCATTAGCGTTAGGGTTAGGGTTACGCCATTATGCTTAACGTCATTTGGGTTAGGATTAGATTTAAGTTTATGGTTAGGGTTATGGTTAGATATATGTTTAGGTTTAGGGTGGGTCCACCATTAGGATAAGGGTTAGTGTTATGGTTAATTGTTATGTGTATGGGTTATGGTTAGGTGTTTGGGTTAAGGGTTAGGGTTCTGTGTTAGTGTTTGGATTAAGGTTAGTGTAGTGTAGTGTTTAGTGTTTAGGGCAAGGTTTAGAGTTAGGATTAAGTTTCATGTTAGGCTTAGTTTTTGAGTTACAGATTAAGGTTAGGTTTAGGTTTAGGATTAGACTTTAGTTGTAGAATAAGTTTTAGCATTAGTGTCATTGTTAGGGTTAGGGTTAAGAGTTATGTTTAGAGTTAGGGTTTGGAATAGGGTTAGGGATAGGATTATAGTTTGGGGGTTATAGTTATTGTTAAGAATAGGGTTAGGGTTAGGTTTAGGGTTAGGGTTAGGGTTAGGGTTAGGGTTAGGGTTAGGTTTCGGGTTAGGGTAAGTGTGCCATTAGGGTTAGGCTTAGTGTTAGGCCATTAAGCTTAGGTTCATTTGGGTTAGGATTATGGTTAGGGTTAGGGTTAAGGTTAGGTTAAGGTTTAGGGTTAGGGTTATTGTTAGGGTTATGTTTAGGGTTAGAGTGAGGGTTTGAGTTAGGGTCAGGGTTAGGAGTTATGTTTAGTGTTAGCATTAGGGTTAAGTTTAGGGTTAGGGGTTAGGGTTAGTGTTAATTTTAGGGTTGGGGTTAGGGTTAGTGTTAATTTTAGGGTTAGGGTTAGATTTTGGGTTAGTGTCAGGGTTAGGTTTAGGTGTTAGGATTAGGGTTAAGGTTGAGTTAGGATTAGGTTTAGGCTAAGTGTTAGGGTTCGGGTTAGAGTTAGGTTTAGTGTTATGTTAGGGTTACGTTTAGGGTTAGGGTTAGAGTTAGATTTAGGGGGTTGGGATTATGGTTAGGCTTAGGGTTAGGTTTATGTTTAAGGTGGGTTTAGGGTTAATGTGCCATTAGGGTTAGAGTTAGTGTTAAGGTTAGGCCATTTGACTTAGTGTCATTTGGGTTAGTGTTAGGGTTAGGTTTATGGTTAGGGTTCAGGTCAGATTTATGTTTTAGTTTAGGGTGGGCCCACCATTTAGATAAGGGTTAGAGTTACGGTTAAGTGTTATGTTTATGGGTTATGGTTAGGTGTTAGGGTTAAAGGTTAGGGTTTTGTGTTACTGTTTGGATTAGGGTTTGTGTTAGAGTTGTGTTTAAAGTTTATGGCAAGGTTTAGGATTAAGTTTCAGGTTAGGCTTAGTTTTTGTGTTAGAGATTAAGGTTAGGTTTAGGTTTAGGATTAGACTTTAGTTGTAGCATAAGGGTTAGGATTAGGGTTAGTGTTAGGGTTAAGAGTTATGTTTAGGGTTAGGGTTTGTGTTAGGGTTAGGGTTTGAATTTGCATTAGGGATAGGGTTAGGGTTAGGGGGTTTGGGTTAGGGTTAGGTATAGGGTTAGGGTTGGTTCATAATTAATATAAGGTTTTAGTTTAGGGTTAGGATTAGTGTGTCTTTAGGGCTAGGGTTAGGTTTAGGCCATTAGGATTAGGTTCATTTGGATTATGGTTAGGGTTATGGTCAGGGTTTGGATTAGAGTTAGGTGTTAGTGTTAGGGTGAGGGTTAGGCTTAGGTTTAGGTTTAGGTTTAGGTTTAGGGTTAGGGTTAGGGTTAGAGTTAAATTTTAGTGTTAGGTTTAGAGTTATGGTTTACTGTTAGGTTTAGGGTTAGGATTATTGTTTAGGTTTAGGGTTAGGGTTAGGTGTTAGGATTAGGGTTAGGGTTAAATTTAGTGTTAGGTTTTGGTTTAGGGTTAAATTTAGTTTTAGGGTTTAGGGTTCTGTTTAGAGTTAGGTTTTGCGTTAGGGGTTAGCGTTAGGGTTAGTTTTAGTGTTATATTTATTGTTAGTTGTAAGGGTTTTGGTTAGGGTTAGGGTTAGGTTTAGAATAAAGTGTTAGTGTTAGGGTTATGGTTATTGTTAGGTTTGAGGTTAGGTTTAGGTTTACGTTTAGGTTTAGGTGTAATATTAGGGTTAGTGTTAGGGTTAGGTTTAGGTTTGGTTTAGGGTGAGGGTTAATGTAAGTTTTAGGTGTTAGTGTTAGTGTTAGGGCTACGGTTAGGTTTATAGTTAAAGTTAGGATTACTGTTAGGGTTAGGTTTTGGATTGGTGTTAGTTATATGGTTAAGGTTAGGGGGTTTGGGTTAGTGTTAGGGTTAAGGTTAGGATAAGTGTTATGGTTAGGATTAGGAGTTAGGGTTAGGGTTACTGTTAGGGTAAGTGTTACAGCTAGGGTTAGTGTTAATGTTAGGTGTTAGGGTTAGGGTTAAAGTTAGGGTCAGGGTTTAGTCCTAGGGATAATATTAGGGTTAGGGTTAGGGTTAGGGTTAGGGGTGGGTTATTGTTAGTTTTATATTTAGTGTTAGGGTTTGGTTTAGGGTTAGATTTGGGTTAGGGTTAGGTTCAGAGTTACGGTTAGGGTTAGGGTTAAGGCTTATGGTTAGGGTTAGTGTTAATTTTGGGGTTAGGTTTTAGGGTTAGGTTTAGGGTTAGAGTAAGTGTTATTGTTAAGGTCATCAGGGTTAGGGTTAAGGGCAAGGTTAGAGTTAGGTTTGGGTTTAGGGTTAAGGGTAAGGGTAACGGTTAGGATTAGAGTTAAGTTTGGGTTAGGATTAGGGTTAGAGGTTAGAGTTAGGTGTTAGTGTTAGGGTCATTGTTAGCATTAGGGTTAGGGTTAGTTTTAGCGTTGGGTTAATGTTAGGGTTAGATGTTAGTGTTAGGGTTTGAGTTGGGGTTGGGTTAGGGATATGGTTATGGTTAGGTTTAGCATTAGGGATATGGTTACGGTTAGGTTTAGTGTTAGGGTCGTTAGGTTTAGGGTTATGGTTACGGTTAGGGTTGTGTCAGGGTTAGGGTTAGGGTTAAAGGTTATAGTTAGGTGTTAGGGTTTGTGTTAGGTTTAGGGTTAGGGTTAGGATTAGGGTTGGTTTAGGGTTAGATTTAGTCTTAGGGTTATGGTTAGCTTAGGGTTAGGGTTAGGGTTTGGGTTTAGGGTTAGTGTTAATCTTAGGGTTAGGTTTAGGGTTAAAGTTAGGTTTAGTGTTAGGTTTAGGGTTAGGTTTAGATTTATGTTTAGTCTTAGGGTGGACCCACCATTAGGATAAGGTTTAGAATTATAGTTAAGTATTATTTTTATAGGGTTAGGATTAGGGGTTATGGTTAGGAGTTAGGGTTTTGTGTTAGTGTTTGGATTAGGGTTATTTTTAGTGTTGGGGTTAGTTTTTAGTGTAAGTTTAGGGCTAGGATCAAGTTTCAGGTTTGGCTTCTTTTTTGTGTTATAGATTAAGGTTAGGTTTAAGTTTAGGATTAGGCTTTAATTGTAGAATAAGGGTTAGGATAAGTGTTAGTATTAGGGTTAGGGTTAAGAGTTATATTTAGGGTTAGGTTTTGGATTAGTGTTAGAGATACGGTTAGGGTTAGATTTGGGTTAGAGTTAGGTTTAGGGTTAGGTTAGGCATTAGTGTTAAGGTTAGGGTTAGGGTTGGGTTACGTTTAGGGTTATGGTTAGAGTTAGAGTTATGGTCAGGGGTTAGGGTTAGTGTTAATGTTAAGGTTATAGTTTAAGTTAAGGTTAGTGTTAGGGTTATGGTTTAGGTTTAGTGTTAGGGTTAGTGTTGGGTTAGGGTTAGTGTTGGGTTAGGGTTATGGTTAGATTTATGTTTAGGTTTAGCATGGGCCCACTATTAGGATAAGGTTTAGAGTTATGCTGAAGTGCAATGTTTATGGGTTAGGTTTTGGAGGTTAGGGTTAGCGGTTAGGGTTTTGTGTTAGTGTTTGGATAAGGGTTTGTGTTAGTGTTGGGGTTAGTGTTTAGGCAAGGTTTACGGTTAGGATTAAGTTTCAGGTTAACCTTAGTTTTTGGGTTAGAGATTAAGGTTATGTTTAGGTTTAGGATTAGATTTTAGTTGTAGAATAAGTGTTAGATTTAGAGTTAGTGTTAGGGTTAGGATTAAGGGTTATGGTTAGGGTTAGGTTTTGGATTAGGGTTAGGGTTAGGGGGTTAGTGTTAGTGTTAAGGCTAGGGTTAGGTTTAGTGTTATGGTTAGGGTTAGGGGTTAGAGTTAGGCTTATGGCTAGGGTTAGTGTTAGGGTTACCATTAAGATTAGGCTTAGTGTTAGTATTAGGTTTAGGGTTGGATTAGTGTTAGGGTTAGGGTTTTAGGGTTAGTGTTAGGGTTAGTGTTAGTGTTAGACTTAGGGTTGTGCTTAGGGTTGGGTTAGCGTTACGTGCCATTAGCGTTAGGGTTAGGGTTACGTCATTAAGCTTAACGTCATTTGGGTTAGGATTAGATTTAAGTTTATGGTTTGGGTTATGGTTAGATATATGTTTAGGTTTAGGGTCCACCATTAGGATAAGGGTTAGAGTTACAGTTAATTCTTATGTGTATGGGTTATGGTTAGGTGTTTAGGTTAAGGGTTAGGGGTTTGTGTTAGTGTTTGGATTAAGGTTAGTGTAGTGTAGTGTTTAATGTTTAAAGCAAGGTTTAGAGTTAGGATTAAGTTTCATGTTAGGCTTAGTTTTTGAGTTACAGATTAAGGTTAGGTTTAGGTTTAGGATTAGACTTTATTTGCAGAATAAGTTTTAGCATTAGTGTCATTGTTAGGGTTAGGGTTAAGAGTTATGTTTAGAGTTAGGGTTTGGAATAGTGTTAGGGATAGGATTAAGGTTTGGGGGTTATAGTTATTGTTAGGGTTATGGCTAAAGTTAGGGGTTAGGGTTAGGTTTAGGGTTAGGGTTAGGGTTAGGGTTAGCGTTAGGGTTAAGTTTAGGTTTAGTGTCAGGGTAAGTGTTAGGGTTAGGGCTAGTGTTAGGTTTCGGGTTAAGGTAAGTGTGCCATTAGGGTTAGGGTTAGTCTTAGGCCATTAAGCTTAGGATCATTTGGGTAACGATTATGGTTAGGGTTAGGTTAAGGTTTAGGGTTAGGGTTAGGGTTAAATTTAGGGTTAGGGGTTATGGTTCAGGTTATTGTTAGAATTAAGATTTGGGTTAGATATTTGGGTTATTGTTAGGGCTAGTGTTATGTTTATTGTTATTTATTAGGGTTTGGGTTTGGGTTAGGGTTATTGTTAGGGTTAGGGTTGGGGTTATATTTAGGGTTAGGTTTAAGGTGGGTCCATGATCAGGATTACAGTTAGAGTTATGGTTATGTTTTATGATTATGGGTTAGGGTTAGGAGTTATGTTTAGGGGTTAGTGTTTTGTTTTGTTGTTTTGATTAGGGTTATTTTTAGTGTTGGGGTTAGTGTTTAGAGCATGGTTTATGGTTAAGATTAAGTTTCAGATTAGGCTTAGTTTTCGGGTTAGAGATTAAGGTTAGGTTTAGGTTTTGGATTAGAATTTAGTTGTAGAATATGGGTTAGGATTAGGATTAGTGTTAGGATTAGGGTCAAGAGTTAGTTTTAGGATTAGGATTTGGATTAGGGTTAGAGATAGAGTTAGGCTTAGAGGGTTAGGGTAAGTGTAGGGTTAGGGTTAATGTTAGGGTTAGGGTCATGATTAAGGTATGGGTTAGAATTAGGGGTCGGTTAAGGGTTAGGGGTAGTGTTAAGTTTAGGTTTAGGGTTAGGGGTTTAAATATTTCTTAGGTTTAGAGTTAGGGTTATGGTTGGGTGTTAGTGCTAGGCTAATGGTTTAGGGTTAGGGTTAGGTTTAGGGTTGGGTTAGGCTTAGGTGTAGGTTTAGAGTTATGGTTCGGGTTAGGGTTACGAGTTAGGTGCAGGCTTAGGGTCAGGGTTAGGGTTAGGGTTAAAAGTTAGGGTTAGGTTTGGATTAGGATTAGGTATAGGGTTAGGGTTAGGGTTAGTGTTTGGGTTAGGGTTAATGTTACGGTTAGATGTTAGGGTTAGGGTTAGTGTTAGGTTTTGGTTAGGGTTAGGGTTAGGGTTAGGGTTAGGGTTAGGGTTAGGGTTAGGGTTAGATTTATGTTTATGATTAGGGTGGGCCCACCTTTAGGATATGGGTTTGAATTATAGATAAGTGTTATATTTATGGTTTAGGGTTAATGTTTATCGTTTTGTGTTAGTGTTTGGATTAGGGTTAGTGTTAGTGTTGTGTTTAGTGTTTAGATCAAGGTTTAGGACTAGGATTTTGTTTCAGGTTTGGCTTAGTTTTTGTGTTAGAGATTAAGGTTAGGTTTAGGTTTAGGATTAGACTTTAGTTGTAGAATAAGTTTTAGGATTAGGGTTAATGATAGGGTTAGGGTTAAGAGTTATGTTTTGGGTTACGGTTTGGATTAGGGTTAGGGATATGTTTAGGGTTAATGGGATATGTGTTAGTGTAAGTTTTAAGGTTTGGTTTAGGGTTATGGTTAAGGTCAGGGGTTAGGGTTAGTGTTAGGGTTAGTGTTAGGTTAGGGTTGGGTTACGGTTAGGGTAAGGGTTAGGTTTAGGGTTAATTTTAGGGGTTAGGGTTAGTGTTAGGGTTAGAGTTAGGGTTAGGGGTTACGGTTAGGGTTAGGGTAAGTGTTAGAATTAGGCTTATGTGTTTTGTGTTAGTGCAAGGTTTATGGTTAGGGTTAGGGCTAGAGTTAGAATTCGGGTTAGATTCAGTGTTAGCGTTACAGTTTGGTTAGTGTTAGGGTGAGTGTTAGTGTTTGGGTTAGTGTAATGTATCGGGTTAGGGTTAAAGGGTTAGGGTTAGTGTCCTGTTTAGGTGTAAAGTCGGTCCAAAATTAAAATAAGGGTTAGTTTTAGGGTTAGGTTTAGTGTGTCATTAGGGTTAGTGTTAGGGTAAGGATTAGGGTCATTAGGGTTAAGATTAGTTTTAGGGTTAGGTGTTAGGATTAGGGTTAGGGTTAAATTTAGGGTTAGGTTTTGGTTTAGATTTAAATTATAGGATTAGGGGTTAGGGTTAGGGTTAAGGTTATAGTTAGGTATTGGGATAGGTGTTAGGTTTACGGTGAGGGTTAGTGTTATGTTTACTGTTAGTTGTTAGGATTAGGGTTAGGATTAGGTTTAGGGTTAGGGTTAGGGTTAGTATTAGGTTTAAGGTTAGGGTTAGGTATACTTTTAGGTTTAGGGTTAATGTTAGGATTAGGGTTAGGGTTAGGGTTAGGTTTGGTTTAGGGTGAGGGTTAAGGTAAGGTTTATGTGTTAGAATTAGTGTTAGTGATAGGGTTACAGTTAGGTTTATAGTTAAAGTTAAGATTACTGTTAGATTTAGGTTTAGTATTAGGGTTAGATTTATGTTTAGGATTAGGGTGGTCCCACCTTTAGGATAAGGGTTTGAATTATAGTTAAGTGTTATGTAATGGGTTAGGGTTAATGTTTAGGGTTTTGTGTTAGTGTTTGGATTAGGGTTAGTGTTAGTATTGTGTCTAGTGTTTAGGGCAAGGTTTAGGGCTTGGATTAAGTTTCAGGTCAGGCTTAGTTTTTGGGTTAGAGATTAATATTTGGTTTAGGTTTAGGATTAGACTTTAGTTGTAAAATAAGGTAAATGTCAGACTATTTTGAGTCATGTTCTCCAAATGTTGGGCAATTGTCTCCCAGTTTGGGGTAATTGTCTCAAACTCTTGGGTAATTGTCCTCCAATTTTACGCAATTGTCCACAAACTTTGAGGAATTATCTCCAGATTTTGGGTAAGTGTCCAAAAATTGGAGTTGGGTTTCGGGTTAGTGTTTTATGGTTAGGGGTAGGGTGTTGTCTCCACATTTGGGGTAATTGTCCCCAAATTTGGGTAATTGTCCCCAGATTTTAAGTCATTTCTCCAAACTTGGGGTCATTACTCCCAAGTTTTCAGTAATTGTGCACAAATTTGAAATAACTGCCTAAAAACTTCTAGTAATGGTCGCCCACCAGGTTTTGAGTCATTAGCCCCAGATTTGTAATAATCGTCGCAAATTGTTGAGGCGTTTTGCCAATTTCTTAGGCATTGTCTCAAAATTGTGTGTATCTTCCCACAAATTTTGTGTCATTTTCCCGAAAATTTGTGTAATTGTCCCAAATTCTCGGTAACTGTAACCAAATTTTGAGTAATTGTCTTCTAACTTGTCTCAAAGTTATGGGCAATGGTGATTCAAGTCATTCAAATCTTCCACAAGTTTCGTGTATTTGTCTCTACAGTTTTGATAGTTGTGTTCCTACGGAGGGAAATTGTCACCAAACGTTGGGTAATTGACCCCAAAATCTAAGTAATTGTCTCCAATTTTTGCGTAATTGTCTCCAAACGGTGTGTTGTTTTCGACAAATGTTGGGGAAATTGTCCCTAAATAGGGGGTCATTTTGCCCCAATTTTTAGTAATTGTCCCCAAATTTTCTGTCGTTTTCCCAAGTTTCAGCAATTGTCTCCAAATTTGGGTAATTGTCCCCAAATCCTGAGTAACTGTCTCCAAATTTTGGGTAATTGGCCCAACATGTCTAATAATTTTCCTCAAATTTGGTGTATTTGTCCCCAAATGGTGGATAATTGTCCCCAAATGTCGGATAATTTTCACCCGATTTGGGGTTATTGCCTCAAAATTTTAGGTAAGTTTGCCCACATTTTTAGAAATTGTAACCCCCTGGTTGGGTAATTGTCACCAAATTTTGAGTACTTTTTCCCAAATTTTGAGTCATTCTCTCCAAATTTGGGGTAATTGCCCTCAAATTGTGAGTAATTCTCTCCTAATTTTGGGTAATCCTCCTCAAAATTTTGGTAACTGTCTCCCAATATCGGAAAATTATTCTCAAACTACGGGAAATTGCCCCCCCCAGTTTTGAGGAGCTATCTCAAAATGATGGACATTTTCTCCAAATTTTGTTAACTCTCGCCGGATTTGGGGTAACTGTCACCAAATTTTGAGTCATTTTCACAAGATTTCTTATCGTTTTCATCGAATTTTGTATAATTGTCCTCAAATTAGGGTCACTTTCCTGAAATTTAGAGTAATTGTGCTCATAGGTTTGGTAACTGCCGCAAAATGTGGGGCATTTCTCAAAATGTTGGGCAACCGTCTCCCACTCTTGGGTAATTGTCCCTAAAATTCTTGTAGTTTGCCACGCATTTTGCGTAATTGTCACCAGATTTTGAATAATCCTTATGAAATTTGGGGTAACTGCCTCTAAATTTGAGGTAATTTTGCCAAAAGTTGTGTAATTCTCTCCATATTTCAGGTAATTGTGGCCAAAAATTTATGGTAATTGTCGGCATAATTTTGGGTAATTTGCCACAAATTTTGAGAAATTGTCCCAAAGTCTTGGGAAATTGCCTCCAAATTTTGAGTAATTTTCCCAAATCCTCTTGTAATAGTCCCCGGGTTGAGGGTAAGTGCGCCCGAGTTTATGGGAATTGTCTCAGAATTTTGAGTAACTGTCCCCAGATATCGTGTAATTTTCCTCAAATTTTGTGCAGATGTCCCAGACTTTCTCTAATTATCCCCAAATGTGGGGTAATTGTCCTCCAATTTTAAGTAATTGCCACAACATTTCTTACGATTTTACCTCGATTTTTGTATAATTGTCCCCAGTCTCGGGTAATTTTCCTCAAGTTTAGAGTAAATGTCTGCAGATTTGGGGTATTTGCCAGCAAAATCTGGACAGTCGTCTCAAAATCAGGCGTAATTTCCACCAATTTTGTGTAATTGTGCCCAAATCTTGCATCATTTTCTCCAAACCCTGGGTAATTTTCCCAAAATCGAGGTAAATGTCAGACTATTTTGAGTCATGTTCTCCAAATGTTGGGCAATTGTCTCCCAGTTTGGGGTAATTGTCTCAAACTCTTGGGTAATTGTCCTCCAATTTTACGCAATTGTCCACAAACTTTAAGGAATTATCTCCAGATTTTGGGTAAGTGTCCAAAAATTGGAGTTGGGTTTGGGGTTAGTGTTTTATGGTTAGGGTTAGGGTGTTGTCTCCACATTTGGGGTAATTGTCCCCAAATTTGGGTAATTGTCCCCAGATTTTAAGTCATTTCCTCCAAACTTGGGGTCATTACTCCCCAATTACTCAGTAATTGTGCACAAATTTGAAATAACTGCCTAAAAACTTCAAGTTATGGTCGCCCGCCAGGTTTTGAGTCATTAGCCCCAGATTTGTAATAATCGTCGCAAATTGTTGAGGCGTTTTGCCAAATTCTTAGGCATTGTCTCAAAATTGTGTGTATCTTCCCATAAATTTTGTGTCATTTTCCCAAAAATTTGTGTAATTGTCCCAAATTCTCGGTAACTGTAACCAAATTTTGAGTAATTGTCTTCTAATTTGTCTCAAAGTTATGGGCAATGGTGATTCAAGTCATTAAAATCTTCCACAAGTTTCGTGTATTTGTCTCTACAGTTTTGATAGTTGTGTTCCTACGGAGGGAAATTGTCAACAAACGTTGGGTAATTGACCCCAAATTCTAAGTAATTGTCTCCCATTTTGGCGTAATTGTCTCCAAACGGTGTGTCGTTTTTGACAAATGTTGGGAAATTGTCCCTAAATAGGGGGTCATTTTGCCCCAATTTTTAGTAATTGTCCCCAAATTTTCTGTCGTTTTCCAAAATTTCAGCAATTATCTCCAAATTTGGGTAATTGTCCCCAAATCCTGAGTAACTGTCTCCAAATTTTGGGTAATTGGCCCAACATGTCTAATAATTTGCCTCAAATTTGGTGAATTTGTCCCCAAGTGGTGGATAATTGTCGCCAAATGTCGGATAATTTTCACCCGATTTGGGGTTATTGCCTCAAAATTTTAGGTAAGTTTGCTCATATTTTTAGTAATTGTAACCCCCTGGTTGGGTAATTGTCACAAAATTTTGAGTACTTTTTCCCAAATTTTGAGTCATTCTCTCCAAATTAGGGTTAATTGCCCTCAAATGTTGAGTAATTCTCTCCCAATTTTGGGTAATCCTCCTCAAATTTTCGGTAACTGTCTCCAAATTTCAGCAAATTATCTGCTAACTTCGGGTAATTGCCCCCCAGTTTTGATGAGCTATCTCAAAACGATAGACATTTTCTCCAAATTTTCTTAATTGTCGCCAGATTTGGGGTAACTGTCACCAAATTTTGAGTCATTTTCACAAGATTTCTTATCGTTTTCATGGAATTTTGTATCATTGTCCCCAAATTAGGGTCACTTTCCTGAAATTTAGAGTAATTGTGCTCATAGGTTTGGTAACTGCCGCAAAATGTGGAGCATTCTCTCAAAATGTTGGGCAACCGTCTCCCACTCTTGGGTAATTGTCCCGAAAATTCTTGTAGTTTGCCACGCATTTTGCATAATTGTCACCAGATTTTGAATAATCCTTATGAAATTTGGGGTAACTGCCTCCAAATTTGGGGTAATTTTGCCACAATTTGTGTAATTCTCTCCATATTTCAGGAAATTTTGGCCAAAAATTTGTGGTAATTGTCGGCAAAATGTTGGGTAATTTGCCACAAATTTTGAGAAATTGTCCCAAAGTCTTGGGAAATTGCCTCCAAATTTTGAGTAATTTTCCCAAATCCTCTTGTAATAGTCCCCGGGTTTAGGGTAAGTGCGCCCGAGCTTATGGGAGTTGTCTCAGAATTTTGAGTAACTGTCCCCAAATATCTTGTAACTTTCCTCAAATTTTGTGCAGATGTCCCAGACTTTCTCTAATTATCCCCAAATGTGGGGTAATTGTCCTCCAATTTTAAGTAATTGCCACAACATTTCTTACGATTTTACCTCGATTTTTGTATAATTGTCCCCAGTCTCGGGTAATTTTCCTCAAGTTTAGAGTAAATGTCTGCAGATTTGGGGTGTTTGCCAGCAAAATCTGGACAGTCGTCTCAAAATCAGGCGTAATTTCCACCAATTTTGTGTAATTGTGCCCAAATCTTGCATCATTTTCTCCAAACCCTGGGTAATTTTCCCAAAATCGAGGTAAATGTCAGACTATTTTGAGTCATGTTCTCCAAATGTTGGGCAATTGTCTCCCAGTTTGGGGTAATTGTCTCAAACTCTTGGGTAATTGTCCTCCAATATTACGCAATTGTCCACAAACTTTAAGGAATTATCTCCAGATTTTGGGTAAGTGTCCAAAAATTGGAGTTGGGTTTGGGGTTAGTGTTTTATGGTTAGGGTTAGGGTGTTGTCTCCACATTTGGGGTAATTGTCCCCAAATTTGGGTAATTGTCCCCAGATTTTAAGTCATTTCCTCCAAACTTGGGGTCATTACTCCCCAATTACTCAGTAATTGTGCACAAATTTGAAATAACTGCCTAAAAACTTCAAGTTATGGTCGCCCGCCAGGTTTTGAGTCATTAGCCCCAGATTTGTAATAATCGTCGCAAATTGTTGAGGCGTTTTGCCAAATTCTTAGGCATTGTCTCAAAATTGTGTGTATCTTCCCATAAATTTTGTGTCATTTTCCCAAAAATTTGTGTAATTGTCCCAAATTCTCGGTAACTGTAACCAAATTTTGAGTAATTGTCTTCTAATTTGTCTCAAAGTTATGGGCAATGGTGATTCAAGTCATTAAAATCTTCCACAAGTTTCGTGTATTTGTCTCTACAGTTTTGATAGTTGTGTTCCTACGGAGGGAAACTGTCAACAAACGTTGGGTAATTGACCCCAAATTCTAAGTAATTGTCTCCCATTTTGGCGTAATTGTCTCCAAACGGTGTGTCGTTTTTGACAAATGTTGGGAAATTGTCCCTAAATAGGGGGTCATTTTGCCCCAATTTTTAGTAATTGTCCCCAAATTTTCTGTCGTTTTCCAAAATTTCAGCAATTATCTCCAAATTTGGGTAATTGTCCCCAAATCCTGAGTAACTGTCTCCAAATTTTGGGTAATTGGCCCAACATGTCTAATAATTTGCCTCAAATTTGGTGAATTTGTCCCCAAGTGGTGGATAATTGTCGCCAAATGTCGGATAATTTTCACCCGATTTGGGGTTATTGCCTCAAAATTTTAGGTAAGTTTGCTCATATTTTTAGTAATTGTAACCCCCTGGTTGGGTAATTGTCACAAAATTTTGAGTACTTTTTCCCAAATTTTGAGTCATTCTCTCCAAATTAGGGTTAATTGCCCTCAAATGTTGAGTAATTCTCTCCCAATTTTGGGTAATCCTCCTCAAATTTTCGGTAACTGTCTCCAAATTTCAGCAAATTATCTGCTAACTTCGGGTAATTGCCCCCCAGTTTTGATGAGCTATCTCAAAACGATAGACATTTTCTCCAAATTTTCTTAATTGTCGCCAGATTTGGGGTAACTGTCACCAAATTTTGAGTCATTTTCACAAGATTTCTTATCGTTTTCATGGAATTTTGTATCATTGTCCCCAAATTAGGGTCACTTTCCTGAAATTTAGAGTAATTGTGCTCATAGGTTTGGTAACTGCCGCAAAATGTGGAGCATTCTCTCAAAATGTTGGGCAACCGTCTCCCACTCTTGGGTAATTGTCCCGAAAATTCTTGTAGTTTGCCACGCATTTTGCATAATTGTCACCAGATTTTGAATAATCCTTATGAAATTTGGGGTAACTGCCTCCAAATTTGGGGTAATTTTGCCAAAATTTGTGTAATTCTCTCCATATTTCAGGAAATTTTGGCCAAAAATTTGTGGTAATTGTCGGCAAAATGTTGGGTAATTTGCCACAAATTTTGAGAAATTGTCCCAAAGTCTTGGGAAATTGCCTCCAAATTTTGAGTAATTGTCCCAAATCCTCTTGTAATAGTCCCCGGGTTTAGGGTAAGTGCGCCCGAGCTTATGGGAGTTGTCTCAGAATTTTGAGTAACTGTCCCCAAATATCTTGTAACTTTCCTCAAATTTTGTGCAGATGTCCCAGACTTTCTCTAATTATCCCCAAATGTGGGGTAATTGTCCTCCAATTTTAAGTAATTGCCACAACATTTCTTACGATTTTACCTCGATTTTTGTATAATTGTCCCCAGTCTCGGGTAATTTTCCTCAAGTTTAGAGTAAATGTCTGCAGATTTGGGGTGTTTGCCAGCAAAATCTGGACAGTCGTCTCAAAATCAGGCGTAATTTTCCACCAGTTTTGTGTAATTGTCCCCAAATCTTGCATCATTTTCTCCAAACCCTGGGTCATTTCCCCCAAATGGAGGTAAATGTCAGACTATTTTGAGTCATGTTCTCCAAATGTTGGGCAATTGTCTCCCAGTTTGGGGTAATTGTCTCAAACTCTTGGGTAATTGTCCTCCAATTTTACGCAATTGTCCACAAACTTTGAGGAATTATCTCCAGATTTTGGGTAAGTGTCCAAAAATTGGAGTTGGGTTTCGGGTTAGTGTTTTATGGTTAGGGTTAGGGTGTTGTCTCCACATTTGGGGTAATTGTCCTCAAATTTGGGTAATTGTCCCCAGATTTTAAGTCATTTCCTCAAAATTGGGGTCATTACTCCCAAGTTTTCAGTAATTGGGCACAAATTTGAAATAACTGCCTAAAAACTTCAAGTTATGGTCGCCCGCCAGGTTTTGAGTCATTAGCCCCAGATTTGTAATAATCGTCGCAAATTGTTGAGGCGTTTTGCCAAATTCTTAGGCATTGTCTCAAAATTGTGTGTATCTTCCCATAAATTTTGTGTCATTTTCCCGAAAATTTGTGTAATTGTCCCAAATTCTCGGTAACTGTAACCAAATTTTGAGTAATTGTCTTCTAATTTGTCTCAAAGTTATGGGCAATGGTGATTCAAGTCATTAAAATCTTCCACAAGTTTCGTGTATTTGTCTCTACAGTTTTGATAGTTGTGTTCCTGCGGAGGGAAATTGTCACCAAACCTTGGGTAATTGACCCCAAATTCTAAGCTATTGTCTCCCATTTTGGCGTAATTGTCTCCAAACGGTGTGTCGTTTTTGACAAATGTTGGGAAATTGTCCCTAAATAGGGGGTCATTTTGCCCCAATTTTTAGTAATTGTCCCCAAATTTTCTGTCGTTTTCCAAAATTTCAGCAATTATCTCCAAATTTGGGTAATTGTCCCCAAATCCTGAGTAACTGTCTCCAAATTTTGGGTAATTGGCCCAACATGTCTAATAATTTGCCTCAAATTTGGTGAATTTGTCCCCAAGTGGTGGATAATTGTCGCCAAATGTCGGATAATTTTCACCCGATTTGGGGTTATTGCCTCAAAATTTTAGGTAAGTTTGCTCATATTTTTAGTAATTGTAACCCCCTGGTTGGGTAATTGTCACAAAATTTTGAGTACTTTTTCCCAAATTTTGAGTCATTCTCTCCAAATTAGGGTTAATTGCCCTCAAATGTTGAGTAATTCTCTCCCAATTTTGGGTAATCCTCCTCAAATTTTCGGTAAGTGTCTCCAAATTTCGGGAAGTTATCCGCAAAATTCGGGTAATTGCCCCCCAGTTTTGAGGAGCTATCTCAAAACGATGGACATTTTCTCCAAATTTTCTTAATTGTCGCCAGATTTGGGGTAACTGTCACCAAATTTTGAGTCATTTTCACAAGATTTCTTATCGTTTTCATCGAGTTTTGTATAATTGTCCCCAAATTAGGGTCAATTTCCTGAAATTTAGAGTAATTGTGCTCATAGGTTTGGTAACTGCCGCAAAATGTGGATCATTCTCTCAAAATGCTGGGCAACCGTCTCCCGCTTTTGGGTAATTGTCCCTAAAATTCTTGTAGTTTGCCACGCATTTTGCATAATTGTCACCAGATTTTGAATAATCCTTATGAAATTTGGGGTAACTGCCTCCAAATTTGGGGTAATTTTGCCACAATTTGTGTAATTCTCTCCATATTTCAGGTAATTGTGGCCAAAAATTTGTGGTAATTGTCGGCAAAATGTTGGGTAATTTGCCACAAATTTTGAGAAATTGTCCCAAAGTCTTGGGAAATTGCCTCCAAATTTTGAGTAATTTTCCCAAATCCTCTTGTAATAGTCCCCGGGTTGAGGGTAAGTGCGCCCGAGTTTATGGGAGTTGTCTCAGAATTTTGAGTAACTGTCCCCAAATATATTGGCATTTTCCTCAAATTTTGTGTAGATGTCCCAGACTTTCTCTAATTATCCCCAAATGTGGGGTAATTGTCCTCCAATTTTAAGTAATTGCCACAACATTTCTTACAATTTTACCTCGATTTTTGTATAATTGTACCCAGTCTCGGGTAATTTTCCTCAAGTTTAGAGTAAATGTCTGCAGATTTGGGGTATTTTTCAGCAAAATCTGGACGGTCGTCTCAAAATCAGGCGTAATTTTCCACCAATTTTGTGTAATTGTCCCCAAATCTTGCATCATTTTCTCCAAACCCTGGGTAATTTCCCCCAAATCGAGGTAAATGTCAGACTATTTTGAGTAATCTTCTCCAAATGTTGGGCAATTGTCTCCCAGTTTGGGGTAATTGTCTCAAACTCTTGGGTAATTGTCCTCCAATTTTAGGCAATTGTCCACAAACTTTGAGGAATTATCTCCAGATTTTGGGTGAGTGTCCAAAAATTGGAGTTGGGTTTCGGGTTAGTGTTTTATGGTTAGGGTTAGGGTGTTGTCTCCACATTTGGGGTATTTGTCCCCAAATTTGTGAAATTGTCCCGAGATTTTAAGTCATTTCCTCCAAACTTTGGGTCATTACTCCCCTATTACTCAGTAATTGTGCACAAATTTGAAATAACTGCCTAAAAACTTCTAGTAATCGTCGCCTGCCAGGTTTTGAGTCATTAGCCCCAGATTTGTAATAATCGTCGCAAATTGTTGAGGCGTTTTGCCAAATTCTTAGGCATTGTCTCAAAATTGTGTGTATCTTCCCACAAATTTTATGTCATTTTCCCGAAAATTTGTGTAATTGTCCCAAATTCTCGGTAACTGTAACCAAATTTTGAGTAATTGTCTTCTAATTTGTCTCAAAGTTATGGGCAATGGTGATTCAAGTCATTAAAATCTTCCACAAGTTTCGTGTATTTGTCTCTACAGTTTTGATAGTTGTGTTCCTACGGAGGGAAATTGTCACCAAACGTTGGGTAATTGACCCCAAATTCTAAGTAATTGTCTCCAATTTTTGCGTAATTGTCTCCAAACGGTGTGTCATTTTTGACAAATGTTGGGGAAATTGTCCCTAAATAGGGGGTCATTTTGCCCCAATTTTTAGTAATTGTCCCCAAATTTTCTGTCGTTTTCCAAAATTTCAGCAATTATCTCCAAATTTGGGTAATTGTCCCCAAATCCTGAGTAACTGTCTCCAAATTTTGGGTAATTGGCCCAACATGTCTAATAATTTTCCTCAAATTTGGTGAATTTGTCCCCAAATGGTGGATAATTGTCCCCAAATGTCGGATAATTTTCACCCGATTTGGGGTTATTGCCTCAAAATTTTAGGTAAGTTTGCTCACATATTTAGTATTTGTAACCCCCTGGTTGGGTAATTGTCACCAAATGTTGAGTACTTTTTCCCAAATTTTGAGTCATTCTCTCCAAATTTGGGGTGATTGCCCTCAAATTTTGAGTAATTCTCTCCCAATTTTGGGTAATCCTCCTCAAATTTTCGGTAACAGTCTCCAAATTTTG
The DNA here is from genome assembly GCA_033459285.1 of Clamator glandarius. Taxonomy (NCBI): domain Eukaryota; kingdom Metazoa; phylum Chordata; class Aves; order Cuculiformes; family Cuculidae; genus Clamator; species Clamator glandarius. The sequence goes on from JAUNZM010000751.1 coordinate 99,875, forward strand.
GGAAATTATCCGCAAACTTCAGGTAATTGCCCCCCAGTTTTGAGGAGCTATCTCAAAACGATGGACATTTTCTCCAAATTTTGTTAATTGTCGCCGGATTTGGGGTAACTGTCACCAAATTTTGAGTCATTTTCACAAGATTTCTTATCGTTTTCATCGAATTTTGTATCATTGTTCCCAAATTAGGGTCACTTTCCTGAAATTTAGAGTAATTGTGCTCATAGGTTTGGTAACTGCCGCAAAATGTGGAGCATTCTCTCAAAATGTTGGGCAACCGTCTCCCACTGTTGGGTAATTGTCCCTAAAATTCTTGTAGGTTGCCACGCATTTTGCGTAATTGTCACCAGATTTTGAATAATCCTTATGAAATTTGGGGTAACTGCCTCCAAATTTGGCGTAATTTTGCCACAATTTGTGTCATTCTCTCCATATTTCAGGGAATTGTTGCCAAAAATTTGTGGTAAATATCGGCAAAATTTTGGGCAATTTGCCACAAATTTTGAGAAATTGTCCCAAAGTCTTGGGAAATTGCCTCCAAATTTTGAGTAATTTTCCCAAATCCTCTTGTAATAGTCCCCGGGTTGAGGGTAAGTGCGCCCGAGTTTATGGGAGTTGTCTCAGAATTTTGAGTAACTGTCCCCAAATATCTTGTCATTTTCCTCCAATTTTGTGCAGATGTCCCAGACTTTCTCTAATTATCCCCAAATGTGGGGTAATTGTCCTCCAGTTTTAAGTAATTGCCACAACATTTCTTACGATTTTACCTCGATTTTTGTATAATTGTCCCCAGTCTCGGGTAATTTTCCTCAAGTTTAGAGTAAATGTCTGCAGATTTGGGGTATTTGCCAGCAAAATCTGGACAGTCGTCTCAAAATCAGGCGTAATTTTCCACCAATTTTGTGTAATTGTCCCCAAATCTTGCATCATTTTCTCCAAACCCTGGGTAATTTCCCCCAAATCGAGGTAAAAGTCACACTATTTTGAGTCATGTTCTCCAAATGTTGGGCAATTGTCTCCCAGTTTGGGGTAATTGTCTCAAACTCTTGGGGAATTGTCCTCCAATTTTACGCAATTGTCCACGAAATTTTGAGGAATTATCACCAGATTTTGGGTAAGTGTCGAAAAATTGGAGTTGGGTTTGGGGTTAGTGTTTTATGGTTAGGGTGTTGTCTCCACATTTGGGGTAATTGTCCCCAAATTTGGGTAATTGTCCCCAGATTTTAAGTCATTTCCTCCAAACTTGGGGTCATTACTCCCCAATTACTCAGTAATTGTGCACAAATTTGAAATAACTGCCTAAAAACTTCTAGTAATGGTCGCCCGCCAGGTTTTGAGTCATTAGCCCCAGATTTGTAATAATCGTCGCAAATTGTTGAGGCGTTTTGCCAAATTCTTAGGCATTGTCTCAAAATTGTGTGTATCTTCCCACAAATGTTGTGTCATTTTCCCGAAAATTTGTGTAATTGTCCCAAATACTCGGTAACTGTAACCAAATTTTGAGTAATTGTCTTCTAATTTGTCTCCAAGTTATGGGCAATGGTGATTCAAGTCATTAAAATCTTCCACAAGTTCTGTGTATTTGTCTCTACAGTTTTGATAGTTGTGTTCCTACGGAGGGAAATTGTCACCAAACGTTGGGTAATTGACCCCAAATTCTAAGTAATTGTCTCCAATTTTGGCGTAATTGTCTCCAAACGGTGTGTCGTTTTCGACAAATGTTGGGGAAATTGTCCCTAAATAGGGGGTCATTTTGCCCCAATTTTTAGTAATTGTCCCCAAATGTTCTGTCGTTTTCCCAAATTTCAGCAATTGTCTCCAAATTTGGGTAATTCTCCCCAAATCCTGAGTAACTGTCTCCAAATGTTGGGTAATTGGCCCAACATGTCTAATAATTTTCCTCAAATTTGGTGTATTTGTCCCCAACTGGTGGATAATTGTCCCCAAATGTCGGATAATTTTCAGCCAATTTGGGGTTATTGCCTCAAAATTTTAGGTAAGTTTACCCACATTTTTAGTAATTGTCCCCCCCTTGTTGCGTAATTGTCACCAAATTTGAGTGCTTTTTCACAAATTTTGAGTCATTCTCTCCAAATTTGGGGTAATTGCCCTCAAATTTTGAGTAATTCTCTCCCAATTTTGGGTAATCCTCCTTAAATTTTTGGTAACTGTCTCCAAATTTCGGGAAATTATCCGCAAACTTCGGGTAAGTGCCCCCCCAGTTTTGAGGAGCTATCTCAAAACGATGGACATTTTCTCCAAATTTTGTTAATTGTCCCCGGATTTGGGGTATCTGTCACCAAATTTTGAGTCATTTTCACAAGATTTCTTATCGTTTTCATCCAATTTTGTATAATTGTCCCCAAAATAGGGACACTTTCCTGAAATTTAGAGTAATTGTGCTCATAGGTTTGGTAACTGCCGCAAAATGTGGGGAGCATTCTCTCAAAATGTTGGGCAACCGTCTCCCACTGTTGGGTAATTGTCCCTAAAATTCTTGTAGTTTGCCACGCATTTTGCGTAATTGTCACCAGGTTTTGAATAATCCTTATGAAATTTGGGGTAACTGCCTCCAAATTTGGGGTAATTTTGCCACAATTTGTGTAATTCTCTCCATATTTCAGGTAATTGTGGCCAAAAATTTGTGGTAATTGTCGGCAAAATGTTGGGTAATTTGCCACAAATTTTGAGAAATTGTCCCAAAGTCTTGGGAAATTGCCTCCAAATTTTGAGTAATTTTCCCAAATCCTCTTGTAATAGTCCCCGGGTTGAGGGTAAGTGCGCCCGAGTTTATGGGAGTTGTCTCAGAATTTTGAGTAACTGTCCCCAAATATCATGTAATTTTCCTCAAATTTTGTGCAGATGTCCCAGATTTCTCTAATTATCCTCAAATGTGGGGTAATTGTCCTCCAATTTTAAGTAATTGCCACAACATTTCTTACGATTTTACCTCGATTTTTGTATGATTGTCCCCAGTCTCGGGTAATTTTCCTCAAGTTTAGAGTAAATGTCTGCAGATCTGTGGTATTTGCCGGCAAAATCTGGACAGTCGTCTCAAAATCAGGCGTAATTTTCCACCAATTTTGTGTAATTGTCCCCAAATCTTGCATCATTTTCTCCAAACCCTGGGTCATTTCCCCCAAATCGAGGTAAATGTCAGACTATTTTGAGTCATGTTCTCCAAATGTTGGGCAATTGTCTCCCAGTTTGGGGTAATTGTCTCAAACTCTTGGGTAATTGTCCTCCAATTTTACGCAACTGTCCACAAACTTTGAGGAATTATCTCCAGATTTTGGGTAAGTGTCCAAAAATTGGAGTTGGGTTTAGTGTTTTATGATTAGGGGTAGTGTGTTGTCTCCACATTTGGGGTAATTGTCTCCAAATTTGGGTAATTGTCCCCAGATTTTAAGTCATTTCCTCCAAACTTGGGGTCATTACTCCCAAGTTTTTAGTAATTGTGCACAAATTTGAAGTAACTGCCTAAAAACTTCTAGTAATGGTCGCCCGCCAGGTTTTGAGTCATTAGCCCCAGATTTGTAATAATCGTCGCAAATTGTTGAGGCGTTTTGCCAAATTCTTAGGCATTGTCTCAAAATTGTGTGTATCTTCCCACAAATTTTGTGTCATTTTCCCGAAAATTTGTGTAATTGTCCCAAATTCTCGGTAAATGTAACCAAATTTTGAGTAATTGTCTTCTAACTTGTCTCAAAGTTATGGGCAATGGTGATTCAAGTCATTAAAATCTTCCACAAGTTTCGTGTATTTGTCTCTACAGTTTTGATAGTTGTGTTCCTACGGAGGGAAATTGTCACCAAACGTTGGGTAATTGACCCCAAATTCTAAGTAATTGTCTCCAATTTTGGCGTAATTGTCTCCAAACGGTGTGTCGTTTTCGACAAATGTTGGGAAATTGTCCCTAAATAGCGGGTCATTTTGCCCCAATTTTTAGTAATTGTCCCCAAATTTTCTGTCGTTTTCCCAAATTTCAGCAATTGTCTCCAAATTTGAGTAATTGTCCTCAAATCCTGGGTAACTGTCTCCAAATTTTGGGTAATTGGCCCAACATGTCTAATAATTTTCCTCAAATTTGGTGTATTTGTCCCCAAACGGTGGATAATTGTCCCCAAATGTCGGATAATTTTCACCCGATTTGGGGTTATTGCCTCAAAATTTTAGGTAAGTTTGCTCATATTTTTAGTAATTGCAACCCCCTGGTTGGGTAATTGTCACCAAATTTTGAGTACTTTTTCCCAAATTTTGAGTCATTCTCTCCAAATTTGGGGTAATTGCCCTCAAATTGTGAGTAATTCTCTCCCAATTTTGGGTAATCCTCCTCAAATTTTCGGTAACTGTCTCCAATTTTCGGGAAATTATCCACAAACTTCGGGTAATTGCCCCCCCCAGTTTTGAGGAGCTATCTCAAAACGATGGACATTTTCTCCAAATTTTGTTAATTGTCGCCGGATTTGGGGTAACTGTCACCAAATTTTGAGTCATTTTCACAAGATTTCTTATCGTTTTCATCCAATTTTGTATAATTGTCCGCAAATTAGGGTCACTTTCCTGAAATTTAGAGTAATTGTGCTCATAGGTTTGGTAACGGCCGCAAAATGTGGAGCATTCTCTCAAAATGTTGGGCAACCGTCTCCCACTGTTGGGTAATTGTCCCTAAAATTCTTGTAGTTTGCCACACATTTTGCATAATTGTCACCAGATTTTGAATAATCCTTATGAAATTTGGGGTAACTGCCTCCAAATTTGGGGTAATTTTGCCAAAATTTGTGTAATTCTCTCCATATTTCAGGTAATTGTGGCCAAAAATTTGTGGTAATTGTCGGCAAAATGTTGGGTAATTTGCCACAAATTTTGAGAAATTGTCCCAAAGTCTTGGGAAATTGCCTCCAAATTTTGAGTAATTTTCCCAAATCCTCTTGTAATAGTCCCCGGGTGTAGGGTAAGTGCGCCCGACTTTATGGGAGTTGTCTCAGAATTTTGAGTAACTGTCCCCAAATATCTTGTCATTTTCCTCAAATTTTGTGCAGATGTCCCAGACTTTCTCTAATTATCCCCAAATCTGGGGTAATTGTCCTCCAATTTTAAGTAATTGCCACAACATTTCTTACGATTTTACCTCGATTTTTGCATAATTGTCCCCAGTCTTCTTTGGGTGTTATGATTAGGGTTAGGGTTTTGATAGGGTTAAGGTCATGGTTAAGGTTATGGGTAGGGTTAGGGGTTAGGGGTAGATGTAGGTTAAGGGTTAGAGTTAGAGTTAAGGTTAGGGTTAAGTTTAGGGTTTAGGGTTAGTGTTACGGTTGGGCTTTGTTTTGTTTTTAGGGTTAGGGGTTATGATTAGGGTGAGTATTAGGGTTAGGTTTAGGTTAATGTTACGTTAGGGTTAGGGGTTAGGGTTAGGGGTTAGGGTTATGGTTAGACTTAGGGGTTATGTATAGTGTTACTGTTAGGGTAAGGTTTAGGGTTAGTGTTAGGGTTAATTTTAGGGTTTAGGTTTAGGGTTAGGGTTAGAGTTAGGGTTAGGGGTTAATGTTAGGGTTAGTTTTAGGTTAGGTTTATGGCTAGATTTAGGATTCGGGTTAGATTTAGTGTTAGGGTTTCTGTTGGGTTAGGTTAGGGTTGGTGTTAGGGTTAGGTATAGGTTTAGGATTAGGAGTTTAGGGTTAATGTCATGTTTAGGGTTAGGGTCGGTCCAATATTAAAATAAGGGTTGGTTTTAGGGTTAGGTTTAGTGTTCCTTTAGGGTTAGGCAATTAGTGTTAAGGCCATTTGGGTTAGTGTTAGGGTAAGGATTAGATTTATGTTTCGGTTTAGTGTGGGCCCACGATTAGGATAAGTGTTAGAGTTATGGTGAATGTTATGTTTATGGGTTAGGGTTAGGGGTTATGGTTAGGGGTTATGGTTTTGTGTTAGTGTTTGCATTAGTGTTAGTGTTAGTGTTGGGTTTAGTGTTTAGGGCAAGGTTTAGGATTTGGAGTAAGTTTTAGATTAGACTTAGTTTTTGGGTTAGAGATTAAGGTTAGGTTTAAGTTTAGGATTGGACTTTAGTTGTAGAATAAGGGGTAGGATTAGGGTTGTTTTTAGGGTTAGGGTTAAGAGTTATGTTTAGGGTTATGGTTTGGATTAGAGTTAGAGATAGGGTTAGGTTTAGGGGGTTATGATTAGGGTTAAGGTTAGGGTTAAGTTTAGTTTTAAGTTCAGGGTTATATTTAGAGGTAAGTGTTATGGTTAGGGTTACTGTAAGGGTTAGGGTTAGGTTTAGGGTTAGTGTTCGGGTTAGGCATAGGGTCATTTGTGTTAGGGTTAGGGTTAGGGTTAAGGTTAGGGTTAGGGTTAGGATTAGGGTTAGGATTAGATTTATATTTAGGTTTAGGATGGGCCCACCAATAGGATAAGGGTTAGTGTTATGGTTAAGTGTTATGTTTATGGGTTAGGTTAGGGGTTAGGGTAAGTAGTTAGGGTTTTGTGTTAGTGTTTGGATTACGATTAGTTTTAGTGTTAGGTGTAGTGTTTAGGGCAAGTTTTAGGGTTGGGATTAAGTTTCAGGTTAGGCTTAGTTTTTGAATTTAACATTAATGTTAGGTTTAGGATTAGACTTTAGTTTTAGAATAAGGTTTAGCATTAGGGTTAGTGTTAGGGTTAGGGTTAAGAGTTATGTTCAGAGTGAGGGTTTGGATTATAATTAGGGATAGGTTTAGGGTTAGGGTTAGGTTTGGGTTAGAGTTAGGGTTAGGATTAGGTTTAGGCATTAGTGTTAGGGTTAGGGCTGGGTTACGTTTAGGGTTAGGGTTAGGGTTAGAGTTATGGTCAGGGGTTAGGGTTAATGTTAATGTTAAGGTTATGGTTTAGGTTTAAGGTTAGTGTTAGGGTTATGGTTTAGGTTTAGTGTTAGGGTTAGTGTTGGGTTAGGGTTAGGGTTAGATTTATGTTTAGGTTTAGGGTGGGCCCACTATTAGGATAAGGTTTAGAGTTATGATTAAGTGCAATGTTTATGTGTTAGGGTTTGGGGGTTAGGGTTAGGGGTTAGGGTTTTGTGTTAGTGTTTGGATAAGGGTTTTTGTTAGTGTTGGGGTTAGTGTTTAGGCAAGGTTTACGGTTAGGATTAAGTTTCGGGTTAACCTTAGTTTTTGGGTTAGAGATTAAGGTTATGTTTAGGATTAGGATTAGATTTTAGTTGTAGAATAAGGGTTAGATGTAGGGTTAGTGTTAGGGTTAGGGTTATGTTTAGGGTTGGGTTAGCGTTACGTGCCATTAGCGTTAGGGTTAGGGTTACGCCATTAAGCTTAACGTCATTTGTGTTAGGATTAGATTTAAGTTTATGGTTAGGGTTATGGTTAGATATATGTTTAGGTTTAGGATCCACAATTAGGAGAAGGGGTAGAGTTATGGTTAATTGTTATGTGTATGGGTTATGGTTAGGTGTTAGGGTTAAGGGTTAGGGTTTTGTGTTAGTGTTTGGATTAAGGTTAGTGTAGTGTAGTGTTTAGTGTTTAGGGCAAGGTTTATAGTTAGGATTAAGTTTCATGTTAGGCTTAGTTTTTGAGTTACAGCTTAAGGTTAGGTTTAGGGTTAGGATTAGACTTTAGTTGTAGAATAAGTTTTAGCATTAGTGTCATTGTTAGGGTTAGGGTTAAGAGTTATGTTTAGAGTTAGGGTTTGGAATAGGGTTAGGGATAGGATTAAGGTTTGGGGGTTATAGTTATTGTTAGGGTTAGGGTTATGGCTAAAGTTAGGGGTTAGGGTTAGGGTTAGGTTTAGGGTTAGGGTTAGGGTTAGCGTTAGGGTTAAGTTTAGGTTTAGTGTCAGGGTAAGTGTTAGGGTTATGGTTAGGGTTAGGGCTGGTGTTAGGTTTTGGGTTAGGGTAAGTGTGCCATTAGGGTTAGGGTTAGTGTTAGGCCATTAAGCTTAGGTTCATTCGGGTTAGGATTATGGTTAGGGTTAGGGTTAGGTTAAGGTTTAGGGTTAGGGTTATTGTTAGGGTTATGTTTAGGGTTAGAGTTAGGGTTTGAGTTAGGGTCATGGTTAAGAGTTATGTTTAGTGTTAGCATTAGGGTTAAGTTTAGGGTTAGGGTTTAGGGTTAGTGTTAATTTTAGTGTTAGGGTTAGATTTTGGGTTAGGGTTAGGTTTAGGTGTTAGGGTTAGGGTTGAGTTAAGATTAGGTTTAGGCTAAGTGTTAGGGTTTGGGTTAGAGTTAGGTTTAGGGTTGTGTTAGGGTTACATTTAGGGTTAGGGTTAGAGTTAGATTTAGGGGGTTGGGATTATGGTTAGGCTTAGGGTTAGGTTCAGGGTTAAGGTGGGATTAGGGTTAATGTGCCATTAGGGTTAGGGTTAGTGTTAAGGTTAGGCCATTTGACTTAGTGTCATTTGGGTTAGTGTTAGGGTTAGGTTTATGGTTAGGGTTCGGGTCAGATTTATGTTTTAGTTTGGGGTGGGCCCACCATTTAGATAAGGGTTAGAGTTACGGTTAAGTGTTATGTTTATGGGTTAGGGTTAGGTGTTAGGGTTAAAGGTTAGGGTTGTGTGTTAGTGTTTGGATTAGGGTTTGTGTTAGAGTTGTGTTTAAAGTTTATGGCAAGGTTTAGGAGTAAGTTTCAGGTTAGGCTTAGTTTTTGTGTTAGAGATTAAGGTTAGGTTTAGGTTTAGGATTAGACTTTAGTTGTAGCATAAGGGTTAGGATTAAGGTTAGTGTTAGGGTTAGGGTTAAGAGTTATGTTTAAGGTTAGGGTTTGTGTTAGGGTTAGGGTTTGAATTTGGATTAGGGATAGGGCTGGGTTAGGGGTTAGGGTTAGTGTTAGGTTTAGGGTTAGGGTTGGTCCATAATTAATATAAGGGTTTAGTTTAGGGTTAGGATTAGTGTGCCTTTAGGGCTAGGGTTAGGTTTAGGCCATTAGGATTAGGTTCATTTGGATTATGGTTAGGGTTAGGGTTTGGATTAGAGTTAGGTGTTAGTGTTAGGGTGAGGGTTAGGCTTAGATTTATGGTTTAGGTTTAGGGTTAGGGTTAGGGTTAGGGTTAGGGTTAGAGTTAAGATTTAGTGTTAGGCTTAGGGTTATGGTTTAGGGTTAGGATTATTGTTTAGGTTTAGGGTTAGGTTTAGGGTTAGGGTTAGGATTAGGGTTAGGGTTAAATTTAGGGTTAGGGTAGGGGTTAGGGTTTGGTTTAGGGTTAAATTTAGGATTAGGGGTTAGGGTTAGGGTTCAGGTTAGAGTTAGGGTTAGGGTTAAGAGTTATGTTTAGAGTTATGGTTTGTGTGAGGGTTACGGTTTGAATTTGGATTAGGGATAGGGTTAGGGGGTTAGTGTTAGGGTTAGGTTTAGGGTTAGGGTTTGTCCATAATTAAAATAAAGTTTTAGTTTAGGGTTAGGGTTAGTGTGCCTTTGGGGTTAGGATTAGATTTACTCCTTTAGGATTATGTTCATTTGGATTATGGTTAGGGTTAGGGTTTTGATTAGATTTAGGTGTTAGTGTTAGGGTTATTGTGTGGGTTAGTGTTAGGGTTAGGGTTACGGTTAGGGTTAGGGTTAGAGTTAGCTGTTGGTGTTAGGGTTAGTGTTAGTGTTAAGGTTAGCGGTATGTTTAGGCTTAGTGTCAGGGTTAGGTTTATGGGTAAGTGTTAGGGTTAGGGTTTGGGTTAGGGCTAGTGTATATTTCGGATTAGGGTAATTGTGATATTATGTTTAGGGTTAGTGTTAGGTTTAGGCCATTAGGCTTAGGGTCATTTGGGTTATGGTTATGGTTAGGGTTTGTGTTAGCGTTGGGGGTTAGGGTTAGGTTTAATGTTAGTGTTAGGGTTAGGATTTAGGGTTACGGTCAGGGTTAGGGTAAGGGTTAGATTTATGTTTTGGTTTAGGGTGGGCCCACCATTAGGATAAGGGTTAGAGTTATTTTTAAGTGTTATGTTTATGGATTAGGGTTAGGGGTTAGGGTTAACAGTTATGGTTTTGTGTTAGTGTTTGGATTAGGATTAGTGTTAGTGTTGGGTTTAGTGTTTATGGCAAGTTTTAGTGTAAGGATTAATTTTCAGGGTGGGGTTAGTTTTTGAGTTAGAGATTAAGGTAAAATGTAGAATTAGACTTTAGTTGTAGAAAAAGTGTTAGGATTAGGGTTAGTTTTGGGGTTAGGGTTAGGGCTTTAGGATTAGGGCAAGGTTACGATTAGGGTTAGAGTCATTAGGTTTAGGTTTATGGTTAGGCTTAGGGTTAGGGTTAGGTTTATGGTTAGGATTAGGGTTAGGTTTAGGGTTCGGTTTATGGTTAGGGGTTAAGGATATGGTTAGGATTAGAGTTAGGCTTGGGCTACGTTTCGGGTTAGGATTAGTTTTAGGGTTAGGGGTTATGGTTAGGTGTAGTGTTAGGGTAAGTGTTAATGTTAGGGTTTAGGGTCAGGTTAAGAGTTAGTGTTAGGTTTAGGGGTTAGGGTTAGGTTTAAGGATAGGGGTAGGGTCATTAGAGTTAGTGTTAGAATTATGGTTAGGATTAGGGTTAGGGTTTGGTTAGGGTTTGGTGTTTTGTTAGGGATATGTTTAGGTTTAGAGAGGGCCCACCGTTAGGATAAGGGTTAGAGTTATGGTTAAGTGTTATGTTTATTGGTTAGGGTTAAGGGTTAGCGTGAGTGTTAGGGTTAGGGTTTAGATTAGGATTAAGTATGGGTTTAGGGTTAGGGGGTTAGTGTTAGTGGTAGGGGTTAGGGATTAAGTGTTAAGGTTATAGCTAGGGTTAGGGTTAGTGTTAGGGATTAGTGTTAGTGTTAGGGTTAGGTTTAAGTTTAGAGTTAGGGTTAATATTAGGTGTTAGTGTTAGGGTTAGGATTAGGAATTAGTGTTAGTGTTAGGGTTAGGGTTACGGTTAGGGTTAGGGTTACGGGTAGGGTTAGGTTTAGGATTCAGTTTAGGGTCAAGGTTAGGGTTAGGGTTAAAATTAGGTTTAGAGGTTAGAGTTAGGGTTAGGGATAGAGTTAGTTTTAGGTTTAGGACTAGTGTTAGGGTTTGGGTAAGGGTTAGATTTAACATTAGGTATATTGTTAGGGTTAGGGTTAGGGTAGGGTTAAGGTTAGGGTTAGGGTTAGTGTTAGTGTTAGGTTTGGGTTAGGGTTAGAGTTAGTGTTAGGTCTTGCCAGAGTAATCTGATCACCTTGTATGACCAAGAGACTAAACTCTTGGACGAGGGAAAATGGAAGCTGCTGCTGACATCCCTGGTCTCCACGGCCAGCAAATCCCTGGGGCGAGTGGCAAGGGGTGGCACAGTGTGGCCCTTCCCAGACTTTCTGGGTGCATTGCCAGCAGCAGAGAAACCCCAGGTTATTTATTGCCACCCAAATCTGTGGCTAATTCAGCCAAGAAGAAGAAGCTGATGAGCTCTTCTACAAACAACTGAGTGTAGTCTCAAGATCGCTACCTCTAGTCCTTGTGGGAGACTTCAATTTCCCAGATATAGGCTGGGAGTATAATACAGCAGAAAGGAAGCAGTCCCGGAGGTTCGTGGAGTGTGTGGAAGACAACTCCCTCACACAGCCGGTGAGCGAACCGACAAGGGACGGTGCCCTCCTGGACCTGCTGTTTGCGAACAGAGAAGGACTGGTGGGGGATGTGAAGGTTGGAGGACGCTTGGGGCAAAGCGATCATGAGATGATAGAGTTCTCGGTGCAGGGTGAGATGAAGAAGGTGGAGGTTAGCAGAAGAGTCGCCCTCAACTTTCAGAGAGCAGACTTTGGACTGTTCAGAAGGCTGGTGGGAAAAGTCCCATGGGAGGCGCTCCTTGAGGTCAAAGGTGTCCATGAGGGCTGGGCGCTCTTCAAGAAGGAACTCCTAGCAGCTCAGGAGAAAGCCGTCCCCAAGTTCCAGAAAAGTAGCCGGCGGGGTAAGAAACCAGCATGGTTGAGTAGGGAGGTCCTGAGAGACATCAATAGGAAGAGGAGGGTCTACGACCTCTGGAGGAAGGGGCAGGCATCCTGGGTGGACTATAGGGAGGAAGCCAGAATGTGCAGGGAAAAAGTCAGGAGGGCTAAGGCCCAACTAGAAATGCGATTGGCCAAGACTGTGAAAGACAACAAAAAGTCTTTCTACAAATACATCAAAAGCAAAAGGAGGGCTAGGGAGAATCTCCAGTCCCTAGTAGATGCAGAGGGAACAACAGTAACAGGGGATGAAGACAAGGCTGAAGTACTCAATGCCTAATTTGCCTCAGTCTTTAACAGTAAGGAAAATTGTCCCCTCTGTGCACAACCCCAGGGGTTGGAAGAGAAGTATGAGGTTCCCAGGGTCTGAGAGGAGGTGGTCAGAAACTTCCTTGCCCGGCTAGATGCCCACAACTCCATGAGGATGGATGGAGTCCACCCAAGAGTTTTGAGGGAACTGGCGGATGTGCTGGCCAAACCCCTTTCCATCATCTTCCAGCAGTCCTGGATGACTGGGGAGCTTCCGCTGGACTGGAGGCTGGCTGATGTCGTGCCCATCTATAAGAAGGGGCGCAGGGAGGATCCGGGGAACTACAGGCCTGTCAGTCTGACCTCGGTACCGGGGAAATTCATGGAGCGGGTGATCTCGAGTGCTATCAAGAAGCACTTGCAAGAGAACCAGGTGATCAGGCCCAGTCAAGACGGGTTCGTGAAAGGCAGGTCTTGCCAGACTAATCTGATCACCTTCTATGACCGAGTGACTAAACTCTTGGACGAGGGAAAGGCTGTGGATGTGGTCTTCCTGGACTTTGGAAAGCCTTTGATAGAGTTTCTCGTAGCATTCTGCTTTGGAAACTGTCGGCCTCTGGCCTGGACGGGTGCACACTCTCCTGGGTGAAAAACTGGTTGAATGACTGGGCCCAGAGGGTGGTGGTAAATGGAGTTAAATCCAGCTGGAGGCCAGTGACAAGTGGGGTTCCCCAGGGCTCAGTGCTGGGTCCAGTCCTGTCTAATGTCTTTATCAACGACCTGGATGAAAGCATCGAGTGCTCTCTTAGCAAGTTTGCAGATGACACAAGCTGGGTTAAAGTGTGGTTCTGCTGGAGGGTCGGGAGGCTCTGCAAAGGGACCTGAACAGGCTGGACTGCTGGGCTGAGACCATGGGCAGGAGGTTTAACAAGGCAAAATGGTGGGTCCTGCACTTGGGGCACAACAACCCTAAGCAGAGGTACAGACTAGGAGAGACATGGCTGGAAAGCTGCCAGGAGGAGAAGGACCTGGGGGTGTTGGTTGACAACCAACTGAACATGAGCCAGCAGTGTGCCCAGGTGGCCAAGAAGGCCAATGGCATCTTGGCTTGTATCAGAAACGGAGTAACCAGCAGGTCCAGGGAGGTTATTCTCCCTCTGTACTCGGCACTGGTGAGACCGCACCTCGAGTACTGTGTTCAGTTCTGGGCCCCTCACCACAAGAAGGATGTTGTGGCTCTGGAGCGAGTCCAGAGAAGAGCAACGAAGCTGATGAAGGGGCTGGAGACCAAATCTTATGAGGAGCGGCTGAGAGAGCTGGGGTTGTTTAGCCTGGAGAAGAGAGGGGCTGAGGGGAGACCTTATTACTCTCTACAACTCCCTGAAGGGAGGTTGTGGAGAGGAGGGTGCTGGCCTCTTCTGCCAAGTGACAGGGGACAGGACGAGAGGGAATGGCCTCAAGCTCCGCCAGGGGAGATTTAGGCTTGAGATAAGGAAAAATTCTTCACAGAAAGGGTGGTTAGGCACTGGAACAGTCTGCCCAGGGAGGTGGTTGACTCACCTTCCCTGGAGGTGTTTAAGGTGAGGGTGGACGAGGTACTTATGGGCATGGTTTAGGGATTGGTGGGAATGGTTGGACTCGACGATCCGGTGGGTCTCTTCCAACCTGGTTATTCTGTGATTTTGTCATTCTGTTATTCTAATTGGTTCCCTCCTCTAGACCTGGGTTTGGGGTCGAAGGCTGCAGGAGGATGAGGTGCTGCAAGGGTGATGCCTGCCTTCATCCCTCCTTCCTCAGCAGCTCCATCGGGAAAGCCAGAGCCACAAGCAAAGCCATCCACATGCTCCAGGGGGGTGAAAAGCGCAAAATGTTCTATGAAGCTTAAAAAGCAAGCAGTGGAATAAGGGGAGGAGAAACCTCTTGTGCTCCCTCTTGGGAGCAAGGTCCAGCTCTGCTTAACCTTGTGTAACAGCAGAGATTCAACATAGCAGAACTTGCAAAAATCCCCATTGATTTAAGACAATTAGACGAGGAAAGGGATGGGATTGTGGCAGCCCGGGTGCTCCAGGCTTGGGTGGATATTCCCTTGGCTGGTTACAAAAGTGGCTGTTTGTCTGAGGCCAGAGAGTGAATGGAGTTAACTCCATCGAGAGAGGGTCACAAGCCGTGTCCCCAGGGCTCGGTATTTAACCTCTTTTATCGGTGACCTGAATGAGAATACCATGTGCTCCCTCAGTCAGAATGCAGGTGACACCAGGCTGAGAAGGAATGTTGATCTGCTCGAGGGAACAGGATCTGAACCGGGTAAATCCATGGTGCGAGGGCAAAACAATGGGGTTCACACGGCTCATCCCTGAATCCTGCCCTCAAGTCACAACAACCACATGCAACACTGCAGGCTCATGACAAAAATGTAACTTGAAAAGATTTATTATTGACAACAAACAACATTACATTATTTATTCCTAGACTAACATGTTTCTACCTAGACAATGCCAATCACTTCCCAAGATTCCTGCTGTCCAGCCCCGACTACCGTCCATCCCCTTGGCGGGCAGGCCGGGGGTTGGGTGGACAGGAGCAGGTTGGGCAGTGGCGGAAGATCGGAGCGGGGCGGTGCAGTGGTGTTGGCCGGGGAGCGGCAGCAGGTGCTGCTGGTCCATCCCCCGCAAGCCCTGGGGGGCGGAATGTAAGCAGGCCGTTCCCGGGCCCCTGCCCAGCATCGGGCCTGGGCCACCAGTCGGGTCGTGGAGGGGGCCCAATGAAGAGTGGGGCAGGAGGAGAGCGGCGTTGGGGTGGATGGGAAGGACCAGCCCGAGCCGCCTCCTGGCCTTCATCGGGGCTGTGTCTGCGGCAACGTCTGGCTGGGGCTGGACCAGCACTGGTGCTTGGGGCATCGGGGTCAGCCCATGCATCGGTTGCTGTGACGTTGGAGGCTGCACAGGCCTGGGGTCCGTTCTCCTCCTCTGCACCTCCTGCTGTCGCCAGAGCATCACCCCTTCTCTTTCTTGTGCGTTTGCCCCCCTGCCTTGGGCTCCGTGGGGCTGCAGCCGGGGCTCGCTCTCTTTCCCCAGGGCATTCAGTGCACATCCTGAGGAGGTGGGGCTGATCTCTCTGGAAGAAGGGGCTGTAGAAGAAGTGCAGCTGCAGAACACAAAGGAGACGAGTCAGTGCCATCGTTTTCGGAAAGGGAAAACCCAAGTCTCCCTAGACAAGCCTTTGCAGCAGGAAAGACATGCGTGGCTGTGACAAAGGGCTCCCTGGGACCTTGGATACCTCCAGGTTCTCCTGAATCAAATGTTTGAATTGAGCTTCTTTAAGGAATGACCACACTGGAGTTCTCAGCGTTTGGGAGCAGAGAAACAAAGTTTTCCCAAGCCTGAGAACTGAGGGAGAACCTCAAATACCACTGGTTTTCAGCCCCCTCATCGTGCAGTGGTCATGTCCGGAATAACGTGATGCTGACGTGTGTCTCGTCATCGTTCAGCAGATGCCACAAGAAGAATGGAACCCTTGGTGCAGCCAGATGCAGAGTGAGCAGGAAAAGAGCCCCGAGCGATGGGACTGTGGTGGTGTTTCACATCCCTAACCAAATCCCTCTGGTCAGCGCTTCTGTACCTGCAAATTACTGCATGGAGAATTCCTCACCATGACCCTGAGACCAAATTGGTCCGTCTGCTCCATCCCCATCCTCACTGGCTGCCTGGGAAAGGTCTATTTTATTGCGATGGGGCCCTCACCCAACCGACTTTCCTGAGGACTCTTTTGAGAGAGAGGATCCATCTTACCCTGCCCAGAGTCTGTCCTGCTGCTGTCATTGCTTGCAGCTCCCCAACAGAGAGAGAGATGCGAGAATCCTCTGCCACTTGGTTGAATCCATGGAGGGAAAGCTGGGCGATAAAGTCTGCCATGCACGAACTTCCAAAAACCCTGTGTGGTCCTTTCTTCCTCAGCACTCCCTTCTCAAACATATTTTCGGCGATCACCAGCCAGTGTCCGTTGCCTCCCCACCAGAGTGACTGGAAGCGAGGGCTGGTGACCATCTCCCAGAGCTTCTTGAGGAAGGTGCAGGGAGAAGTGGTGCTGGCTCCTCGTAAACCGGCACAGGCTGGTTCCTCCGAGTCAGAGGAGGAGTCCGGTGAAGGTGACTTCATGTTACGTCTCATTGCTGAGCTCGGGTAAAGCTTGGAGCCTCGGCCCTTTCCCTGAGCAGCGAGACTGAGTCCTGCCTGTCAGCGGGACGAAGGACTGCGGCGTCTGAAGCCTCGGTGCCTGGGCAGCACCACGACAAGTGCCTCCTGGTCACTGCGATGCCTGGGTCCCCTCATTGTGACATCACAGTGTGGCACGCGTCACTTGGCAAATGGAAGCGGGAGGGAGAACACGTTCTACAAAGTCCTTTTTCTTTCCATGGAGAGCGCTGCTTTGAGCCAAGGATGAACCTAACTGCGTCTGCAGCTGGAATATCCTGCTAGGGCAGCATGGCATCCCATTTGTCATGGGAATTGATCCCAGTGACGTACTGGGAGTGCTGCAGCACTAGGTACCAAAGAGCTAAAGTATTTCCATTGGATCCCCTTCTCCCCTGGCAGAAACACCCATGCCTTCTCCAATGGAGAAACTCCTGCTCTGGGACCTCCACCGTCACTGACGTGAAGTGGGAGGGGAACAAATGCTGGATTCTGCATGAGGGATTTGTTCACGCCAGGCACAAGGATAAAGCTGGGAGAGGAGTGGCTGGAAATCAGCCCCGTGGAGAAGGATGTGGGCGGCTGGTGGGCAGCAGCCCGGTGGGAGCCAGCTGAATGTCCTGGCAGGTGAGAGGGCGAACGTCCTCGTGGGGTGCATCCAACGTAGCACGAGCGGTCAAGGGTGGTGACTGCTGAGTTTGGCGTTGCTGCAGCCTCCCCTCAAGCATTGTGTGCCAGTCAGACGGTGTCGTTTGAGAAGGCTGGTAAGGTGCTTGAAGGTGTCAGGATTGGGGCAAGTAAGGTGGTGAGAAGGCTGGAGGGCGTGTCCTGTGAGGAGCACCTGAGGAGCCTGCGGCACTGGACATCAAGTTGCCCCAGAGCTGAACTCCTTCCCGTGGGCATCTTCCCCGCAGTGCAGAAATGCCTGTGCCCTCTTCTATGGAATAACCTCTGCTCTGGGATTTCCCAAGTGCTGCTTCTGTTGCTACTGTCCAGGTTCCCAGGTGATGCTCTCAGCTTTCAGCAGCCTCTCCTTGCTGCTCCACAGGGTGAGTAATTTTTGACATGCCACTTAAGTATATTGTGCAGTTGAAATAAACTTGTGCACCAACTCAGAACAAGCATTTTTGTTGTTCCATGCTCGGCCCTTGTGAAGCACCACCCCATACCTCAGGTATTCTCAGAAGTGTTGAAGTTGATGAAGATCTTGAAGATCTTTGAGTCTAACCCTAAGCCTAACACTGCCAAGCCCAGCACTAGACCATATCCTGCTGCTGCATTACATGCTTATGTATATACTGCTGCCTTTCCTGCTACTGCATTTCCTTCTGGTGAATCTATTTCTGCATCTCCTTCATCTGAAACTCCTGCTGCTCTATTACCTTCTGCATCGATTCCTGATGCATGTCCGTATACTGCATCTCCTCCTCCTGCATCTGCTTCTGCATCTCCTTCTTCTGAATCTCCTGCTAAATATGCATCTCTTGCTGCTTCATCTCCTGCTCTTGCATCTCCTTCTGCTGAATCTCCTCCTGAATATCCGGCAGCATCTCATGCTGCTACATATCCTGCTACATTCCCTGACGTATCTCCTTCAAAATATATGCTTCTTCTGCTGCTGAATCTCCTCCTGCTGAAACTGAATTAGTGTAATTGTCCCAAAATCTTGGTAACTGTAACCAAATTTTGAGTAATTGTCTTCTAATTTGTCTCAAAGTTATGGGCAATGGTGATTCAAGTCATTAAAATCTTCCACAAGTTTCGTGTATTTGTCTCTACATTTTTGATAGTTGTGTTCCTACGGAGGGAAATTGTCACTAAACCTTGGGTAATTGACCCCAAATTCTAAGTAATTGTCTCCAATTTTTGCGTAATTGTCTCCAAACGATGTGTCATTTTCGACAAATGTTGGGGAAATTGTCCCTAAATAGGGGGTCATTTTGCCCCAATTTTTAGTAATTGTCCCCAATTTTTCTGTCGTTTTCCCAAATCTCAGCAATTGTCTCCAAATTTGGGTAATTGTCCCCAAATCCTGAGCAACTGTCTCCAAATTTTGGGTAATTGGCCCAACATGTCTAATAATTTTCCTCAAATTTGGTCTATTTGTCCCCAAGTGGTGGATAATTGTCCCCAAATGTCGGGTAATTTTCACCCGATTTGGGGTTATTGCCTCAAAATTTTAGGTAAGTTTGCTCACATTTTTAGTAATTGTAACCCCCTGGTTGGGTAATTGTCACCAAATTTTGAGTACTTTTTCCCAAATTTTGAGTCATTCTCTCCAAATTTGGGGTAATTGCCCTCAAATTGTGAGTAATTCTCTCCCAATTTTGGGTAATCCTCCTCAAATTATCCGTAACTCTCTCCAAATTTCGGGAAATTATCCGCAAACTTCGGGAAATTGCCCCCCCAGTTTTGAGGAGCTATCTCAAAACGATGGACGTTTTCTCCAAATTTTGTTAATTGTCCCCGGATTTGGGGTAACTGTCACCAAATTTTGAGTCATTTTCACAAGATTTCTTATCGTTTTCATCGAATTTTGTGTAATTGTCCCCAAATTAGGGTCACTTTGCTGAAATTTAGAGTAATTGTTCTCATAGGTTTGGTAACTGCCGCAAAATGTGGATCATTCTCTCAAAATGTTGGGCAACCGTCTCCCACTGTTGGGTAATTGTCCCTAAAATTCTTGTAGTTTGCCACGCATTTTGTGTAAATGTCACCAGATTTTGAATAATCCTTGTGAAATTTGGGGTAACTGCCTCCAAATTTGGCGTAATTTTGCCAAAATTTGTGTAATTCTCTCCATATTTCAGGTAATTGTGGCCAAAAATTTGTGGTAATTGTCGGCAAAATGTTGGGTAATTTGCCACAAATTTTGAGAAATTGTCCCAAAGTCTTGGGAAATTGCCTCCAAATTTAGAGTGATTTTCCCAAATCCTCTTGTAATAGTCCCCGGGTTGAGGGTAAGTGCGCCCGAGTTTATGGGAGTTGTCTCAGAATTTTGAGTAACTGTCCCCAAATATCTTGTAACTTTCCTCAAATTTTGTGCAGATGTCCCAGACTTTCTCTAATTATCCCCAAATGTGGGGTAATTGTCCTCCAATTTTAAGTAATTGCCACAACATTTCTTACGATTTTACCTCAATTTTTGTAGAATTGTCCCCAGTCTCGGGTAATTTTCCTCAAGTTTAGAGTAAATGTCTGCAGATTTGGGGTATTTGCCAGCAAAATCTGGACGGTCGTCTCAAAATCAGGCGTAATTTTCCACCAATTTTGTGTAATTGTCCCCAAATCTTCCATCATTTTCTCCAAACCCTGGGTAATTTCCCCCAAATCAAGGTAAATGTCAGACTATTTTGAGTCATCTTCTCCAAATGTTGGGCAATTGTCTCCCAGTTTGGGGTAATTGTCTCAAACTCTTGGGTAATTGTCCTCCAATTTTAGGCAATTGTCCACAAACTTTGAGGAATTATCTCCAGATTTGGGGTAAGTGTCCAAAAATTGGAGTAGGTTTGGGGTTAGTGTTTTATGGTTAGGGTTAGGGTGTTGTCTCCACATTTGTGGTAATTGTCCCCAAATTTGGGTAATTGTCCCAAGATTTTAAGTCATTTCCTCCAAACTTGGTGTCATTACTCCCAAGTTTTCAGTAATTGTGCACAAATTTGAAATAACTGCCTAAAAACTTCTAGTAATTGTCTCCCGCCAGGTTTTGAGTCATTAGCCCCAGATTTGTAATAATCGTCGCAAATTGTTGAGGCGTTTTGCCAAATTCTTAGGCATTGTCTCAAAATTGTGTGTATCTTCCCACAAATTTGGTGTCATTTTCCCGAAAATTTGTGTAATTGTCCCAAATTCTCGGTAACTGTAACCAAATATTGAGTAATTGTCTTCTAACTTGTCTCAAAGTTATGGGCAATGGTGATTCAAGTCATTAAAATCTTCCACAAGTTTCGTGTATTTGTCTCTACAGTTTTGATAGTTGTGTTCCTACGGAGGGAAATTGTCACCAAACGTTGGGTAATTGACCCCAAATTCTAAGTAATTGTCTCCAATTTTGGCGTAATTGTCTCCAAACGGTGTGTCCTTTTCGACAAATGTTGGAAATTGTCCCTTAATAGGGGGTCATTTTGCCCCAATTTTTAGTAATTGTCCCCAAATTTTCTGTCGTTTTCCCAAATTTCAGCAATTGTCTCCAAATTTGGGTAATTGTCCCCAAATCCTGAGTAACTGTCTCCAAATTTTGGGTAATTGGCCCAACATGTCTAATAATTTTCCTCAAATTTGGTCTATTTGTCCCCAAATGCTGGATAATTGTCCCCAAATGTCGGATAATTTTCACCCGATTTGGGGTTATTGCCTCAAAATTTTAGGTAAGTTTGCTCACATTTTTAGTAATTGTAACCCCCTGGTTGGGTAATTGTCACCAAATTTTGAGTACTTTTTCCCAAATTTTGAGTCATTCTCTCCAAATTTGGGGTAATTGCCCTCAAATTGTGAGTAATTCTCTCCCAATTTTGGGTAATCCTCCTCAAATTATCCGTAACTCTCTCCAAATTTCGGGAAATTATCCGCAAACTTCGGGAAATTGCCCCCCCCAGTTTTGAGGAGCTATCTCAAAACGATGGACATTTTCTCCAAATTTTGTTAATTGTCGCCGGATTTGGGGTAACTGTCACCAAATTTTGAGTCATTTTCACAAGATTTCTTATCGTTTTCATCGAATTTTGTGTAATTGTCCCCAAATTAGGGTCACTTTGCTGAAATTTAGAGTAATTGTGCTCATAGGTTTGGTAACGGCCGCAAAATGTGGAGCATTCTCTCAAAATGTTGGGCAACCGTCTCCCACTGTTGGGTAATTGTCCCTAAAATTCTTGTAGTTTGCCACGCATTTTGCGTAATTGTCACCAGATTTTGAATAATCCTTATGAAATTTGGGGTAACTGCCTCCAAATTTGGCGTAATTTTGCCAAAATTTGTGTAATTCTCTCCATTTTTCAGGTAATTGTGGCCAAAAATTTGTGGTAATTGTCGTCAAAATGTTGGGCAATTTGCCACAAATTTTGAGAAATTGTCCCAAAGTCTTGGGAAATTGCCTCCAAATTTAGAGTGATTTTCCCAAATCCTCTTGTAATAGTCCCCGGGTTGAGGGTAAGTGCGCCCGAGTTTATGGGAGTTGTCTCAGAATTTTGAGTAACTGTCCCCAAATATCTTGTAACTTTCCTCAAATTTTGTGCAGATGTCCCAGACTTTCTCTAATTATCCCCAAATGTGGGGTAATTGTCCTCCAATTTTAAGTAATTGCCACAACATTTCTTACGATTTTACCTCAATTTTTGTAGAATTGTCCCCAGTCTCGGGTAATTTTCCTCAAGTTTAGAGTAAATGTCTGCAGATTTGGGGTATTTGCCAGCAAAATCTGGACAGTCGTCTCAAAATCAGGAGTAATTTTCCACCAATTTTGTGTAATTGTCCCCAAATCTTGCATCATTTTCTCCAAACCCTGGGTAATTTCCCCCAAATCAAGGTAAATGTCAGACTATTTTGAGTCATCTTCTCCAAATGTTGGGCAATTGTCTCCCAGTTTGGGGTAATTGTCTCAAACTCTTGGGGAATTGTCCTCCAATTTTAGGCAATTGTCCACAAACTTTGAGGAATTATCTCCAGATTTGGGGTAAGTGTCCAAAAATTGGAGTTGGGTTTGGGGTTAGTGTTTTATGGTTAGGGTTAGGGTGTTGTCTCCACATTTGTGGTAATTGTCCCCAAATTTGGGTAATTGTCCCAAGATTTTAAGTCATTTCCTCCAAACTTGGTGTCATTACTCCCAAGTTTTCAGTAATTGTGCACAAATTTGAAATAACTGCCTAAAAACTTCTAGTAATTGTCTCCCGCCAGGTTTTGAGTCATTAGCCCCAGATTTGTAATAATCGTCGCAAATTGTTGAGGCGTTTTGCCAAATTCTTAGGCATTGTCTCAAAATTGTGTGTATCTTCCCACAAATTTGGTGTCATTTTCCCGAAAATTTGTGTAATTGTCCCAAATTCTCGGTAACTGTAACCAAATATTGAGTAATTGTCTTCTAACTTGTCTCAAAGTTATGGGCAATGGTGATTCAAGTCATTAAAATCTTCCACAAGTTTCGTGTATTTGTCTCTACAGTTTTGATAGTTGTGTTCCTACGGAGGGAAATTGTCACCAAACGTTGGGTAATTGACCCCAAATTCTAAGTTATTGTCTCCAATTTTGGCGTAATTGTCTCCAAACGGTGTGTCCTTTTCGACAAATGTTGGAAATTGTCCCTTAATAGGGGGTCATTTTGCCCCAATTTTTAGTAATTGTCCCCAAATTTTCTGTCGTTTTCCCAAATTTCAGCAATTGTCTCCAAATTTGGGTAATTGTCCCCAAATCCTGAGCAACTGTCTCCAAATTTTGGGTAATTGGCCCAACATGTCTAATAATTTTCCTCAAATTTGGTCTATTTGTCCCCAAATGCTGGATAATTGTCCCCAAATGTCGGATAATTTTCACCCGATTTGGGGTTATTGCCTCAAAATTTTAGGTAAGTTTGCTCACATTTTTAGTAATTGTAACCCCCTGGTTGGGTAATTGTCACCAAATTTTGAGTACTTTTTCCCAAATTTTGAGTCATTCTCTCCAAATTTGGGGTAATTGCCCTCAAATTTTGAGTAATTCTCTCCCAATTTTGGGTAATCCTCCTCAAATTATCGGTAACTGTCTCCAAATTTCGGGAAATTATCCGCAAACTTCGGGAAATTGCCCCCCCCAGTTTTGAGGAGCTATCTCAAAACGATGGACGTTTTCTCCAAATTTTGTTAATTGTCGCCGGATTTGGGGTAACTGTCACCAAATTTTGAGTCATTTTCACAAGATTTCTTATCGTTTTCATCGAATTTTGTATAATTGTCCCCAAATTAGGGTCCTTTCCTGAAATTTAGAGTAATTGTGCTCATAGGTTTGGTAACGGCCGCAAAATGTGGAGCATTCTCTCAAAATGTTGGGCAACCGTCTCCCACTGTTGGGTAATTGTCCCTAAAATTCTTGTAGTTTGCCACGCATTTTGCGTAACTGTCACCAGATTTTGAATAATCCTTATGAAACTTGGGGTAACTGCCTCCAAATTTGGGGTAATTTTGCCAAAATTTGTGTAATTCTCTCCATTTTTCAGGTAATTGTGGCCAAAAATTTGTGGTAATTGTCGTCAAAATGTTGGGCAATTTGCCACAAATTTTGAGAAATTGTCCCAAAGTCTTGGGAAATTGCCTCCAAATTTTGAGTAATTTTCCCAAATCCTCTTGTAATAGTCCCCGGGTTGAGGGTAAGTGCGCCCGAGTTTATGGGAGTTGTCTCAGAATTTTGAGTAACTGTCCCCAAATATCTTGTAACTTTCCTCAAATTTTGTGCAGATGTCCCAGACTTTCTCTAATTATCCCCAAATGTGGGGTAATTGTCCTCCAGTTTTAAGTAATTGCCACAACATTTCTTACGATTTTACCTCGATTTTTGTATAATTGTCCCCAGGCTTCTTTGGTTGTTACGATTAGGGTTTAGGGTTATTTATAGGGTTAAGGTCATGGTTAAGGTTATGGGTAGGGTTAGGGTTTAGGGGTATATTTAATGTAAGGTTTAGAGTTAGAGTTAAGGGTAGGATTAAATTTAGGGGTTAGGGTTAGTGTTATGGTTAGGCTTTGTTTTGTGGTTAGGGTTAGGGATTATGATTAGGGTGAGTGTTAGTGTTAGGTTTAGGTTTAATGTTAGCGTTAGTGTTAGGGTTTAGGTTTAGTGTTAGGGTTAGGGTTTAGGTATAGGGTTACTGTTAGTGTAAGGTTAAGGGTTAGGTTTAGGGTTAGTGTTAGGGTTAATATTAGGGGTTAGGTTTAGGTTTAAGTTTAGAGTTAGTGTTAGATATTAGTGTTAGTGTTAGTTTTAGGTTAGTTTTATGGCTAGATTTAGGATTCGGTTTAGGGTTAGTGTTAGGGTTTGTGTTGGGTTAGGTTTAGGGTTAGTGTTAGGGTTAGGTATAGGTTTAGGATTAGGGGTTTAGGGTTAATGTCATGTTTAGGGTTAGGGTTGGTCCAGTATTAAAATAAGGGTTAGTTTTAGGGTTAGGTTTAGTGTCCCTTTAGGGTTAGGCAATTAGTGTTAGGGCCATTTGGGTTAGTGTTAGGGTAAGGATTAGATTTATGTTTCGGTTTAGTGTGGGCCCACGATTAGGATAAGTGTTAGAGTTCTGGTGAATGTTATGTTTATGGGTTAGGGTTAGGAGTTATGGTTAGGGGTTATGCTTTTGTGTTAGTGTTTGTATTGGTGTTAGTGTTATTGTTGGGGTTAGTGTTTAGGGCAAGGTTTAGGATTAGGATTAAGTTTCAGATTAGGCTTAGTTTTTGGGTTAGATATTAAGGTTAGGTTTAGGTTTAGGATTGGACTTTAGTTGTAGAATATGGGTTAGGATTAGGGTTATTTTTAGGGTTAGGGTTAAGAGTTATGTTTAGGGTTAGGGTTTGGAAAAGAGTTAGGGATAAGGTTAGGTTTAGGGGGTTAGGATTAGGGTTAAGGTTAGGGTTAAGTTTAGATTTAAGGTTAGGGTTATGGTTAGAGTTAGGTGTTAGGGTTAGGGTTAGGGTTAGGGTTAGGGTTAGGGTTAGGGTTAGGGTTAGGGTTAGGATTAGGGTTAGGATTAGATTTATATTTAGGTTTAGGATGGACCCACCATTAGGATAAGGGTTAGTGTTATGGTTAAGTGTTATGTTTATGGGGTAGGTTAGGGGTTAGGGTAAGTAGTTAGGGTTTTGCGTTAGTGTTTGGATTACGATTAATTTTAGTGTTAGGTGTAGTGTTTAGGGCAAGTTTTATGGTTCGGATTAAGTTTCAGGTTAGGCTTAGTTTTTGAGTTTAAGATTTATGTTAGGTTTGGGATTAGACTTAAGTTTTAGAATAAGGGTTAGGATTAGGGTTAGTGTTAGGGTTAGGGTTAAGAGTTATGTTCATAGTGAGGGTTTGGATTATAGTTAGGGATAGGTTTAGGGTTAGGGTTAGGTTTGGGTTAGAGTTAGGGTTAGGATTAGGGTTAGGCATTAGTGTTAGGGTTGGGTGAGGTTTAGGGTTAGGGTTATTGTTAGTGTTAGGGTTAGGGTTGGGTTACTTTTAGGGTTAGGGTTAGGGTTAGAGTTAGAGTTATGGTCGGGATTAATGTTAATATTAATGTTAAGGTTATGGTTTAGGTTTAAGGTTAGTGTTAGGGTTATGGTTTAGGTTTAGTGTTTGGGTTAGTGTTGGTTTAGGGTTAGGGTTAGGGTTAGGGTTAGATTTATGTTTAGATTTAGGGTGGGCCCACTATTAGGATAAGGTTTAGAGTTATGCTGAAGTGCAATATTTATGGGTTAGGTTTTGGGGGTTAGGGTTAGGGGTTAGGGTTTTGTGTTAGTGTTTGGATAAGGCTTTGTGTTAGTGTTGGGGTTAGTGTTTAGGCAAGGTTTACGGTTAGGATTGATTTTCAGGTTAACCTTAGTTTTTGGGTTAGAGATTAAGGTTATGTTTAGGTTTAGGATTAGATTTTAGTTGTAGAATAAGGGTTAGATTTAGGGTTAGTGTTAGGGTTAGGGTTAAGGGTTATGGTTAGGGTTAGGTTTCGGATTAGGGTTAGGGTTAGGGGGTTAGTGTTAGTGTTAAGGCTAGGGTTAGGTTTAGTGTTATGGTTAGGGTTAGGGGTTAGGGTTAGGCTTATGGCTAGGGTTAGTGTTAGGGTTACCGTTAAGATTAGGCTTAGTGTTAGTATTAGGTTTAGGGTTGGATTAGTGTTAGGGTTAGGGTTTTAGGGTTAGTGTTAGGGTTAGTGTTAGTGTTAGGCTTAGGGTTATGTTTAGGGTTGGGTTAGCGTTACGTGCCATTAGCGTTAGGGTTAGGGTTACGCCATTAAGCTTAACGTCATTTGGGTTAGGATTAGATTTAAGTTTATGGGTAGGGTTATGGTTAGATATATGGTTAGGTTTAGGGTCCACCATTAGGATAAGGGTTAGAGTTACAGTTAATTGTTATGTGTGTGGGTTATGGTTAGGTGTTTGGGTTAAGGGTTAGGGTTTTGTGTTAGTGTTTGGATTAAGGTTAGTGTAGTGTAGTATTTAGTGTTTAAGGCAAGGTTTAGAGTTAGGATTAAGTTTCATGTTTGGCTTAGTTTTTGAGTTACAGATTAAGGTTAGGTTTAGGTTTAGGATTAGACTTTAGTTGTAGAATAAGTTTTAGCATTAGTGTCATTGTTAGGTTTAGGGTTAAGAGTTATGTTTAGAGTTAGGGTTTGGAATAGGGTTAGGGATAGGATTAAGGTTTGGGGTTATAGTTATTGTTAGGGTTAGGGTTATGGTTAAAGTTAGGGGTTAGGGTTAGGTTTAGGGTGAGGGTTAGGGTTAACGTTAGGTTAAGTTTAGGTTTAGTGTCAGGGTAAGTGTTAGGGTTAGGATTAGGGTTAGGGCTAGTGTTAGGTTTCGGGTTAGGGTAAGTGTGCCATTAGGGTTAGGGTTAGTGCTAGGCCATTAAGCTTAGGTTCATTTGAGTAAGTATTATGGTTAGGGTTAGGTTAAGGTTTAGGGTTAGGGCTATTGTTAGGGTTATGTTTAGGGTTAGTGTTAGGGTTTGAGTTAATGTCAGGGTTAGGAGTTATGTTTAGTGTTAGCGTTAGGGTTAAATTTAGGGTTTGGGGTTAGGGTTCGGGTTATTGTTAGATTTAAGTTTTGGGTTAAGTGTTTGGGTTATTGTTAGGGCTAGTGTTATGTTTATTGTTATTTATTAGGGTTTGGGTTTGGGTTAGGGTTAGATATATGGTTAGGTTTAGGGTCCACCATTAGGATAAGGGTTAGAGTTACAGTTAATTGTTATGTG
The DNA here is from genome assembly GCA_033459285.1 of Clamator glandarius. Lineage (NCBI taxonomy): Eukaryota > Metazoa > Chordata > Aves > Cuculiformes > Cuculidae > Clamator > Clamator glandarius. The sequence continues at coordinate 127,103 of JAUNZM010000751.1, forward strand.
TGTGGGTTATGGTTAGGTGTTTGGGTTAAGGGTTAGGGTTTTGTTTATATTTAGGGTTAGGTTTAAGCTGGGTCCACGATCAGGATAAGAGTTAGAGTTATGGTTATGTTTTATGATTATGGGTTAGGGTTAGGAGTTAGGTTTAGGGGTTAGTGTTTTGTTTTATTGTTTTGATTAGGGTTATTTTTAGTGTTGAGGTTAGTGTTTAGAGCATGGATTAGGGTTAAGATTAAGTTTCAGATTAGGCTTAGTTTTTGGGTTAGAGATTAAGGTTAGGTTTAGGTTTCGGATTAGAATTTAGTTGTAGAATATGGGTTAGGATTAGGATTAGTGTTAGGATTAGGGTCAAGAGTTAGTTTTAGGCTTAGGATTTGGATTAGGGTTAGTGATAGAGTTAGGCTTAGAGGGTTAGGGTTAGTGTAGGGTTAGGGTTAATGTTAGGGTTAGGGTTAGGGTCATGATTAAGGTATGGGTTAGAATTAGGGGTCGGTTAAGGGTTAGGGTTAGTGTTAAGTTTAGGGGTTAGGGTTAGGGGTTTAAATAATTCTTAGGTTTAGATGTAGGGTTATGGTTGGGTGTTAGGGGTAGTATTAGTGTTAGGGTAATGGTTTAGGGTTAGGGTTAGGTTTAGGGTTGGGTTAGGGTTAGGTTAGGTTTAGTGTTATGGTTCGGGTTAGGGTTAGGAGTTAGGTGCAGGGTTAGGTGCAGGGTCAGGGTTAGGGTTAAAAGTTAGGGTTAGGTTTGGATTAGGATTAGGATTAGGTTTAGGGTTAGGGTTAGGGTTAAGTTTAGGGTTATGTTTAGTGTTAGGGTTAGGGTTAGTGTTAGGTTTTGGTTAGGGTTAGGGTTACGGTTAGGGTTAGGGTTAGGGTTAGATTTATGTTTAGGATTAGGGTGGGCCCACCTTTAGGATAAGGGTTTGATTTATAGATAAGTGTTATGTTTATGGTTTAGTGTTAATGTTTATCGTTTTGTGTTAGTGTTTGGATTAGGGTTAGTGTTAGTGTTGTGTTTAGTGTTTAGGGCAAGGGTTAGGACTAGGATTATGTTTCAGGTTTGGCTTAGTTTTTGTGTTAGAGATTAAGGTTAGGTTTAGGTTTAGGATTAGACTTTAGTTGTAGAATAAGTTTTAGGATTAGGGTTAATGTTAGGGTTAGGGTTAAGAGTTATGTTTTGGGTTACGGTTTGGATTAGGGTTAGGGATATTTTTAGGGTTAATGGGATATGTGTTAGTGTAAGGTTTAAGGTTTGGTTTAGGGTTATGGTTAAAGTCAGGGGTTAAGGTTAGTGTTAGGGTTAGTGTTAGGTAAGGTTTGGGTTACGGTTAGGGTAAGGGTTAGGTTTAGGGTTAATGTTAGAGTTTAGGGTTAGTGTTAGCGTTAGAGTTAGGGTTAGGGTTTACGGTTAGGGTTAGGGTAAGTGTTAGAATTAGGCTTATGTGTTTAGGGTTAGTGCTAGGTTTATGGTTAGGGTTAGGGCTAGAGTTAGGATTCGGGTTAGATTCAGTGTTAGCGTTACAGTTTGGTTAGTGTTAGGGTCAGTGTTAGTGTTTGGGTTAGTGTAATGTATCGGGTTAGGGTTAAAGTGTTAGGGTTAGTGTCCTGTTTAGGGGTAAAGTCGGTCCAAAATTAAAATAAGTGTTAGTTTTAGGGTTAGGTTTAGTGTGTCATTAGGGTTAGTGTTAGGGTAAGGATTAGGGTCATTAGGGTTAAGATTAGTTTTAGGGTTAGGTGTTAGGATTAGGGTTAGGGTTAAATTTAGGGTTAGGTTTTGGTTTAGGGTTAAATTTAGGATTACGGTTTAGGGTTAGGGTTAAGGTTATAGTTAGGTTTTGGGATAGGTGTTAGTGTTAGGGTTAGTGTTAGTGTTATGTTTACTGTTAGTTGTTAGGGTTAGGGTTAGGGTTAAAATAAGGTGTTAGTGTTAGGGTTAGGGTTAGTGTTAGGTTTAAGGTTAGGGTTAGGTTTACGTTTAGGTTTAGGGTTAATGTTAGGATTAGGGTTAGGGTTAGGTTTGGTTTAGGGTGAGGGTTAAGGTAAGGTTTAGGTGTTGGAGTTAGTGTTAATGTTAGGGTTACGGTTATGTTTATAGTTAAAGTTAGGGTTACTGTTAGGTTTAGGTTTAGTATTAGGGTTAGATTTATGTTTAGGATTAGGGTGGTCCCACCATTAGGATAAGGGTTTGAATTATAGTTAAGTGTTATGTAATGGGTTAGGATTAATGTTTAGGGGTTTGTGTTAGTGTTTGGATTAGGGTTAGTGTTAGTATTGTGTCTAGTGTTTAGGGCAAGGTTTAGGGCTTGGATTAAGTTTCAGGTCAGGCTTAGTTTTTGGGTTAGAGTTTAATATTAGGTTTAGGTTTAGGATTAGACTTTAGTTGTAAAATAAGGGTTAGGATTAGGGTTTCTGTTAGGGTTAGGGTTAAGAATAATATTTAGGGTTATGTTTTGGATTAGGGTTAGTTATATGGTTAAGGTTAGGGGTTTGGGTTAGTGTTAGGGTTAAGGTTAGGATAAGGGTTATGGTTAGGATTAGGAGTTAGGGTTAGGGTTACTGTTAGGGTAAGTGTTAACAGCTAGGGTTAGTGTTAATGTTAGGTGTTAGGGTTAGGCTTAGTGTTAGAGTTAGGTTTTGGGGTTAGGTGTTAGGTTTAGGGGTAGGGTTAAGGTTAGGGATAGGTTTAGGGTTATGGTTAGGGTTTGGATTAGTTTTGGGGTTAGGGTTAGGGTTAGTGTTAGTGTTAGGGTAAGGATTAGGGGATAGCGTTAGGGTTAGTGTTAGGATAAGGTGTTAGGATTAGATTTAGGTTTAGAGTTAGGGGTTATGGTTAGGGTTAGGGTTGGTTTAGGATTAGGTTTAGGGGTTAGGGTTATTGTTAGGGTTAGGCTTAGGGTTTGGGTTACGGGTTAGGGGTTCGCGTTATGGTTAGTGTTTAGAGTTAGGTGCTATGCTTAGTGTTATGGTTATGGTTAGGCTTATGGTTAGGTTTAGGGTTAGTGTTAGTGTTAGGGTTAGTTTTAGTGTTACTGTTAGGGTTAGGGTTAGGGTTAGGTTTGGGGTTATGTGTTAGGGTTAAATTTAGGGTTAAGTTTGGATTAGGGTTAGGGTTAGGTTTAAGGTTAAGGTATAGAGTTAGGTGTTATTGTTAGGGTTATGTTTAGGGTTAGGTTTTCTGTTAGGGTTAGGGTGATGTTATGGTTTAGGGTTAGTTTTAGTGTTATGGGTTAGTGTTTGTGTTAGGGTTAGAGGGTAGAGTTAGTGTTAGGTTTAGGGTTAGGTTTAGTGTTACGGTTAGGGTTAGAGGTTAGAGTTAGGGTTAGGTTTAGGGTTGGGGTTAGATTTAGGGTTAGGGTTATGTTTAGGGTTAGGGTTAGTGTCAGGTTTAGGATTAGGGTCAGTCTAAAATTAAAATAAGGTTTAGTTTTTGATTTAGCGTTAGTGTGTTATTATGCTTAGGGTTAGGGTTAGGGTTAGGGTTAGTTTTAGGGTTAGGTTTAGGTGTTAGGGTTAGTGTTAGGTTTGAGCTAGGATTAGGTTTAGGCTAAGTGTTAGGGTTCAGGTTAGAGTTAGGTTTAGGTTTGTGTTAGGGTTACGTTTAGGGTTAGGGTTAGAGTTTGGGTTAGGGGATTGGGATTATGGTTAGTCTTAGGGTTAGGGTTATGGTTAAAGTGGGATTAGGGTTAATGTGCTATTAGGGTTAGTGTTAGTGTTAAGGTTAGGCCATTTGACATAGTGTCATTTGGATTAGTGTTAGGGTTAGGTTTTAGGGTTAGGGTCAGTGTTAAGGTAAGGGTTAGATTTATGTTTTGGTTTAGGGTTGGCCCACCATTAGGATAAGGATTAGAGTTATGGTTAAGTGTTATGTTTATATGTTAGGGTTAACAGTTATGGTTTTGTGTTAGTGTTTGGATTAGGATTAGTGTTAGTTTTGGTTTTAGTGTTTATGGCAAGGTTTAGTGTAAGAATTAATTTTCAGGATAGAGTTAGTTTTTTTGTTAGAGATTAAGGTAAAATGTAGGATTAGACATTAGTTGTAGAATAAGGGTTAGGTTTAGGGTTAGTATTGGGGTTAGGGTTAGGGTGTTACGGTTAGAGTTAGATTCATTATGGTTAGGTTTATGGTTAGGGTTGGGGTTAGGTTTAGGGTACGGGTTAGGGTTAGGGTTGTGGTTAGGGTTTAGGGTTATGGTTAGGTTTAGTGTTAGGGTTGGGTTAGAGTTAGGGTTAGGGCTAGGGTTAGGGTTTAGAGTGAGGTGTTCGGGTTAGTGTTAGGGTTAGGGTTAGTGTAAGAGCTAGGTGTTAGGCATAGTGTTAGGGGTATTGTTGGGGTAGGTTTAGGGTTAAGGTTAGGGTTAGGTTTGGTTTAGGGGTTAGGGTTAGTGTTAGGGTTAGGGTTAGTTTTAGGTTTAAAGTTAGGGTTATGGTTAGATTTATGTTTAGATTTACGGTGGGCCCAACATTAGGATAACGGTTCGAGTTTTGGTTAGATGTTATACTTATGGCTTAGGGTTAGGGGATAGGGATAGGAGTTAGGATTTTGTGTTAGTGTTTGGATTAGGGTTATTGTTAGTGTCGGGTTTAGTGTTTAGGGCAAGGTTTAGGGTTAGGATTAATTTTCAGATTAGGCTTAGTTTTTGTGTTAGAGATAAAGGTTAGGTTTCGATTTAGGATTAGACTTTAGTTGTAGCATAAGAGTTAGGATTAGGGTTAGTGTTAGTGTTAAGTGTTATGTTTAGGGTTAGGATTTGGATTAGGGATAGGGATATTGTTGTGTTTAGGGGGTTAGTGTTGGTGTTTTGATTAGGGTAAGGGGTAGGGTTTTTATGGTTAAGGTTAGGGTTAGGGTTAGGGTTAGGGTTAGGGTTAGGGTTAGAAGTATGGCTAGGCTTAGATTTAGGGTTTGGATTAGGGTTAAGGATAGAGTTAGGTTTAGGTGGTTATGGTTAGTCTTAGTTTTAGATTTAGAGTTAGGGTTACGTTTAGGTTTGGGTTATTATTAGTGTGCCATTAGTGTTAGGGTTAGGGTTAAGGTTAGGCCATTAGACTTAGGGTCAGTTGGGTTAGGGTTAGGGTTAAATTTATGTTTAGGTTTAGGGTGGGCCTACCATTAGGATAAGGGTTAGAGTTATGGTTAAGTGCTATATTTATGGGTTAGGGTTATGGGTTAATGTTTTGTGTAGGTGTTTGGATTAGGGTCAGTGTTATTTTTGGATTTAGTGTCTAGGGCAAGATTTAGGGATAGGATTTAGTTTCAGGTTAGGCATTTTTTTTAGTTAGAAATTAAGGTTAGATTTAGGTGTAGGATTAGATTTTAGTTGTAGAATCAGACTTTAGTTGTAGAATCAGGGTTTGGATTAGGGTTAGGGTTAAGAGTTATGTTTAGGGTAAGGGTTAGGATTCTGATTAGGGTTAAGTTTAGGGGTTAGGGTTAGTGGTTAGAGTTAGGGTTTATGTTAAGTTTACGTTAAAGATTAGTTCTTGGGTTAGGGGTAGAGTTAGGGTTAGGGTTAAGTTTAGGGTTTTGGTTAAGTTTAGGGTCAGGGGTTAGGGGTAGTGTAAGGGTTAGGGTTAGGGATAGAGTTAGGGGGTTAAGGTTAGTATTAGTGTTAGGGTTAGGTTTAGGGTTATTAGAGTTATGGTTAGGGTTAGCGTTAAGGTTAGGGTTAGGGTTAGAGTTAGATTTAAGGTTAGTGGTTAGGTTAGTGTTAGGTTTAGGCTCACTAGTGTTAGGATTATGGTTAGGGTTAGTGTTAGGGTTAGGGTTAGTGGTAGGGATTAGGGTTAGGTTTAGGGTTAGGTTTAGGGTTAGATTTAGGGTTAAGGTTAGGGTTTGGTTAGGGTTAGGGTTATTGGTGAGGGTTAGTGTTAGGTTTAGGGTAAGGCTTAGTGTTACGGTTGGGGTTAGGGGTTAGGGTTAGTGTTGGGGTTAGGGGTTAGGGTTAGTGTTAGGGTTAGGGTTGGGGTTGGTTACTGTAAGGGTTAGTAGAGTAAGGTGTTAGGGTTAGGATTATGGTTATGGTTATGTTTAGTATTATGGTAAGGTTTAGTTTTAGAGTTAGGTGTTAGTGCTAGGTTTAGGATTAATGGTTAGAGTGTTAGGGTTAGGGTTAGTTTTAGGATTAGGTTTAGCGTTAGGGTTATTGTTAGGGTTAGGGTTATGGTTAAAGTTAGGAGTTAGGGTTAGGGTTAGGGTTAGGGCTAGTGTGAGTTTCGGGTTAGGGTTATTGTGCCATTAGGGTTAGGGTTAGTTTTAGGCCTTTAAGCTTAGGTTCATTTGGGTTAGGGTTTTGGTTAGGGTTAGGGTTAAGTTAAGGTTTAGGGTTAGGGTTAGGGTTATTGTTAGGGTTATGTTTAGGGTTAGAGTTAGGGTTTGTGCTAGGGTTAGGAGTTATGTTTAGTGTTATAGTTAGGGTTAAGTTTAGGGTTAGGGGATAGGGTTAGGGTTATTTTTAGGGTTAGGTGTTAGGGTTAAAGGTTAGGGTCTTGTGTTAGTGTTTGGATTAGGATTTTTGTTAGAGTTGTGTTTAATGTTTATGGCAAGGTTTAGGATTAAGTTTCAGGTTAGGCTTAGTTTTTGGGTTAGAGATTAAGGTTAGGTTTAGGTTTAGGATTAGACTTTAGTTGTAGCATAAGGGTTAGGATTAGGGTTAGTGTTAAGGTTAGGGTTAAGAGATATGTTTAGGGTTATGGTTTGTGTTAGGGTTAGGGTTTGAATTTGGATTAGGGATAGGGTTTGGGGGTTAGTGTTAGGGTTAGTTTTAGTGTTAGGGTTTGTATATAATTAAAATAAGGTTTTAGTTTAGGGTTAGGGTTAGTGTGCCTTTGGGGTTAGGATTAGATTTACTCCTTTAGGATTATGTTCATTTGGATTATGGTTAGGGTTAGGGTGTGGGTTTGGATTAGAGTTAGGTGTTAGTGTTAGGGTTAGGGTGTGGGTTAGTGTTAGGGTTAGGCTTACGGTTCGGGTTAGGATTAGTGTTAGATTTAACTGTTGGTGTTAGGGTTAGTGTTAGTGTTAAGGTTAGCGGTATGTTTAGGCTTAGTGTCAGGGTTAGGTTTATGTGTAAGTGTTAGGGTTAGGGTTTGGGTTAGGGCTAGTGTATGTTTCGGATCAGGGTAATTGTGATATTATGTTTAGGGTTAGTGTTAGGTTTAGGCCATTAGGCTTAGGGTCATTTGGGTTAGGGTTATGGTTAGGGTTTGTGTTAGGGTTGGGGGTTAGGGTTAGGGTTAGGTTTAATGTTAGTGTTAGGGTTAGGATTTAGGGTTACGGTCAGGGTTAGGGTAAGGGTTAGATTTATGTTTTGGTTTAGGGTGAGCCCACCATTAGGATAAGGATTAGAGTTATATTTAAGTGTTATGTTTATGGATTAGGTTTAGGGGTTAAGGTTAACAGTTATAATTGTTATGTTTATGTGTTCAGGATACTTGTTATGTTTAGGGGTTAGGGGTTTCTGTTAGTTTTTTTATTAGGGTCAGTCTTATTTTTTGGGTTATTGTTTAGGGCAAGGTTTAGTGTTTGGACTAAGTTTCAGGTTAAGCTTAAATTTTGGGTTAGAAATTTGGGTTAGGCTTAGGTTTAGGATTACACTTTAGTTGTAGAAAAAGGGTTATTATTAGGGTTAGTGTTAGGGTTAGGGTTAAGAGTTATGTTTAGGGTTATGGTTATAGTTTAAGGTTAGGGTTAGGTTTATGGTTAGGGTTAGATTTATGTTTTGGTTTAGTGTCTGGCCACCATTAGGATAAGGGTTAGATTTATGGTTAAGTGTTATGTTTGTTTGTAGGGTTAGGGGTTAGGGTGAGTTATAGAATTTGGCTTAGGGTTATAGTTAGTGTTAGTGTTACGGTTAGGGATTAGGGTTAGGGTTAAGGTTAGTGTTAGGGTTAGGGGTTAGGATTAGGGTTAGGGATAGTGTTATGTTTTAAGGTTAGGGTTAGGGTAAGGTTTATGGTTAGGGTTAGTGTTAGATTTATGTTTAGATTTAGAGTAGGCTCATCATTAGGATAAGGGTTAGAGTTATGGTTAAGTGTTATGTTTATTGGTTAGGGTTTGGGGTTAGGGTGAGTGTTAGAGTTAGGGTTTAGATTAGGATTAAATATAGGTTTAGGGTTAGGGGGTTAGTGTTAGTAGTAGGGGTTAGGGATTAAGTGTTAAGGTTATAGCTAGGGTTAGGGTTAGTGTTAGGGATTAGTGTTAGGGTTAGGGTTAGGGTTATGGTTAGGGTTAGGGTTAGGGGAAGGGTTAGGTTTAGGATTCGGTTTAGGGTCAAGGTTAGGGTTAGGGTTAAAATTAGGTTTAGAGGTTAGAGTTAGGGTTAGGGATAGAGTTAGGTTTAGGGTTAGGGCTAGTGTTAGGGTTTGGGTAAGGGTTAGATTTAACATTAGGTATAGTGTTAGGGTTAGGGTTAGGGTAGGGTTAAGGTTAGGGTTAGGGTTAGTGTTAGTGTTAGGTTTGGGTTAGGGTTAGAGTTAGTGTTAGGTCTTGCCAGAGTAATCTGATCACCTTGTCTGACCAAGTGACTAAACTCTTGGACAAGGGAAAATGGAAGCTGCTGCTGACATCCCTGGTCTCCACGGCCAGCAAATCCCTGGGGCAAGCGGCAAGGGGTGGCACAGTGGGGCCCTTCCCAGACTTTCTGGGTGCATTGCCAGCAGCAGAGAAACCCCAGGTTATTTATTGCCACCCAAATCTGTGGCTAATTCAGCCAAGAAGAAGCAGCTGATGAGCTCTTCTACAAACAACTGAGTGTAGTCTCAAGATCGCTACCTCTAGTCCTTGTGGGAGTCTTCAATTTCCCAGATATAGGCTGGGAGTATAATACAGCAGAAAGGAAGCAGTCCCAGAGGTTCGTGGAGTGTGTGGAAGACAACTCCCTCACACAGCCGGTGAGCGAACCTACAAGGGACGGTGCCCTCCTGGACCTGCTGTTTGCGAACAGAGAAGGACTGGTGGGGGATGTGAAGGTTGGAGGACGCTTGGGGCAAAGCGATCATGAGATGATAGAGTTCTCGGTGCAGGGTGAGATGAAGAAGGTGGAGGTTAGCAGAAGAGTCGCCCTCAACTTTCAGAGAGCAGACTTTGGACTGTTCAGAAGGCTGGTGGGAAAAGTCCCATGGGAGGCGCTCCTTGAGGGCAAAGGTGTCCATGAGGGCTGGGCGCTCTTCAAGAAGGAACTCCTAGCAGCTCAGGAGAAAGCCGTCCCCAAGTTCCGGAAAAGTAGCCGTCGGGGTAAGAAACCAGCATGGTTGAGTTGGGAGGTCCTGAGAGACATCAATAGGAAGAGGAGGGTCTACGACCTCTGGAGGAAGGGGCAGGCATCCTGGGTGGACTATAGGTAGGAGGCGAGAACGTGCAGGGAAAAAGTCAGGAGTGCTAAGGCCCAACTAGAAATGCGATTGGCCAAGACTGTGAAAGACAATAAAAAGTCTTTCTCTAAATACATCAACAGGAAAAGGAGGGCTAGGGAGAATCTCCAGTCCCTGGTAGATGCAGAGGGAACAACAGTAACAGGAGACAAAGACAAGGCTGAAGTGCTCAATGCCTACTTTGCCTCAGTCTTTAACAGTAAGGAAAATTGTCCCCTCTGTGCACAACCCCAGGGGTTGGAAGAGAAGTATGAGATTCCCAAGGTCTGAGAGGAGGTGGTTAGAAACTTGCTTGCCCGGCTAGATGCCCACAAGTCTATGGGGCCAGATGGAGTCCACCCAAGAGTTTTGAGGGAACTGGCGGATGTGCTGGCCAAACCCCTTTCCATCATCTTCCAGCAGTCCTGGATGACTGGGGAGGTTCTGCTGGACTGGAGGCTGGATGTTGTCGTGCCCATCTATAAGAAGGGGCGCAGGGAGGATCCAGGGAACTACAGGCCTGTCAGCCTGACCTCGGTACTGGAGAAAGTCATGGAGCGGGTGATCTTGAGTGCGATCGTGAAGCACTTGCAAGTGAACCGGGTGATCAGGCCCAGTCAACACGGGTTCATGAAAGGCAGGTCTTGCCAGACTAATCTGATCACCTTCTATAACCAAGTGACTAAACTCTTGGACAAGGGAAAGGCTGTGGATGTGGTTTTCCTGGACTTCAGTAAAGCCTTTGATACAGTTTCTCACAGCATTCTGCTTCGGAAACTGTCGGCCTCTGGCCTGGACGGGCGCACACTCTCCTGGGTGGAAAACTGGTTGAATGACCGGGCCCAGGGGGTGGTGGTGAATGGAGTTAGATCCAGCTGGAGGCCAGTGACAAGTGGGGTTCCCCAGGGCTCAGTCCTGGGTCCAGTCCTGTTTAATGTCTTTATCAACGACCTGGATGAAGGCATTGAATCCTCCAGTAGCAAGTTTGCAGATGACACCAAGCTGGGAGGAAGTGTGGATCTGCTGGAGGGTCGGGAGGCTCTGCAAAGGGACCTGAACAGGCTGGACTGCTGGGCTGAGACCAATGGCATGAGGTTTAACAAGGCCAAATGCCGGGTCCTGCACTTGGGGCACAACAACCCTAAGCAGAGGTACAAACTAGGAGAAACCTGGCTGGAAAGCTGCCAGGAGGAGAAGGACCTGGGGGTGCTGGTTGACAACCAACTGAACATGAGCCAGCAGTGTGCCCAGGTGGCCAAAAAAGCCAATGGCATCTTGGCTTGTATGAAAAACACCGTGACCAGCAGGTCCAGGGAGGTTATTCTCCCTCTGTACTTGGCACTGGTGAGTACTGTGTTCAGTTCTGGGCCCCTCACCACAAGAGGGATGTTGTGGCTCTGGAGCGAGTCCAGAGAAGAGCAACAAAGCTGGTGAAGGGGCTGGAGAACAAATCTTATGAGGAGAGACTGGGAGAGCTGGGGTTGTTTAGCCTGGAGAAGAGGAGGCTGAGGGGAGACCTTATTACTCTCTACAACTCCCTGAAGGGAGGTTGTGGAGAGGAGAGTGCTGTCCTCTTCTACCAAGCGACAGGCGACAGGACGAGAGGGAATGGCCTCAAGCTCCGCCAGGGGAGATTTAGGCTTGAGATTAGGAAAAAGTTCTTCACGGAGAGGGTGGTTAGGCATTGGAACGGTCTGCCAAGCGAGGTGGTTGAGTCACCGTCCCTGGAGGTGTTTAAGGTTAGGGTGGATGAGGTACTTAGGAGCATGATTTAGGGATTGGTGGGAATGGTTGGACTCGACGATCCAGTGGGTCTCTTCCAACCTGGTTATTCTGTGATTCTGTGATCTCCTGCAGTACCAGTATCTCCTGCTACATCTCCTGCTGCTGCATTTGCTGAAGCATCTCCTGCTGCATCTCCTAATGCATCTTCTGCTCCTGCATCTACTGCAGTATCTCATGCTTCTGCATCTCCTGCTGCTGCATTTGCTGCAAAATATCATATTGCTACTTCTACAGGCTTCATCTCCTACTGCAACTCAAACATCTCCATTCCTGATCTTATATGAAAACATAACTCCCACAGAGAATATTCTAGCATGGAATGCTACTGCTTCTGAATGTCTTCTCTTAAAGCGCTTTCACTGCAAAGCAAGACATGTAGAACTTTGAGTAAACACTTGTTTACTGTAACATCCGAAGGGCTATTAAAGCGTCACTTCAAAATATCAGAGCGTTCAGTGCAAGTACCTCAAGGAAGTATCTACGATGACATGCAGATTCTCGTTAGAGTCTTCTGTGGAAACGCATTCACTGCATGCTGCAAAGGATGACTTTTGGAATGTTTTACTATAAGTAACTCTATTGTGATTTAATTGCACCTAGAGAGGCTCTTTAGAAAATTGAATAACTATAGTAGGGAAGATGCTAGCATGGAATGTTGCTAATGCTAAATGTCTTCTCTTAGAGCGCATTCACTGCAAAGCTAAGACTTGTAGCTCTTTCTGTCTAAGCTTTTGTACTGCCATATCGGAACTGAAGTTAAAGCATTAGTTCAAAATTTGAGAGAATTCAGCACAAATAGCGCAGGGAAGATTCTATGATCAAATAGTGAAATTCGTTAGATTCTTCTCTGGAAGCCTTTTCCTAAAAAGCAAGACTTGTAGACCTTTCAGTCTGGGCTTGTGTATTGCAACATCAAATGGCTATTAAAGTGTCACTGCAAAATTTGAAAATATTCAGAAAAAGTGCCACAAGGGAGCTGCTAAGATCAAATGCGAACATGGACAATTATCCACCATTTGGGGACAAATACACCAAATTTGAGGAAAATTATTAGACATGTTGGGCCAATTACCCAAAATTTGGAGACAGTTACTCAGGATTTGGGGACAATTACCCAAATTTGGAGACAACTGCTGAAATTTGGGAAAATGACAGAACATTTGGGGACAATTACTAAAAATTGGGGCAAAATGACCCCCTATTTAGGGACAGTTTCCCCAACATTTGTCGAAAAGGACACACCGCTTGGAGACAATTACACCAAAATTGGAGACAATTACTTAGAATTTGGGGTCAATTACCCAACGTTTGGTGACAATTTCCCTCCGTAGGAACACAACTATCAAAACTGTAGAGACAAATACACAAAACTTGTGGAAGATTTTAATGACTTGAATCACAACTGCCCATAACTTTGAGACAAGTTAGAAGACAATTACTCAAAATTTGGTTACAGTTACCGAGAATTTGGGACAATTACACAAATTTTCGGGAAAATGACATAAAATTTGTGGGAAGATACACACAATTTTGAGACAATGCCTAAGAATTTGGCAAAACGCCTCAACAATTTGCGACGATTATTACAAATCTGGGGCTAATGACTCAAAACCTGGCGGGCAACGATTACTACAAGTTTTTAGGCAGTTATTTCAAATTTGTGCACAATTACTGAGTAATTGGGGAGTAATGACCCCAAGTTTGGAGGAAATGACTTAAAATCTGGGGACAATTACCCAAATTGGGGACAATTACCCCAAATGTGGAGACAACACCCTAACCCTAACCATAAAACACTAACCCCAAACCCAACTCCGATTTTTGGACACTTACCCAAAATCTGGAGATAATTCCTCAAAGTTTGTGGACAATAGCGTAAAATTGGAGGACAATTCCCCAAGAGTTTGAGACAATTACCCCAAACTGGGAGACAATTGCCCAACGTTTGGAGAACATGACTCAAAATAGTCTGACATTTACCTCGATTTGGGGGAAATGACCCAGGGTTTGGAGAAAATGATGCAAGATTTGGGGACAATTACACAAAATTGGTGGAAAATTACGCCTGATTTTGAGACGACTGTCCAGATTTTGCTGGCAAATACCCCAAATCTGCAGACATTTACTCTAAACTTGAGGAAAATTACCCGAGACTGGGGACAATTATACAAAAATCGAGGTAAAATCGTAAGAAATGTTGTGGCATTTACTTAAAATTGGAGGACAATTACCCCACATTTGGGGATAATTAGAGAAAGTCTGGGACATCTGCACAAAATTTGAGGAAAATGACTAGATATTTGGGGACAGTTACTCAAAATTCTGAGACAACTCCCATAAACTCGGGCGCACTTACCCACAACCCGGGGACTATTACAAGAGGATTTGGGAAAATTACTCAAAATTTGGAGGCAATTTCCCAAGACTTTGGGACAATTTTTCAAAATTTGTGGCAAATTGCCCAAAATTTTGCCGACAATTACCACAAATTTTTGGCCACAATTCCCTGAAATATGGAGAGAATTACACAAATTTTTGCAAAATTACCCCAAATTTGGAGGCAGTTACCCCAAATTTCATAAGGATTATTCAAAATCTGGTGACAATTACGCAAAATGCGTGGCAAACTACAAGAATTTTAGGGACAATTACCCAACAGTGGGAGACGGTTGCCCAACATTTTGAGAGAATGCTCCACATTTTGCGGCAGTTACCAAACCTATGAGCACAATTACTCTAAATTTCAGGAAAGTGACCCTAATTTGGGGACAATTATACAAAATTCGATGAAAACGATAAGAAATCTTGTGAAAATGACTCAACATTTGGTGACAGTTACCCCAAATCCGGGGACAATTAACAAAATTTGGAGAAAATGTCCATCGTTTTGAAATAGCTCCTCAAAACTGGGGGGGCAATTACCCGAAGTTTGCGGATAATTTCCTGAAATTTGGAGACAGTTACCGAAAATTTGAGGAGGATTACCCAAAATTGGGAGAGAATTACTCAACATTTGAGGGCAATTACCCCAAATTTGGAGAGAATGACTCAAAATTTGGGAAAAAGTACTCAAAATTTGGTGACAATTACCCAGCAAGGGGGGGACTATTACTAAAAATGTGAGCAAACTTACCTAAAATTTTGAGGCAATAACCCCAAATCGGGTGAAAATTATGTGACATTTGGCGACAATTATCCACCATTTGGGGACAAATACACCAAATTTGAGGAAAATTATTAGACATGTTGGGCCAATTACCCAAAATTTGGAGACAGTTACTCAGGATTTGGGGACAATGACCCAAATCTGGAGACAATTGCTGAAATTTGGGAAAACGACAGAACATTTGGGGACAATTACTAAAAATTGGGGCAAAATGACCCCCTAATAAGGGACAATTTCCCAACATTTGTCGAAAACGACACACCGTTTGGAGACAATTACGCAAAAATTGGAGACAATTACTTAGAATTTGGGGTCAATTACCCAACGTTTGGTGACAATTTCCCTCCGTAGGAACACAACTATCAAAACTGTAGAGACAAATACACGAAACTTGTGGAAGATTTTAATGACTTGAATCACAACTGCCCATAACTTTGAGACAAATTAGAAGACAATTACTCAAAATTTGGTTACAGTTACCGAGAATTTGGGACAATTACACAAATTTTCGGGAAAATGACACAAAATTTGTGGGAAGATACACACAATTTTGAGACAATGCCTAAGAATTTGCAAAACGCCTCAACAATTTGCGACGATTATTACAAATCTGGGGCTAATGATACAAAACCTGGCGGGCGACCATTACTAGAAGTTTTTAGGCAGTTATTTCAAATTTGTGCACAATTACTGAAAACTTGGGAGTAATGACCCCAAGTTTGGAGGAAATGACTTAAAATCTGGGGACAATTACCCAAATTTGGGGACAATTACTCCAAATGTGGAGACAACACCCTACCCCTAACCATAAAACACTAACCCGAAACCCAACTCCAATTTTTGGACACTTACCCAAAATCTGGAGATAATTCCTCAAAGTTTATGGACAATTACGTAAAATTGGAGGACAAATAACCCAAGAGTTTGAGACAATTACCCCAAACTGGGAGACAATTGCCCAACGTTTGGAGAACATGACTCAAAATAGTCTGACATTTACCTCGATTTGGGGGAAATGACCCAGGGTTTGGAGAAAATGATGCAAGATTTGGGGACAATTACACAAAATTGGTGGAAAATTATGCCTGATTTTGAGACGACTGTCCAGATTTTGCTGGCAAATACCCCAAATCTGCAGACATTTACTCTAAACTTGAGGAAAATTACCCGAGACTGGGGACAATTATACAAAAATCGAGGTAAAATCGTAAGAAATGTTGTGGCATTTACTTAAAATTGGAGGACAATTACCCCACATTTGGGGATAATTAGAGAAAGTCTGGGACATCTGCACAAAATTTGAGGAAAATGACTAGATATTTGGGGACAGTTACTCAAAATTCTGAGACAACTCCCATAAACTCGGGCGCACTTACCCACAACCCGGGGACTATTACAAGAGGATTTGGGAAAATTACTCAAAATTTGGAGGCAATTTCCCAAGACTTTGGGACAATTTCTCAAAATTTGTGGTAAATTACCCAACATTTTGCCAACAATTACCACAAATTTTTGGCCACAATTACCTGAAATATGGAGAGAATTACACACATTGTGGCAAAATTACCCCAAATTTGGAGGCAGTTACCCCAAATTTCATAAGGATTATTCAAAATCTGGTGACAATTACGCAAAATGCGTGGCAAACTACAAGAATTTTAGGGACAATTACCCAACAGTGGGAGACGGTTGCCCAACATTTTGAGGGAATGATCCACATTTTGCGGCCGTTACCAAACCTATGAGCACAATTACTCTAAATTTCAGGAAAGTGACCCTAATTTGGGGACAATTATACAAAATTCGATGAAAACGATAAGAAATCTTGTGAAAATGACTCAAAATTTGGTGACAGTTACCCCAAATCCGGGGACAATTACCAAAATTTGGAGAAAATGTCCATCGTTTTGAGATAGCTCCTCAAAACTGGGGGGGCAATTACCCGAAGTTTGCAGATAATTTCCCGAATTTTGGAGGCAGTTACCGAAAATTTGAGGAGGATTACCCAAAATTGGGAGAGAATGACTCAAAATTTGAGGGCAATTACCCCAAATTTGGAGAGAATGACTCAAAATTTGGGAAAAAGTACTCAAAATTTGGTGACAATTACCCAACCAGGGAGTTACAATTACTAAAAATATGGACAAACTTACCAAAAATTTTGAGGCAATAACCCCAAATCGGGTGAAAATTATCCGACATTTGGGGACAATTATCCACCACTTGGGGACAAATACACCAAATTTGAGGAAAATTATTAGACATGTTGGGCCAATTACCCAAAATTTGGAGACAGTTACTCAGGATTTGGGGACAATTACCCAAATTTGGAGACAATTGCTGAAATTTGGGAAAACGACAGAAAATTTGGGGACAATTACTAAAAATTGGGGCAAAATGACCCCCTATTAAGGGACAATTTCCAACATTTGTCGAAAACGACACACCGTTTGGAGACAATTACGCAAAAATTGGAGACAATTACTTAGAATTTGGGGTCAATTACCCAACGTTTGGTGACAATTTCCCTCCGTAGGAACACAACTATCAAAACTGAAGAGACAAATACACGAAACTTGTGGAAGATTTTAATGACTTGAATCACCATTGCCCATAACTTTGAGACAACCCTATCCCTATCTCTAACCCTAATCCTTCCCATAACCGCTATCCTTAATCTTTTACCAAAACCATAACCCTAACACTAACCCTAACCTTTAACCCTAACACTAACCCTACTACTAAGACCTAACTCTATCCTTAACCCAAACCCTAACCCTAACCACTAACTTTAACCTCTAAACTTAACCATATACCTAATCCTAACCCTAACACTAACACTAAACCTAACCTCCTAACCCTAACCATATCCCTTACCCTAATCAAAAATCTAACCCTAAAAATCTCTTAATCCTATCCCTAACACTAACCCTAATCCTAACCCTTATTCTACAACTAAAGTCTAATCCAAAACCTCATCCCAACCTTAACCTCTAACCCAAAAACTAAGCCTAACCTGAAACTTAATCCTAACCCTAAACCTTACCCTAAACACTAATCCCCAACACTAACAATATTCCTAATCAAAACACTAAAATAAAACCGTAACCCTTAACACCAACCCCTAACCCTAATCCATAAATATAAACCTTAACCGTAACTCTAAGCCTGATTCAAATGGGAGGCCCGCACTAAACATAAAAATAAATCTAACCCTAACACTAACCATTACCTTAACCCTAACCCTAATCCAAATGACCCTAAGTCTAATGGCCTAACACTAACCCTAAATCTAATGGCACACTAACACTAAACTGAACACTAACTCTAGCCCGAACCCTAAACCTAACCCTAACTTCTAACCCTATCCCTAACCTTAAATTCTAACCCTAAACCTAACACTAACCCTAAAGCATAACACAACCCTAACCCTAACCCGAACACTAACTTTAAACCTAACACTAACCCTTAACCCTAACCCTCACCCTAACTCTAACCCTAACCCATACCTCTAAACAGTAACCCTAATCCCAACCCAACTCTAACACTATAATTAACAGTAACACTTAACATTAACCCTAAAACCAACACTAACCCTAACCCTAACCCCTAACCCTAAACCTAACCCTAACCCTGCCCCTAACCCTAAACCTAACCCTAACCCTAACCCTGCCAATAACCCTAAAGCTAACCCTAACCCTAACCCTAAACCTAACACTAACCAAACCATAACCCTACCCGAACCTTAAACCTAACACTAACCCAAACCCACTAACCCTAACCATATCCTGAACCCTAATCCAAACCTTAAACCTAAACATATCTCTTAACTCTAACCTTAACACTAACCCTAATCCTAGCCATTATTCTACAACTAAAGTCTTATCCTAAACGTAAAACTTACCTTAATCTCTAACCCAAAAACTAAGCCTAACCTAAAACTTAATCCTAGCCCTAAACCTTGCCCTAAACACTAACCCCAACTATAACACTAACCCTATTCACAACACTAACACGAAAGAGTAACTCATAACCCTAAACCCTAATCCTGACTAATAACATAATACTTAACTATAATTCTAACATTATCGTAATGGTGGGCTAACCCTAATCCTAAACATAAATCTAACCCTAATCCAAACCTAAGCCCTAACCCTACCCTTAACTTTAACCCTAACCCTAACCCTAACCCCAACACTAACAGTAACACTAATCTAAACACTAACACAAAACCCTAACCCCTAACCCTAACCATAAACATAACACTTAACCATAACAATAACTCTTATACTAGTCGTGGGACCACCTTAAACCTAAATATAAATCTAACCCTAACCCTAATCCTAACCCTAACCCTAACCCGTAATCCTAACACTAACCCTATCCCTAATCCTAACCCTAACCCTAACCCGTAATCCTAAACCTTACACTAACCCTATCTCTAATCCTAACCCTAACCATAACCCTGACCCTAACCCTAACGCTAACCCTAAACCTAAACCTAACCCTAACCCTAACACTAACACTAACCCTAAACTTAAGACCTAATTCTAACCCCTAACTTTAACACTAAATTACCCCTAAACCTAACCTTAACCCTAACCCTAATCACTAAACATAACCCTAACCCTAATGACCCTAATCCTAACATTAACCTTAACCCTAACACTAACCCTATCCCTAAACGTAATCCAAACCCTAACCCTAAATATCACTCTTAACCATAACCCTAACACTAACCCTAATCCTAACCCTTATTCTACAACTAAAGTCTAATCCTAAAGCTAATCCTAACCTTAATCTCTAACCCCAAAACTAAGCTTAACTGAAAATTAATCCTAACACTAAACCTTGCTGTAAAAACTAATCGCATCACTAACGCTAACCGTAATCCAAACAATAACACAAAACCCTAACACCTAACCCTAACCGTAACCCTAACACCTAACCCTAACCCATAAAAAAAACTTAACCGTAACTCTAACCCTTATCCTAATAGTGGGCCCACCCAAACCTAAACATATATATCTAACCCTAAACCTAATTATAACCCTAAACCTAACCCTAACCCAAATGATCCTAAGCCTAATGGCCTAACCCTAACGCTAATGGCACACTAATCCTAAACATAAAACTAACCCTTATTTTAATTTAGGACTGACACTAACACTAAAACTAACCCTAACCCCCTAACCCTAAACCTATACCTAACCCTAACCGAAACCCTAACCCTAAACCTAACCCTAACCCAACTCTAACCCTAACCATAACACGAATCCTAACTCTAGCCCTAACCCTAACCCTAACCCTAACCCTAACCCTAACCCTAACCTCTAACCCTAACCCTAACCCTAACCCTAACCTCTAACCCTAACCATAACCCTAACACTAAACCTAACATTAACCCTAACCCTAACACAAAACCAAAACCTAACCCTAACCATAATACTAACATCTAACTCTAACACTTAACCCTAACCCTAACTCTGACCCAACCCTAAATGTAACATTAACCATAACCCTAACCCTAACGACCCTAAACCTAACCCTATACCTAACCCTAACGCTATCCCTAACCCAACCCTAACCCTAACCCTAACACCAAACCCTAACACTAACCAAACCCTAACACTAAGCCTAACCCTAACCAAAACCCCAATCATAACACCTAACTCTAAATCCTAATCCTAACCCAACCCTAACAATAATACTAACCGTAACGCTTAACCTTAACCTTAAACCCAAACCTAACCCTAACCTAACCCTAACAATAACTAACCCTAACCCTAATGACCCTAACCATAACCCTTACCCTAACATTAACCCTAATCCCTAACCCTAAAATTAACACTAACTCTAACCTTAACCATAACCCATAACCCTAACACTTACTCTAACCCTAACCCTAACCCAAATGACCCTAAGCCTAATCGCCTAAATTTAACCCTAACCCTAACACTAATGGCACACTAACCCTAACTTAAAACTAACCATAACACTAACCCTAACTCTAATTCTAACATTAATCCTAAACCCCTAACCCTAACCCTATTCCTTACCCTAATCCAAACCCTATATCTAAACCTAACCCTAACCCTAAACCTAACCATAACTCAACCCTAACCTTAACCCCAACCCGAACCCTAACACTAAACCTAAACCTAAACCTTAGCCTAAGCGCATCCTAACCATAACCCTGACACTAACCCTAACCCCTAACCCTACCCCTAACCCTAACCCCTAAACCTAACCCTAAGCCTAACTCTAATCCTAACACTAATCTTAACCCTAACCCTAACCCCTAAAAGTAACACTAACCCTAACCCTAAAACTTTACCTAGCCCTAAACCTAACCCCATTCCAAACCATAAACCTAACACTAACCCTAACCCTAACATCTAACTCTAACACTAACCAAACCTCAACACTAACCCAAAGAGTAACCCTAAACCTAACCACAACCCTAACACCTAACTCTAAACCCTAAACCTAATCCTAACCCAACCTTAACCCTAATACTAATCGTAACCCTTACCCTTAACCCTAAACCCAACCCTAACCCTAACCCTGCCCCTAACCCTAAACCTGCCCCAGCCCTAACCCTAACACTAACCTTAATCCTAATGACCCTAACTATAACATTTAAACTAACCCTAACACTAACCCTAACTCCTAACCCCAAAATTAACACTAACCCTACCTGTAACACCTAAACCTAACACTAATTCTAACCCTAACCCTAATCCTAACCCTAACCCAAATGTCCCTATCCCTAATCGCCTAACCTTAATCCTAACCCTAATGGCACACTAACCCTAACCCAACTGTAACCATATCAATAACCCTAAATCTAACACTAACATTAACCCTAAACCCCTAACACTAACCCGATTCCTTACCCTAATCCAAACCCTGAACCTAACCATAACCCAAACCTAACCTTAACCCAAACCCGAACCCTAACACTGAACCTAAACCCAAACCTAATCCTAAACCTAACCCTACCCTAACCCTAACCCTATCACTAACTCTAACCCCTAACCCTAACCCTAATCCTACCCCTCACCCTAACCGTAAGACTAATCGTAACCATAATCCTAACCCCCAAAATGTAACCCTGACCCTGAACCTAACCCTAACCCCATCCCTAACCATAACCCTAACCCTAACCCTAAACATATCTCTTAATCCTAACCCTAACATTAACCTGAATCCTAACCCTTATTCTACAAATAAAGTCTAACCCTAAACCTAAACCTGAACTTAATCTCTAACCCAAAAATTATGTCTAATCTGAAACTTAATCCTAACCCAAAAACTTGACCTAAACACTAACCCCAACACTAAAATTAACCCTAAACAAAACATTAACACAAAACTCTAACCTCAAAACCTAACCCATAACCGTAAACGATAATCATAAAACTTAACAATTCCTCTAACCCTTACCCTAATCGTGGGCCCACCCTAAACCTAAACATAAATCTGACCATAACCTTAACCCTAACCCTAAACCTAACCCTAACTCTAACCCTAACCCTAACCCAAAACCTAATTTATCCATGACACTAACCTGAACCCGAAGACTAAATCTAACCCTAACCCTAACCCTATCCCAAATCTAACCCTAAACTTAACCATAAACCTAACCCTAACTCTAACAATAACCCTAACACTAATCCTAACCCTAACACCTAACTCTAACCCCTAAACCTAAATATAAACCTGACCCTAACCCTAACATTAACCCTAAGCCTAAGCCAAACCCTTACCCTAACCCTAACACTAATGACTCAATCCCTAACCCTAACCCTATCCCTAACCCTAATCCAAACCCTAACACTAAACATAAATCTTAACCCTAACCCTAACAATAACCATAACCCTAAACCTAATGACTCTAACCCTAACACAAACACTAACCCTAACTCTCAACCCTAACCATATCCCTAACCCTAATTCAAACTCTAAAACTAAACATAAATCTTAACCCTAACTCTAACACTAACCCTAACATTTATTCTACAACTAAATTCTAATCCTAAACCTAAACCTAACCTTAATATATAACCCAAAAAATAAGCCTACCCAGAAACTTAATCCTAACCCTAAACCTTCCGTTAAACACTAACCCCAACACTAAAACTAACCCTAATTAAAACACTCACAGAAAACGCTAACCCATAACCCTAACGCCTAACCCATAATCATAAACCTTAACCATAACTCTAACCCTTATCCTAATCGTGGGCCGACCCTAAATGTAAACATAAATCTAACCCTAACCCTAACCCTAAAGCTAACCCTAACCCTAACACTAACAAGTAACAATAAACTTAACACTAACCCTAACCCTAACCCCTAACCTTTACACTAAATCTAAACCTAAAACTAACCCTAACCCCTAACCTTAAACTTAACCCTAAACCTAGCCAAAATGACCCTAAGACTAATGAACTAACCCTAACGCTAACCCTAACCCTAATGGCACAATAACTTTAAACCGACACTAACCCTAACACCAAAGCCTAACCCTAATATTAACCCTAACCCCTAACAATAACTATAACACTAACCCTAAATTTAACCCTAACTCTAACCCAAACCCTAACCCCTAACAATAACCATAACCCTAACCTAAACTTAACCCTAACACTAACACAAACCCCCTAATCCTAACCATATCCCTAACCCTAATCTAAACCCTAACCCTAAACATAACTCTTAAACGTTACAGTAACACTAACCCTAATCCTAACTCTTATTCTACAACTAAATTTTAATCCTAAAACTAACCTTAATCTCTAACACAAAAAATAATCCTAACCTAAAACTTAATCCTCGCCCTAAACCTTGCCCTAAACACTAACTCTACCACTAATCCTAATCCAAACACTAACACAAAACCCTAATTCCTAACCCTAACACCTAACCCTAACGTATAAACATAATACTTAACAATAATTCCCACCCTTATCCTAATGGTGGGCACACCCTAAGCCTAAACATAAATCTAACCCTAAACCTAACTGTAACACTAACCCTATCTATAACCCTACACCTCCCCCTAACCCTAATCCTAACCCATAAACATAACAATTAACCATAACTCTAACCCTTATCGTAATGGTGGGTCCACCATAAGCCTAAACATAAATCGAAATCTAATCCTAAGCATAAACCTAACCCTTTCCCTAACCCTAACCCAAATGACCATAAGACTAATGGCATAACCCTAACCCTAACACTAACACTAACCCTAACCTGTCCCTAACCCTAATCAAAACCATAAAACTAACCCTAACCCTCTAAATTAAAATCTATCCCTAACACTAATCCAAACCCTAAATCTAACCCTAACCCAAACCCTAACACTAAGCCTAAATGTAACCATAACCCAACATTAACCCTAATCCTAACCCTAATTGTAACACTAATTCTAAATTTAAATGTAACCATAACCCTGAACATAGTCCTAACCTTAATATTAACCCCTAACCCTAACACCTATACTTAACCCTAACCCTAAAAATTACCCTAACCCTAACCATAATACTAAACCCTAACGCTAACACTAACCCTAAACCCTAACACTATCCCTAACCCTATTCCAAACCCTAAACCTAAACATAACACTTAACCCTAACACTAACGATAATCCTAACACTTATTCTACAATTAAAGTCTAATCCTAAACCTAAACCTAACCATAATCTCTAACCCAAAAACAAAGCCTGACCTGAAACTTAATCCTAACCCTAAACCTTGCCCTAAACACTAACCCCAACACTAACACTGACCCTAATCCAAACATTAACACAAAACCCTAACCACTAAACCTAACCCCTAACCCTAACCTTTAAACATAACACTTAACCCTAACTCGAACCCTTATCCTAATGGTGGTTCCAACCTAAACTTAAACATAAATACTACCGTTACCCAAACCCTAACTCTAACCCAGCCCTAACACTAACACTAACACCTCAACCTAACCTTATACCGAACCCTAAACCTGACCATAAACCTAACCCTAAAACTAAACAAACTCTAACTCTAAACCTAAATCTAACCATAACCCAAAACCTAACCCTAATCCTAAAACTAACCCTAACCTTAACACTAAACCTAACCCATAATCCCAATCCTAACCATAACCCTATCCCTAATAAAACTATCCCTAACTCTAACCCTAACACTAACCCTAACCCCCTAACCCTAACCCGGTCCCTAACTCTAATACAAACCCTAAACCTAAGCCTAACATTAACTCTAACCCTAACCCCTAATCCCAATCCTAACCATAACCCTATCCCTAATAAAACTATTGCTAACTCTAACCCTAACACTAACCCTAACCCCCTAACCCTAACCCGGTCCCTAACTCTAATACAAACCCTAAACCTAAGCCTAACACTAACTCTAACCTTAACCCTAACCATAAAACTAACCCTAACCCAATACTAACCCTAAAACTAACCCTAACCCTATCCTAACCCTAACCCTAACATAACCCTAACATAACCCTAACATAACATTAACCCTCACGCTACCCCTAACCCCTAAACCTAACCTTAACCCTTCCCCTAACCCTTAACACTAACCCTAAGCCTTACACTAACTCTAACCCCAAACCTAACCATAAACCTAAACCTAACCCTAACCCTAATCATAACCCTAAACCTAAAAATCACCCTAACCCCCTAACTCTAACACTATCCCTAACACTAATCCAAACCCTAATCCTAAATATCACTCTTAACCCTAACCCTAACAATAACTCTAATCCTAACACTTATTATACAATTAAGTATAATTCTAAACCTAATCCTAACCTTATTCTCTAAACCCAAAAGAAAGCCTAATCTGAAACTTAATCCTAACCGTAAACCTTGACCTAAACACTAACCCCAACACTAACACTAACCCTAATCCAAACAATAACTCAAAACACTAACCCCTAACACTAACCACTAACACTAACCCATAAACATAACACTTAACAATAACTCTAACCTTTATACTAATCGTGGGCCCACCCTAAACCTAAAAATAAATCTAATCCTAAACCTAATCCTATCAATAATCCTAAACATAACAATAACCCTAACCCTAAAACTAACACCTAACCCTAAACTTAACCCTAACACTAACACTAACCCTAACTCGAATCCTAGCCCTAAACCCTAACCCCAACCCTAACCCTAACCTTAACCCTAAACCTAACCCCTAACCCTAACCGTAACCCTTACACTTACCCTAATCATAATGGCGCTAACCCTAACCCTAACACTAAAACTAAATCTAACCCTTGTTCTACAACTAAAATCTAATTGTAAATATAAACCTAACCTTAATCTCTAACCCAAAAACTAAGCCTAACCTGAAAATTAATCCTAACACTAAACCTTGCCTTAAACACTAATCGCATCACTAAAACTAAACCCTAATCCAAAAACTAACACAAAACCCTAACCCCTAATCCTAATCCCTAACCCTAACCCATAAACATAACACTTAACCATAACTCTAACCTTTATCCTAATCGTTGGCCAACATAAACTTAGACATAAATCTAACCTTAACCCTAACTATAACCCTAACCCAAATGACCCTATGCCTAACCCAAATCCTAACCCTAACCCTAACACGAACTCTAACGTTAAACCTAACCCAAATCCAACCCTAAACCTAACCCTAAACCAAACCTAACCCTAACCAATACCTAACCCTAACCCTATCCCTAACTCTAATCGAAACCCTAACCCTAAATACAACCCTTAACCCTAACCCTAACAATAACACAAATCCTAACCCTTATTCTACAACTAAAGTCTAATCCTAACCCTAAATCTAACCTTATTCTTTAACCCAAAATCTAAGCCTAACCTGAAACTTAATCCTAGCCCTAAACACTAACCCCAACACTAACACTAACCCTAATCAAAACACTAATGTAAAACACTAAGTCCTAACCCTAACCCCTAACCCTAAACCCTAACACAACCCATTAACATAACACTTAATCATATCTCAAACCCTTATCCTAATCGTGGACCCACCCTAAGACTAAACATAAATGTAACCTCAACCCTAACACTAACCCTAAATTTAACCCTAAACCTAAACCTAACACTAACCCTAACAATAAACCCTAACACTAAACCTAACCCTAACACTAACCCTTAACCCTAACACTAAACCTAACACTAACGTTGACCCTAACCCTAAAACTAACCCAATCCTAACTCTAAAAACAACCTTAACCCTAACCATAACCATCACCCTAATCCCAACCCTAAACCTAACACTAACTCTACTCCTAACCCTAACCATATCCCTAAACCTAACCTTAACCCTAACACTAACCTAAACCCCCTAACACTAACCATATCCCTAACCCTATTCCAAACCCTAACCCTAAATATTGACCTTAAAACTTACCATAACACTAACCCTAATCCTAACCCTAAACATAACCCTAAATTTAACCCTAACCCTAACCTTAACCCTAACACTAACACAAACCCCCTAACCATATCCCTAACCCTAATCCAAACCCTAACCCTAAATATACCTCTTAAACCTTACCCTAACACTAACTCTAATCTTAACCCTTATTCTACAACTAAAATATAATACTAAACATAAACCTAATCTTAATATCTAACACAAAAAATAAGCCTAACCTGAAAACTAATCCTAGCCCTAATTCTTGCCCTAAACACTAACCCCAACACTAACACTAACCCTAAGACTAAACTTAACCCTAAAATTAACACTAACCCATAAACATAAAACTTAATTATAATTATAACACTTATCCTAATGGTTGGCCCACACTGAGCCTAAACATAAATCTAACTCTAACCCTAACCCTAACCCTAACCCAGCGCTAAACCTAACTTTAATCCTAAACCTAACCCTAACACTAACACTAAACCTAACCCAAACCCTTACCCTAACCCTAAACCTAACCCCAAACCTAATCCTAACCCTAATCATAACCTTAACCCTAACACTAACCCTAACCCTCTAACCCTAAACCTATCCCTTACCCTAATCCAAACCCTAACCCTAAACATCACTCTTAACCCTAACCCTAACAATAACCCTAATCCTAAACTTTATTCTACAATTAAGTCTATTCCTAAACCAAATCGTAACCTTAATTTCTAACCCTAAGTAAGCCTAACCTGAAACTTAATTCTAACCCTAAACCTTGCCCTAAACACTAACCCCAACACTAACAGTAACACTAATCAAAACACTAACACAAAACCCTAACACCTAACCCTAACCATAAACATAACACTTAACAATAACAATAACTCTTATACTAGTAGTGGGACCACCTTAAACCTAAATATAAATCTAACCCTAACCCTAACCCCTAACCCTAACCCCTAACCCTAAATTTAACCCTAACCCTAACCCGTAATCCTAAACGTAACACTAACCCTATCCCTAATCCTAACCCCTAACCCTAACCCTGACCCTAACCCTAACCCTAAACCTAACCCTAAACCTAACCCTAACCCTAACCCTAACACTAACCTTAACCCTAAACATAATCTTAACCGTAACACTAACTATAACAATAACCCTAACCCTAACACTAACCTCAACCCTAACCTTAAGACCTAATTCTAACCCCTAACTTTAACACTAAATTACCCCTAAACCTAACCTTAACCCTAATTTAACCCTAAACCTAACCTTAACCCTAACCCTAATCACTAAACATAACCCTAACCCTAATGACCCTAAACCTAACATTAACCTTAACCCTAACACTAACCCTATCCCTAAACCGAATCCAAACCCTAACCCTAAATATCACTCTTAACCATAACCCTAACACTAACCCTAATCCTAACCCTTATTCTACAACTAAAGTCTAATCCTAAAGCTAATCCTAACCTTAATCTCTAACCCCAAAACTAAGCTTAACTGAAAATTAATCCTAACACTAAACCTTGCCGTAAAAACTAATCGCATCACTAACGCTAACCGTAATCCAAACAATAACACAAAACCCTAACAGCTAACTCTAACCCTAACACCTAACCCTAACCCATAAACAAAAAACTTAACCATAAATCTAACCCTTATCCTAATGGTGGGCCCACCCAAACCTAAACATATATATCTAACCCTAAACCTAACCATAACCGTAAACCTAACCCTAACCCAAATGATCCTAAGCCTAATGGCCTAACCCTAACGCTAATGGCACACTAATCCTAAACATAAAACTAACCCTTATTTTAATTTAGGACCTACACTAACACTAAACCTAACCCTAACCCCCTAACCCTAAACCTATACATAACCCTAACCGAAACCCTAACCCTAAACCTAACCCTAACCCAACTCTAACCCTAACTGTAACACGAATCCTAACTCTAGCCCTAACCCTAACCTTAACCCTAATCCTAACTCTAACCCTAACTATAACCCAAATCCTAACATTAACCTTAACACTAACCCAAACACCCTAACCCTAACCTTAACCATATCCCTAACCCTAATCCAAACCCTAACCCTAAACATAACTATTAACCCTAACACTAATACTACCATTATTCTACAACTAAAGACTAATCCTAAAACTAAATATAACCTTAATTTCTCACCCAAAAACTAACCCTAACCTGAAACTTAATCCTAGCCCTAAACCTTGCCCCAAACGCTAAACCCAACAATAACACTAATCCTAATCAAAACACTAGCATAAAACCCTAACCATTAACCCTAACCCATAAACATAACACTTACCTATAATTCAAACCCTTATCATAATTGTGGGCCCACCCTAATCCTAAACATATATCTAACCCTAACATTAACCCTAACACTAACCCTAAATTTAACTCTAAACCTAAGTCTAACACTAACACTAACACAAAATCTAACCCCTAACACTAACACCTAACTCTAACTCTTATACCTTACCCAAACCCTAACCCTAACCAAACCCTCACACTAACTGTATCCCTAACCCTAACCGTAACCACTAAACCCAAACCTAACCCTAACACTAACTCTAAACCTAACCCTAACCCTAACGACACTAAACATAACATTAACCATATCCCTAACCCAACCCAAACCCTAATATTAACCCTAACGATCCTAACTCTATCCCTAACCCTAACCATATCCCCAACCCAAACATAACCCTTACACAAACCCTAACACCTAAACCTAACACTAACCCTAACTCTAACTCTAACACCTAACTCTAAACCCTAACCCTAATCCTAACCATAACCCTAACCCTATCCCTAATCCAAACAAACTAAACCCTTAACCCTAAGAACTAACCCTAACACTAACCAACCCTAACACTAACCCTAACCCTAACCATAACCCTAATCCTAACACATAACTCTAACCCCTAACATTAATCCTAATCCAACCCTAACCCTAATCCTAACTCTAAACCTAACCCTAACCATAATAACCCTAACCATAACACTTACCTTAACTCTAACCCTAACCATAATGACCCTAACAATAACACTTACCCTAACCCTAACCCTAACACTAACATCTTACCCTAAAATTTACACTAACCCTAACCATATTCTCTAACCCTAACACTAACCCTAAACCTAACCCTAACTCTAACCTTAACCCAAACACTGACCCTGACCCAACCCTAACCTCAAACCTAACCCTAACCCTAACCTTAACTATAACTCTAACCCAAATGATCCTAAGCCTAATGGCCTAACCTTAACCCGAACAATAACCCTAATGGTACACTAACGCTGACCAAACCCTATGCATAATACTAAGCCTAACTCTAACACTAACAATAACACTAACCCCCTAACCCTAAACCTATCCCTAACCCTAGCCCTAAATCTAACCCTTACCTAACCCTAACCCTAACCCTAACCTTAATATTAACCCTATTTCTAACCCTAACCCTAACCCTAAACTTAACATTAAACCTAAACCTAACCCTAACCCTAACCATAACCCTAATCCTAAAACCTAACTCTAACCCCTAACATTAATCCTAATCCAACCCTAACCCTAATCCTAACCCTAACTCTAACCCTAACACCTAACCCTAACCCTAAAACTAATCATACCCATAGCCCCTAACCCTAGTCCTAGCCCTAACCCTAACCCTAACCCTAACCCTAACCCTAACCCTAACCCTAACCCTAAATCCTAACCATAAACTTAACCCTAACCCTAAGCCCAAGCCTAAACATAACCCTTACATTAATCCTAAACCTAACCCTAACCCTAACAATAACCCTAACCCCCTAACCCTAACCCTATCCCTAACGCTAATCCAAACCCTTACCCTAAACATAACTCTTAACCCTTACCCTAACACTAACACTAATCCTAAACCGTATTCTACAACTAAAGTCTAATCCTAAACCTAAACATAACCTTAATCTCTAATGAAAAAAATAAGGCTAATGTGAAACGTAATCCTAATCCTAAACCTTGCCCTAAACACTAACACAACACCAAAACTAACCCTAATCAAAACACAAACACAAAGCACTAACCCCTAAAACTAAGCACTAACCCTAACCCATAAACAAAACACTTAAAAATAACTATAACCCTTATAATAATCGTGGGCCTAAACCTAAACATAAATCTAAAACTAACCCTAACCCTAACCCTAACCCTAACCCTACCTAAACCCATAACAATAAACTTAACACAAACTCTAAACCTAACCCCTAACAATAAACTTAGAACTAACCCTAACCATAAACCTAAACCTAACCCTAAATCTAACCCTATCCCTAAACCTAACCATAACCCTAAACCTAGCCCTAACCCTGACCCTAACCCTAAATCTAACTCTAAGCCTAACCCTACACTAACCCTAACACTAAACCTAACTCTAACCCTTAACCCTAACCCTAACCTTAACCCTAACACTAACACTAACCCCATAACCCTAATCATATCCCTAACCCTACTCCAAAACCTAACCCTAAAGATAACTCCTAACCCTAACCCTAACCCTAACCCTAACCCTAACCCTAATCCTTATTTGACAAATAAAGTCTAATCCTAACGCTAAATCTAACCTTATTTTCTAACCTAAAAAATAAGCCTAACCTGAAAATTAATCCCAACCCTAAACATTGCCCTAAACACTAAGACCAAATCTAACACTAACCCTAATCCAAACACTAACACAAAACCCTAACCCCTAAGCGTAACACCTCTCCCTAACCCATAAACATAACACTTAACCATAACTCTAAAACTTATCCTAATGGTGGGCCCACCCTAAAACTAAACATAAATCTAATCCTAACCCTAAACCTAACTCTAAACCTAACCCTAAACCAAACACTTAATCTAAACCTAACCCTAAACCTAACAATAAACCTAACCCTAACCAAACTCTAACCCTAACCCTAACACCTAACCCTAACCATAACCCTATCCCTAACCTTAACCCTAACACTAGCACAAACCCCCTAACCCTAACCATATGCCTAACCCTAATCCAAATCCTAACACTAAACATAACTCTTAACCCTACCCCTAACACTAAAAGTAATCCTAACGATTATTCTACAACAAAAGAGTATCCTAAACCTAAACCTAAACTTAATCTCTAACACAAAAAATAACCCTAACCTAAAACTTAATCCTAGCTCTAAACCTTGCCCTAAAAACTAACACTGACACTAACACTAACACTAATCCAAACACTAATACAAAACCCTATCTCTTAACCCTAACCCCTAACCCTAACCCATAAACATAATACTTAAATATAACTCAAACCCTTATCCTAATGGTGGGCCCACCCTAGTCCTAAACATAAATCTAAACCTAACCCTAATCCTCACCCTAACTCTAAAAATAACCCTAACCATAACACTAACCCTAACCCTATACCTCACCCTAACTCTAAAAATAACCCTAACCCTAACACCTAAATCTAACTCTTAACCCTAACCCTAACCCTAACAGAAACAACAGAAAGCCTAATGGCTTGGCCCTAAACCTAATGGCACACCAACCCTAAACAAACACTAACACCAACACTAAACCTAATCCTAACCATTATTCTAAAACAAAAGTCTAATACTAATCCTAAACCTAACCTTAATCTCTAACCCAAAAACTAAGCCTGACCTGAAACTTAATACTAACCATAAACCTTGCCCTAAACACTAACACTCACACTAACACTGACCCTAATCCAAACACTAACACAAAACCCTAACCCATAAACCTATCCCCTAACCATAACCCATAAACATAACACTTAACCATAACCCTAAACCAAATGACCATAAGCCTAATGGCCTAAACCTAATCCTAACCCTAACCCTAAACCTAACTCTAACTCTAAACCTAACCCTAAGCCAAAACTAACCCTAACCCTAACCCAAACTCTAACTCTAAACCTAACCCTAAGCCAAAACTAACCCTAACCCTAACCCGAACTCTAACACTAACCCTAACCCTAACACTAACCCAACACTAACCCTAACACTAACACTAACCCTAACCCTAACCCTAACCCTAACCCTAACCCTAACCCAACACCTAACCCTAAACCTAACACTAACCCTAAACTTAACCCTAACCCTAATACTAATCCTAAACATAAACCTTATCATAACACCTAACCCTAACCCTAACACAAACCCTAACCCCTAACTCTAACTATAACCCTAACCCTACCCCTAACCCTAACCCTAACCTTAACCATAACACTAACCCCCTAACCCTAACAACATCCCTAACACTAATCCAAAACGTAACTCTAAAAATAACACTTAACCCTAACCCTAACAAAAACACTAATCCTAACCCTTATTCTAGAACTAAATTCTAATCCTAAACCTAAACTTAACCTTAATATCTTACCCAAAAACTAAGCCTAACCTGAAACTTAATCCTAACCTAAACCTTTCCCTAAACACGAACCCCAACACTAACACTGAGGCTAATCCAAACCCTAACCCTAAACCTAACTCTAATCCTAACCCTAACCCAAAGCTAAACCTAAGCCTAACCCTAAACCTAACCCTAACCATAACCCTATTCTTAACCGTAACCCTAACTATAACCCCAACCCTAACCCTAAATCTAACACTAATGCTGACCCTAACTGTAACCGTAACCATAACCATAACCGTAACCCTAACCCAACCCTATCCTAACCCTAAGCCTAACTCTAACCAAAACCTAACCCTAACACTAACCCCTAACCCTAACTCTAACCCTAACTCCTAACCCCTAAACATAACCACTAAATCTAACCCATAAACCTAACACTTAAGCATAATTCTA
Organism: Clamator glandarius; assembly: GCA_033459285.1. Lineage (NCBI taxonomy): Eukaryota > Metazoa > Chordata > Aves > Cuculiformes > Cuculidae > Clamator > Clamator glandarius. The sequence continues at coordinate 160,712 of JAUNZM010000751.1, forward strand.
ACCCTTATCCTAATGGTGGGCTCACACTAAACCCAAACATAAATCTAACCCTAACCCTAACCTTAACGCTAAGCTTAAAATATAACTCTAACGCTAACACTAAACATAACCCTTAACCATAACCCTAACCCTAACCCTAATCCTAACCCTAACCCTAACCTCGACCCTAAATCTAACCCTAACCGCTAACACTAACCTTAACCATAACCCCTAACACTAACCACTAAACCTAACCCATAAAAATAACACATAACCTTAACTCTAACCCTTATCGTAATGGAGGACCCAGCCTAAACCTAAACATAAATCTAACCCTACCCTAAGCCTAACCTTAAACCATAAGCCTAACCTTAACAATAACCCTTTACCCTAACCCTAACCTTAACAATAACCCTTTACCCTAACCCTAACCATAAAACTAACCCTAAACCTAAACCTAACCCTAACCCTAACCCAAACCATAACACTAACCAAACCCTTCCCTGACCCTAACCTTAACGAAACCCTAACCCTAACCCTAACCCTAACCCTAACCCTAACCCCTAAACCTAACCCTAACCCTAACACCTATCTATAACACCTACACCTAACCCTAAACCTAACCCTAACCAAACTGTAACCCTAACACTAAGCCTAACCCTAACCCTAACATTAACACTAAAGCTAAACCCTAACCCTAACCCTAACCCAAAACCTAACCCTAAAACTAACCCTAACCCTAATGGCACACTTAGCCTAACCGTAAAACTAAACCTTATTTTAATTTTGCACCAACCCTAACCCTATATCTAACACTAAACCTAACCCCCTAACCTTTACCCTATGCCTAACCATAATCCGAACCCTAACCCTAATCCTAACCCAAACCCTAACCTTAAACCTAACCCTAATTCTAACCCAAACCCTAATCCTAACCTTAAACCTAAACCTAAACCTAAACCTAAACCTAAACCTAAGCCAACCCTAACCCTAACCCTAACCCAAACACTAACACTAGCCCTACCCTAACACTAACTCTAACCCTAACAGTAACCGTAATCCTAACCCCTAACCCTAACACTAACCCTAACACTAACCCTAACACTAACCCTAATCGTAACCTCATCCCTAACGCTAACCCAAATCCTAAACTTAACCCAAATCCAAATGACCCTAAGCCTAATGGCCTAACCCTAACCCTATCCCGTACCCTAATGGCACACTAACCCTAACCCTACACCTAACCTTTATTTTAATTTTGGACCAAACTTTACCTAAAACTACAACTAACCCTAACGCCTAACCCTAACCCTATCCCACACCCTAATCCAAACCCTAACCCTAACCCTAGACCTAAACCTAACCCTAACCCAAACCTAAACCTAACCCTAACGCCTAACCCTAACCCTATCCCACACCCTAATCCAAACCCTAACCCTAACCCTAGACCTAAACCTAACACTAACCCAAACCTAAACCTAACCTGAACACTAACACTAGCCCTAACCGTAACCCAAACCATAACACTAACCCTAACCACTAACCCTGACCTTAACACTAACCCTAAACCAAACCCTAACCCTAACTCCTAACCCTGAACCTAAACCTTAAACATAACCCTAAACATAACAATATCCCTTACACTAACCCTAACCCTAACCTAACACTAACCCTAACCCCTAAACCTAACCTTAACCCTAACCCTAACCCTAACACTAACCCTAACCCCCTATTCCTAACCATATCCCTAACTCTAATCCAAAACCTAACCCTAAACATAACTCTTAACCCTAACACTAACACTAATCCTAACACTTATTCTACATCTGAAGTCTAATCCTAAACCTAAATCTAACCTAAATCTCTAACCCAAAAACTAAGCCTAACCTGAAACTTACTCCTAACACGAAACCTTGACCTAAACACTAACCCCAACACTAACACTGACTCTAATCCAAACACTAACACAAAACACTAACCCCTAACACTAACCCCTAACCCATAAACATAACAGTTACCCATAACTCTAAACTATATACTAATGGTGGGCCCACCCTAAATCTAAACATAAATCTAACCCTTTACCATAACCATAACCCTAACCCTAACACCCAACCCTAACCATTACCCTAACCCTAACCTTAGCCCAAATGAGCCTAAGACTAATGGCCTAACCCTAACTCTAATGGCACACTAATCCTAAACTGAAACTTAACACTACCCCTAACACTAAACCTAACTCTAACACTAACCATAAAACTTACCCCTAACCCTAAAACTAACCCTAAATCTAAACCTAACCCTAACATTAACCCTAACACTAAACAATAAGCTTAACCCTAACATTAACCCTAACCTTAACCCTAACCCAAATGACCCTAAGCCTAATTACCTAACCCTAACCCTAACCCATACTCTAACAGCACACTAACCCTAACCATAAACCTAATCCTTATTTTAATTTTGGACCAACCTTAACCCTAAACCTAACACTAACCCTAAACCTAACCCTAACCATAAATCTAACCCTAACCCTAAGCCTAACCCTAAACATAACTCTTAATCCTAACTGTAACACTAACACGCATCCTAACCCATTTTCTACAACTAAAGTCTAATCCTAAACCTAAACCAAACCTTAATCTCTAACCCAAAAACTAAGCTTAAACTGAACGGTAATCCTAATCCTAAACCTTGCCCTAAACATTAAATGCAACACTAACACTGACCCTAATCCAAACACTAACAAAAAACCCTAACCCCCAACCCTAACCCCTAAACATAACACTTAACCATAACTCTAAACCATATCCTAATGGTGGGCTCACCCTAAATCTAAACATAAATCTAACTTTAACTCTAACCATAACACTAACCCTAACCCTAACACTAACCCAAAACCACAACCTAACCCTAAACATAACCCAAACCCCTAACCTGAACTCTTACACTAAAGCATAACTCTAACCCTAACCCTAACCCAAATGACCCTAAGCCTAATGGCCTAACCCTAATGGCACACTAACCCTAATCCAAAACCTAACCCTTAATTTGATTGTGGACCAACCCTAACCATAAACCTAACACTAACCATAACCCCTTAACCCTAAACCAATCCCTAACCCTAACTCTAACCCTAACCCTAACCCCTAAACTTAAACCTAACTCTAACCCTAACACTAACCTTTACCCTAACATTAACCCTATACACTAACACTAACCATAAACCTAACCTTAAGCCTAACCCTAAAAACTACCCTAACCCCCAACCCTAACCCTACACCTCACCCTTACTCTAACCCTAACCCTAACCCCTAACCCCAACCCCAACCCTAACCATAACACTAACCGTACCCCCTAAACCTAACCCTATCCCTAACCCTAATCTAAACCCTAACACTAAACATAACTCTTAACCCAAACTCTAACACTAAAACTAATCATAACACTGTTTCCACAACTGAAGTCTAACCCTAAACCTAAACATAACCTTAATCTCTAACAAAAATACTAAGCCTAACCTGAAACTTAATCCTAAGCCTAAACCTTGCCCTAAACACTAAGCCCAACACTAACTTTAAAAAAAACACTAACGCAAAACCCTAACCCCTAACTGTAACCCATAAACAAAAAACTTAACCATAACTCTAACCCTTATCCTAATGGTGGGCTCACCATAAACGTAAACATAAATTTAAAGTTAACCCCAAACCTAACCCTAACACTAACACTAACCCTAAGGCTAACCCTAACCCTAATGACACTAACCCTAACCCCATAACCCTAACCCTATCCCTAACCGTAATCCAAACCCTAACCCTAAACATAACCCTTAAACCTAATCCAAACACTAACCCTAATCCTAACCCTTATTCTACAACTAAAGTCTAATCCTAAACCTAAACCTAACCTTAATCTTTAACCTAAAAACTAAGCCTAACATGAAATTTAATCCTAACCCTAAACCTTGCCCTAAACACTAAACCCAACGCTAACACTAACTTTAAAACATACACTAACACAAAACCCTAACCCTTAACCCTAACCCATAAACATAACACTTAACCATAACTCTAACCCTTATCCTAATGGTGGGCTGATACTACACCTAAACATAAATCTAACCCTAACCCTAACGCTAACCCTAACACTAACCCTAATACCTAACACTAACCCTAATACCTAACCCTAACACAAACACTAAACCTTAACCATAACCTTAATCCTAACTGTAACAATTAACCTTTAGCCTAAACTTAACCTGAACCCTAACACTAACCCAAATGACCATAACCCAAACGTCTACCACTAACCCTAAATCCAACCCTAAACCTAATCCAAAACCTAACAGTAACAGCACCCTAAGCCTAACCCTAACCTTAAACCTAACACCCTAACTTTAACCCTAACCCCTAACCCTAACCCTAACCCTAACCCTAACCATTAAAAATAACCCTTAAGCCTAACCCTAAGACTTATCCTAATTGTGGACCCACCCTAACGCTAAACCTAAAACCAACCCTAAACCTAACAATAACCCCTAACCTGAACTCTAACCCTAACCCTGACCCTAAACTAAATGACCCTAACCCTAACCTTAAACCAAATGGCCCTAACCCAAACCCTACTCTAACCCTATACCTAAACGTAACCATAAATCTAACCCTATCCCTAACCATAACGCTAAAACTAAACCGTAATACTAACACTAACCCAGTAACACTAACACCTTAACCCTAACCCTAACCCTAAACCTAAACCTAACCCCTAACCCCTAACCCTAACAATAAACCCTAACCCTAACACCCTAACCCTAACCATAACCCCTAAATGTAACCCTAAAGCTTAAACCTAACACTAACCCTAACCCTAATGGTGGACCCACCCGAACCCTAACCGTAACCCTAAACCTAACCCTAACCCAAACCCTAAGCCTAACCCTAAAACGAACCCTAACACTAACACTTAACTCTAACCCCTAATCTTAATCCTAACCCTAATCCTAATCCTAATCCTATCCCTAAACTTATCCCTAAACCTAATGACCCTAACACTAACCCTAACTTCCTTACCCTATCCCTAAACCTATCACTAACCCTAACTTCCTAACACTAACCCTATGCCTAACCCTAATCCAAACCCTAATCCTAAATATAACTGTTAACCCTAACCCTAATACCAACACTAATCCTAACCCTTATTCTACAACTAAAGTCTAATCCTAAACCAAAGCCTAACTTTAATCTCTAACCCATAAAATAAGACCTGAAACTTAATCCTAACCTTAAACCTTGCCCTAAACACTAACCCCAACAGAACACTAACACTAATCAAAACACTAACACAAAACCCTAACCCCTAACTCTAACGCATAAACATAAGACCTAACCATGACTCTAACCCTTATCCTAATGGTGGGCCCACCCTAAACCTAAACATAAATCAAACCGTAATCCTAAAAATAATCCTAACCCTAACCCAAATTACCTTAACCCTAATGGCACACTAAACCTAACCCTAAACCTAACAGTTATATTAATTTTGGAACAACCCTAACCGTAAACCTAACACTAACCCTAAACCCTAACCCTAAATTTAACCCTAACTATAACAATAAACCTTCACCATAACACTAACCCAAATGACCATAACCCTAACGCCTAACACTAATCCTAACCCTAACCATAACCCTAACCTTAACCATAACCATAACCCCTTAACCTTAAACCTAACCCAAACCCTAACGCTAAACATAAGCCTTAAACCTAACCTTAAGCATAACCCGAATCCAACCCCTTATTCTACACCTAAATTGCAATCCTAAACCTAAATGTAACCTTAATCTCTAACACAAAAAAAACCCCTAACCTGAAACATAATCCAAACACTAAACCTAGCCCTAAACACTAACCCCTACACTATCACTAACCCTCATCCAAACACTAACACAAAACCCTAACCCCTAACCTTAACCCATAAACATAACCGCTAACCCTTACCCTAATGGTGGGCCCACACTAAACTTAATCATAAAAATAACCCTAACCATAAACATAACATTAATCCTAACCCAAATGACCCTAACGGATTAACCCTAACCCTAATGGCACAGTAACCCTAACCCTAACCCTAAAAGTAACCCTTATCCTAATGGTGGACCAACCCTACCTCTAACCCTAACTCTAACATTAACACTAACCCAAATGACTGTAACCATAATGACTTAACCCTAACTCTAACCCTAATTTCGCTCTAACCATAATCCTAACCCTAGCCGTAATGGTAGACCTACCCTAACCCTAAGCCTAACCCTAAGCCTAATCCTAAACCTAACCCTAAGCCTAATCCTAATCCTAACCTTAACCTCAACCCTAACACTAACCCTAACTCTAACCCTAACCCTAACCCCTAACCCTAACCCCTAACCCTAACCCTAACCCTAAACCTAACCCTAATGCTAATTCTAACCTAACCCTAACCAATAACCCTATCCCCAACCCCTGACCCTAACCCTAAACCCTAATCCTGACCCCAACCCTAACCCTAACCCCTAACCCTAACTATAACCCCTAACCCTAACCCTTAACCCCTAACCCTAACTATAACCCCTAACCCTAACCCTTAACCCCTAACTCTAACCCTAATGACACTAACATTAACCCTAACCATACCCCTAACCCTAACCCTAATGACGCTAACCCTAACCCTAATGGCACACTAACCATAACCCCAACCCTAAACCCTATTTTAATAGTGGACCAAAACTAACCCTAACCCTATCCCACACCCTAACGCTAACTGTAACCTTAACCCTAATCCTACCCCTATCCCTACCCCTACCCCTACCCCTACCCCTACCCCTACCCCTACCCCTACCCCTACCCCTACCCCTACCCCTACCCCTAACCCCCTAACCCTAACCCCCTAACCCTAACCCTTAACCTTAACCCTAACCCCTAACCCTAACCATAAACCTAACCTTAACCCAAATGACCCTAACCCTAATGCCTAACCCTAACCCTAATCTAACCCTAAAGGCACCCTAAGCCTAACACTAACCTTTAAATATAACCCTTAACCCTAACACTAATCCTTATCCTAATGTTGGACCCACCCTAAGACTAACCCTAACCCTAACCATAAACCTAACCCTAACCCTATCCCGAATGACCCTAACCCTACTGGCCTAAACCGAAACCAAACCCTAACACTACTGGACACCTAACGCTAACCCTAACCAGAATCCTAAATCTAAACCTTAGACATAACACTAACCTTAAACATAACCCTTAACCCTAACCCTAATCCTTATCCTAATGGTGGACCCACCCTTACCCTAAACCTAAGCCGAAACCTAACGGTATCTCTAACCCCTAAGCCTAACCCTAAACTTAACCCTAACCCCAACCCAAACCCTAACCCAAATGACCCTAATGGTCTAATCCTAACTCTAACCCTAATGGTGGACCCACCCTAACGCTAACCCTAAACTAACCCTATCCCTAAACCCTAACCCTAACCTTTACCCTAATCCTATGCCAAATGAACCTAACCCTAATGCCTAACCCTAATGGCACCCTAATTCAAACCATAACCCTAACGCCCTAACCCTAATCACTAACCCTAACTGATATTCTATACCTAAAGTCTAATCCTAAACATAAGACTAAACTTAATCTCTAACCCAAAATCTAACCAGAACCCAAAACGTACACCTAACTCTAAACCTAACCAAAACACTAACCCCAACACTAATAACACTACTCCAAACACTAACACAAAACCCTAACCCCTACCCCTAAACCCTAACCCTATCCCTTATCCTAATGATGGACCCACCCTGAACCTTAACCTAAACCTAACTCTAACCCAAATGACCCTAACGCTAATGCCCTAAACCTAACCCTAACCATAACGCCTAACCCTAACATTAACCCTATCCCTAACCCAAATGACCCAAACCCTAACGCCTAACCCAAACCCTAACCCTAACCCTAACAGCACCCTAAGACTAACCCTAATCCTAACCCTAACCCCTAACCCTAACCCTTAAATGTAAACATAAACCCTGACTGTAACCCTTATCCTAATGGTGGACCCACCCTAACCCTAACCCTAACCTTAACCCTAACACTAACCCTTACCCCCTTACCCTAACCTCTAAACCTAACCCTAACCATAACCCTAAATCTAACACTAACCTCCTACCCTACCCTATCCATAACACCTAACCTTAACCCTAGTGGCACTCTAACCCCAACCCTAACCCTAACCCTAATATTGGACCCACCCTAACCCTAACCCTAACCCTAACCCTAACCCTAACCCTAACCCTCACCCCTAACTCTAACTCTAAACCTAACCCTAAACCTTATAATAACCCTTAACCCTAACACTAACCTTTATCCTAATGATGGACCCACCCTAACTCTAACCCTAACCCAAATGACCCTAACCCTAATGGCCCAACGTTAACAGTAACCCTAACCCTAAAGGTGGACCCTAACCCTAAACCTAAACCTAAACCTAATGGCAACCTAAACCTAAGCCTAAGCGTAACCCTAACCCTAACACTAACACTAACCCCCTAACCCTAAACCTAACCCCTTATCATAACCCTTACAGCTTAACCTAACCCTTATCCTAATGGTGGACCCAACCTATCGCTAACCAGAACCCTAACACTAACCCTAACCCTAATCATAACCATAACCACCTACCCCTAACCCTAAACCTAACCCTAACCCCTAACCCAAACCATAACCCTAACCCCTAACTCTATCGGCACCCTAACCCTAACTTCTAACCCTAATGGTACCCTAACTTTAACCCTAAACCTTAACCCTAACCATAACCCCTAACCCTAATGGAACACTAACCCCTAACCCTAAACCTAACCCGAACCCCAACCTTAACCCTTAAACATAACCCTTAACCTTAATCCTAACCCTTATCCTAATAGTGGACCCAACCTAACCCTAAACCTAACCCTAACCCCTAACCTTAACTTTAAACCTAACCATAACCATAAACCTAACCCTAACCTTTACCCTAACCCTAACCCAAATGACTTTAATCCTAATGCCTAACCCTAATGGCACCCTAACCCTAACCCTAACACCCTAACACTAATCCTAACCACTAACCCTAACCTATGTTCTATACCTAAAGTCTAATCCTAAACATAAACCTAACCTTAATCTCTAACCCAAAATCTAATTGGGACCCGAAACATAAACCTAACCATAAACCTAACCGAAACACTAACCTCAACATTTGCACTTACCCTAATCCAAACACTAACACAAAACCCTAACCCCTACCCTAACCCCTAACACTAACCCTTTTCCTAATGGTGGACCCACTCTAAACCTAAACCTAATCCTATACCTAACCCTAAATCTAACCCTAACCCTAACTCAAATGACCCTAACCCTAATGGCCTAACCCCTAACCCTAACCCCTAACCCTAACCCGACACCTAACCCTAATGACCCTAACCCTAACCAATAACCCTAACCCTTAAACATAACCCTTACCCTTACCCTAATGGTGGACCCACCCTAACCCCTGACCCTAACCCTAATCCTAACCATAACATCTAACCCTAACCCTATACCCTAACACTAACTTTAACCCTTACCCTAACCCTAATGAACCTAACCCTAACTCTTACAGTTACCCTAAACCTATCCTAACACTATCCTTAACCCTAACACTTACAGTAACTCTAAACCTATCCTTAACATTATCCTTAACCCTAACCCAAATCCCTAACCTTAACACTAACCCTAACACTAAACATAACACTAACCCTAACTCTAACTCTAATGCATAACCCTAACCCTAAACCTAGCCTCTAACATTAACCCTAACCTTAACCCCTAATCATATCCTTTATCCTAATGGTGGACTTACTTCAGTCTTAACGCTAACCCTAACATGAACCCAAACCATAACCATTACCCTAACCCTAACCCTAACTCAAACCTAACTCAAATAATAACCATGACCCTAACACTAACAACCCTAAATTTAACCCTAAGTAAAACTAGATATGAATGGGGAGCGCATTGAGACTAGGTTAGACTGGAGCGAGCCTTGGATGTGGGACACTGATGATTCAGAGAGGGTGTGCTGGAGACGACCTCAAGTGCATCACCACACAGATAGTGGGGGTGAACACACCTTGGGGGTCGTAAGGGTGATACTGGTGCTATCGTGCTTGCTACTCCACTTACCAGGCAATTGGGAATGAACTCTGTTCCCTCTAAGAGGGCTGAAGGCTTGGCAGCTCAGCTGAAGTTCGTTTACACCAATGCACACAGCATGGGTAATAAGAAAGACGAGTTGGAAGCTGTCATAGGGCAAGGAGCCTATGATGTCGTTGCCATCACAGAAACATGGTGGGATGACTCATATAACTGGAGTACAGATATGGTGGGGTACAAACTCTTCAGGCGGGATAGGAAGGGATGGAGAGGAGGTGGGGTAGCCCTCTTTGTTAGGGAGGACTTGGACACTGTTGAAATGGATTATGGCAATGAGGAGATTGAGTGCCTGAGGGTTAAAATCAGAGGAGCCCCTAAGAAGTAAGATTTTGTCATGGGAGTCTGTTCCAGACCACCCAGCCAAGAAGCAGCAGCTGACGAGCTCTTCTATAAACAGCTGGGGTTAACCTCTAGATCGATGCCTCTCATTCTTGTGGGAGACTTCAGCCTTCCTGATATCTGCTGGAAGTACAATAGAGCAGAAAGGAAGCAGTCTAGGAGGTTCCTGGAGTGCATGGAAGACAACTTCCTTGCACAGCTGGTGAATGAACCGACAAGGGTAGATGCCCTCCTGGACCTGCTGTTTGTGAACAGAGAAGGCTTTGTGTGTGAGGCATGTGGCAGTAGGAGGACGCCTAGGACAAAGCAATCATGAGATGATGGGGTTTTCTGTTCTAGGCAAGGTGAAGAGGATGGTTAGCAGGACAGTAGCACTAAATTTCTAGAGGGCAGACTTTGAACTCTTCAGAAGGCTGGTTGGCAAAGTCTCATGGGAGACAGTGCTTAAGGGCAAGGGAGCCCACAAGGGCTGGGAGCTCTTCAAAAAGGAAATCCTAGCAGCTCAGGAGAAAGCCATCCCTATGTTCCAGAAAAAAAGCCGGCAGGGGAAAAAAACAGCTTGGTTGAGTAGGGAGATCTTGAGAGACATCAAAAAGAAGATAAATGTTTATGGGCTCTGGAAGAAGGGACAGGCCTCTTGGATGGACTACAGGAAGGAAGTGAGATTGTGCAGAGAAAAAATCAGAAGGGCTAAGGCTCAACTAGAAATCAGATTGGCAAAGTCGGTGAAAGATAAAAAAAATATTTTTCTATAAATATATAAATAATAAAAGGAGGGCTAGGGAGACCATACAGTCCCTATTGGATGCAGAAGGAACAACAGTGACAGGGGATGAGGAAAAGGCTGAGGTACTTAATGCCTTTTTTGCCTCAGTCTTTAATTGTAAAGAAAGTTGTTCTCTTTCTGTAAAAACCCCTGAGCTAGAAGAGTAACATGAGACTCCCATGGTCCAAGAGGAGGTGGTCAGAGCCTTGCTAGCCTGACTAGACACCGACAAGTCTATGGGGCAGGATGGAATTCACCCAAGGGTGTTGAAGGAGCTGGTGGATGTGCTGGCCAAACCCCTTTCCATCATCTTCCAACAGTCCTGGATGACTGGGGAAGTTCCATCAGACTAGAGGCTGATATTGTGCCCATCTACAAGAAGGGTTACAGGGAGGATCCAGGGAACTACAGGCCTGTCAGCCTGACCTCAGTGCCAGGGAAAGTCATGGAACAGGTGATCTTGAGTGCTATCATGAAGCACATGCAAGAGAACCAGGTGATCAGGCCCAGTCAACACGGGTTCATGAAAGGCAGGTCTTACCAAACTAACCTGATCACCTTCTATGACAAAGTGACTTGGCTGCTGGACGAGGGAAAGGCTGTGGATGTATCTTCGTGGACTTCAGTAAAATCTTTGACAGAGCTTCTCACAGCATTCTGCTACAGAAACTGTCACCTCTGGCCTAGACAAGTGCACACTCTCCTGGGTGGAAAACTGGTTGGATGGCCGGTTCCAGAGAGTGGTGGGAAATGAAGTTAAATCCAGGTGGAGGCCAGTTACAAGTGGGGTTCCCCAGGGCTCAGTCCTGGGTCCAGTCCTGTCTAATGTCTTTATCAACGACCTGGATGAAGGCATTGAGTGCTCCCTTAGCAAGTTTGCAGATGACACCAAGCTGGGAGGAAGTGTCGATCTGCTGGAGGGTCGGGAGGCTCTGCAAAGGGACCTGAACAGGCTGGACTGCTGGGCTGAGACCAACGGCAGGAGGTTTAACAAGGCCAAATGCCGGGTCCTGCACACGGGGCACAACAACCCTAAGCAGAACTACAAACTAGGAGAAACCTGGCTGGAAAGCTGCCAGGAGGAGAAGGACCTGGGGGTGCTGGTTGACAGCCGACTGAACACGAGCCAGCAGTGTGCCTAGGTGGCCAAAAAGGCCAATGGCATCTTGGCTTGTATCAGGAACAGGGTAACCAGCAGGTCCAGGGAGGTTATTCTCCCCCTGTACTCGGCACTGGTGAGACCGCACCTCGAGTACTGTGTTCAGTTCTGGGCCCCTCACCACAAGAGGGATGTTGTGGCTCTGGAGCGAGTCCAGAGAAGGGCAACAAAGCTGGTGAAGGGGCTGGAGAACAAATCTTATGAGGAGCGGCTGAGAGAGCTGGAGTACTTCAGCCTGGAGAAGAGGAGGCTGAGGGGAGACCTTATTACTCTCTACAACTCCCTGAAGGGAGGTTGTGGAGAGGAGGGTGCTGGCCTCTTCTCCCAAGGGACAGGGGACAGGACGAGAGGGAATGGCCTCAAGCTCCGCCAGGGGAGATTTAGGTTTGAGATTAGGAAAAAGTTCTTGACGGAGAGGGTGGTTAGGCATTGGAACAGTCTGCCAAGCGAGGTGGTTGAGTCGCCGTCCCTGGAGGTGTTTAAGGTGAGGGTGGATGAGGTACTTAGGAGCATGATTTAGTGATTGGTGGGAATGGTTGGACTCGACGATCCAGTGGGTCTCTTCCAACCTGGTTATTCTGTGATTCTGTGATTCTGTGATCTCCTGCAGTACCAGTATCTCCTGCTACATCTCCTGCTGCTGCATTTGCTGAAGCATTCCTGCTGCATCTCCTAATGCATCTTCTGCTCCTGCATCTACTGCAGTATCTCATGCTTCTGCATCTCCTGCTGCTGCATTTGCTGCAAAATATCATATTGCTACTTCTACAGGCTTCATCTCCTACTGCAACTCAAACATCTCCATTCCTGATCTTATATGAAAACATATCTCCCACAGAGAATATTCTAGCATGGAATGCTGCTGCTTCTGAATGTCTTCTCTTAAAGCACTTTCACTGCAAAGCAAGACATGTAGAACTTTGAGTAAACGCTTGTGTACTGTAACATCAGAAGGGCTATTAAAGCGTCACTTCAAAATATCAGAGCGTTCAGTGCAAGTACCTCAGGGAAGTATCTACGATGACATGCTGGCTCTCGTTAGAGTCTTCTGTGGAAACGCATTCACTGCAGGCTGCAAAGGATGATTTTGGAACGTTTTACTATAAGTAACTCTATTGTGATTTAATTGCACCTAGAGAGGCTCTTTAGAAAATTGAATAACTATAATAAGGAAGATGCTAGCATGGAATGTTGCTAATGCTGAATGTCTTCTCTTAGAGCGCTTTCACTGCAAAGCTAAGACTTGTAGCTCTTTCTGTCTAAGCTTATGTACTGCATATCAGAATTGAAGTTAAAGCGTTAGTTGAAAATTTGAGAGAATTCAGCACAAATACCGCAGGGAAGATTCTATGATCAAAACCTGAAATTCATTAGATTCTTCTCTGGAAGCCTTTTCCTAAAAAGCAAGACTTGTAGACCTTTCAGTCTGGGCTTGTGTATTGCAACATCCAAATGGCTATTTAAGTGTAACTGCAAAATTTGAAAACGTTCAGAAAAAGTGCCACAAGGGTGCTGCTACGATCAAATGCTCTCGTTAGAATCTTCTCTTGAAGTGCTTTCACTGCAAGTTGCAAAGCACGTCTAACAAAACATTTAGTATTGATTACGGAATTGTGATTTAACTGCGCCTATGGAGGAGCTTTAGGAAAAGTGAGTAAAGCCCGTATGGAAGATGCTAGAATGGAATGCTGATGCTTCTGAATGTCTTCTCTTATAGCGCTTTCACTGCAAAGGAAGACTTGTAGAACTTCCAGGCTAGGCTTGTGTACTGTAAGAGCAGAATGGTTATTAAAGCATCACTTCAAAATTTCAAATCGTTCAGCACAAGAACCTCAGGGAATCTGCTACGATCATATGCTAGCTTTCTTTAGTGTCTTCTCTTGAAGTGCTTTCACTACAAGCTGCGAAGCACAACTTATAGACCGTTTTAAAATAAGTTACTGAATTGTGACTTAAATGGCAAAATAATGCACTTTAGGAAAAGTGTGTAAATCCCGAAGGGAAGATGTTAGCATGGAATGCTGCTCCTCCTGAATGTCTTCTTTTATAGCACTTTCACTGCAAAGCAAGACTTGTAGAACTTTTAGCCTAGGCACTTGTACTGTAATATCATGTGTATTAAAGCATCACTCCAAAATTTAAAATCGTTCAGAACAAGTACAGCAGGGAAGCTGCTACGATCACATGCTGGCTCTCGTTAGTCTTCTCTGGAAGCGCTTTCATTGCAACGTGGAAAGCATGACTAACAGAATGATTTAATGGAGGTTACTTAATAGTTACTTTACTTCGCCTAATAACGCACTTTAGGAATAGTGACTATTGGCAGCAAGGAAGATGGTAGTATGGAATGCTGCTCCTTCTGAATGTCTTCTCTCAGAGTGCTTTCACTGCAAATCAAGACTTATAGAACTTTCAGTCTAGGATTCTGAAGTATATCATCAGCTACTAAAGCATCTATATAATAGCAACTAATAACGAGCTTTAGGAAAATCGAATATTTCCAACAGCGAAGACGCTAGCACGGAATGCTGCTGCTTCTGAAGGTCTTCTCTTATAGCGCATTCACTGCAAAGCAAGACTTGTAGAACGTTCAGTCTAGGCTTGTACACTGTAGCATCAGAATAGCTATGAAGGCGTCACTTCAATATTTTCAGAGCTTTCAGCACAAGTACCGCAGGGAAGATGCCACCGTGAAATGCTTGCTCTCGTCAGAGTCTTCTCTGGAATCGCCTTCACTGCAAGCTGCAAAGTACGACTAACAGGACGTTTTAGTATAGGATACAGAATTGTGACTTAATTTCACAAATTACTGCACTTTAAGAAAAATGAGTAACTGCCTGAGGGAAGATGCTAGCATGGAATGTTGATGCTTCTCATATAATCTCTTAGAGAGTTTTCACTGCAAAGCAAAACTTGTAGAAGTTTCAGTCTAGGTTTGTGTGCTGCAACATCAGAATGGCTATTAAACCGTGACTTCAAAATATCAAATTGATCAGAACAAGTACCACAGGGAAGATGCTATATTCAAATGCTGGCTCTCGTTAAGAGTCTTCTGTGAAAGAGCATTCACTGCAAGATGCAAAGCACTTCTTATGGACTGTTTTAGTGTAGGGTACTGAATTGTGACTTAACTTCACCTAGGAAGGCGCTTTAGGAAAAGTGACTAACTCCTGAAGGGAAGATGCTAGCACGGAATTCTGCAGCTTCTGAATATCTTCTCTTAGAGTGCTTTTTCTGTAAAGAAAGACTTGTAGACCTTTCAGTCTAGGCTTCTGTACTGCAGCATCAGAATGGTTATTAAAACACCACTTCAAACTTTCAAATCGTTCAGCACAAGAACCGCAGGGAAGCTGCTACGATCAAATGCTGGCTTTCGTTAGAGTCTTCTGTGGAAGCTCTTTCATTGCAACGTGGAAAGCACGACTAACAGAACGATTTAGTGTAGGGTACTGAATTGTGACTTAACTGCGCCTACTACGGTGCTTTAGGAAACTTGAATTACGCCCGCAGGGAAGACGCTAGCATGGAAAGCTGCTTCTTCTGAAGGTCTTCTCTTAGAGCGCTTTTTCTGCAAAGCAAGACTTGTAGAGCTTTCAGTGTAGACTTGCATACTGTAACATCAGAATGACTATTAAAGCGTCACTTCAACATTTCAGAGCGTATAGCACACGCACCTCAGGGAAACATGCTACAATTAAGTGCTGGCTCTCATAAGAGACTTTTGTGGAGAGATTTCACTGCATAGGCATATTCAGCAGGAGATGCAGCAGGAGATGTAGTAGCAGCAGATGCAGCAGGAGACTCCGCAACAGATGCAGCAGGAGGAGATGCATCAGGAGATGACTATTCAGAAGGAGATGCATCAGGAGATTCAGCAGCATGAGATGCAAGAGCAGGAGATGCCATCACAACAAATGCAGCACCAGATTTAGCAGCAGATTCAGCAGGAAAGGAAGCAGCAGTAGATGCAGCAGGGGATACAGCAGCAGCAGATGCAGCAGCAGATGCAGCAGCAGATGCAGTACGATACGAAGCAAAAAGAGATGCAGAAGTAGATGTAGCAGCAGGATATGCAGGAGCACGAGATGCAGCAAGAGGAGATGCAGTAGCAGCAGGTGCAGCAGGAGATGCAGCAGCAGGTGATAGAGCAGGAGAAGATGCAGCATAAGAATATGCATGAGGAGATTCCACAGGAGCTTCAGCATGGGATGCAGGATCACGAAAGTCAGAAGCAAGAGATGCAGCAGTAGGAGATGCAATAGGAGATGCAGAAGCAGGAGGAGCAGCAGTAAATTCAGCAGGAAATGCAGCAGGAGGAGATGCAGCAACAGGAGATCTAGCAGAAAGAGATCCAGCAGGAGATGCAGCAGGCGACAGAGCAGCAAGAAATGCATCAGAGCTGCAGCTGTAGGAGATGCAGCAGGATATATATCAGCAGAAGATGCAGCAGCAGGAGATGAAGCATGAGCAGAAGCAGCAGATGATGCAGGAGATGCAGCAGCAGATATAGAAGGAGATTCAGCAGGAGATGCATCAGCAGGAAATGCAGCAGGAGATGAAGCACGAGATGCAGCAGCAGGAGATGCAGCAGCAGATGCAGTAGGAGATGCAGCAGAAAAAGATGCCGCAGCAGCACGTGCAGTAGATGATGTGGAGCAGGAGATGCAGCTGCAGCAGCTGCAGCAGGAGATTCAGCAGCAGGAGATTCAGCAGCAGGAGATTCAGGAGTAGACACAGGATAATTAGCAGCAGACACGGCATCAGGAGATTCAGCAGCAGGAGATGCTGCAGCAGATGCAGAAGCAAAAGTAGCAGTAGGTGTGGCAGCAGGTGGAGATGCATCAGGAGATGCATATTCAGGAGATGCAGCAGGAGGTGTAGTAGGATATGTAGCAGCATGAGATGCCTCCGGAGATTCAGGAGGAGATTCAGCAGAAGGAGATGCAAGAGCAGGAGATGCATCAGCAGGAGATGCAGAAGCGGATGCAGCAGGAGGAGATGCAGCAGCAGGACCCGCAGCAGAAGTTGATGCAGAAGCAATAGAGCAGCAGGAGATTCAGAAGAAGGAGATGCAGAAAGAGATTCAGCAGCAGGAGATGCAGCAGCAGGAAATGCAGCAATACATACAGAAGCAGGATATGCAGCAGGAGATGTAGCAGAAAGAGATGCAGCATCAGATTCATCAGCAGGAGATTCAGGACGAGATCCACCAGCAGGAGATGCAGCAGCAGGAAATGTAGCAGGAGATGCAGCAGTAGATGAATCAGAAGAAGATGTAACAGCAAATGCAGGAGACGCAGAAGCAGATGCTGCAGCAGATGCTACAGGAGGAGACACAGCAGGAGGTGATGCAGCATGTAAAACAGCAGTAGAAGATGCAGAAGCTGGAGATGCAAAAAGAGATTCAGCAGCAGGAGATGAAGCAGCAGGAAATGCAGCTGTATATACAGCAGGCATTGCGGCAGCAGGAGATGCAGCTGGAGATTATGCAGCAGGTGATACAGCAGCAGATGCAGCAGCACGTGAGGTAGCAGCAGGAGATGCTGCAGCAGATGTATCATGAATGTGATACAGCAGCAGGAGACGTAGCAGGAGGTCATGCAGCAAGTAATGCATCATGAGAAATGCAGCAGGAGATTCATCAGGAGATTCATTAGCAGAAGATTCAGCACCAAGAAATGCAGCAGGAGATGCAGGAGGATATGCAGCAGCATGCGATGCAGCAGCAGATGCTGCAGCAAATTAAGTACCAGTAGATGAGGCAGAGGGAGATGCAGCAGGAAATGCAGTAGTAGATACAGAAGACTGAGAAGCAGCAGCAGGAAATTCAGCAGCAGCAGAAGATGTAGCAGGACATGCAGCAGCAGATGAGGAGATAAAGCAGCAGGAGAAGCAGCAGGAGGAGATTCAGCAGGAGATGCAGCAGCAGGAGATGCATCAAGAGATGCAGCATCAGGCCATGCAGCATTAGGAGATGCAGCAGGGGATTCAATAGCAGGTGGTGTAGCAGGAGATGCAGCAGTAGGAGATGCACCAGGGGATACAGCAGAAGAAAGTGCAGCAGGAGATGCAGCAGGAGGAGATGCAGGAGGAGATGTATATTCAGAAGGAGGTGCATCAGGAGATGTAGCCAGATATGTAGCAACATGAGATGCCGCGGCAGGAGGAGATGCAAGATCAGGAGATTAAGCAGCAGATGCAGAAGCAGCAGATGCAGTAGGAGGAGATGCAGCAGGAGGAGATGCAGCAGGAGGTTATATAGCAGGAGATGCAGCAAGATTTGCAGCAGCAGGAGTTGCAGCAGTAGGTAATGCAGCACCAATAAATGCAGCAGGAGATGTAGGAGGAGATGCAGCTGCAGGAAATTCAGCAGCAAATTAAGTACCAGCAGATGAGGTAGAGGGAGATGCAGCAGCAGGACGTGCAGCAGGGAAAGGTGCAGCATGTAATGCAAAAGGAGATGCAGCAGCAGGAGATGATGCAGGTGATGCATAAGCAGAAGATGCAGCAGTGTACAAAGCAGCAGGAGTTTCAGCAGCAGGAGATGCAAAAGGAGATGATGCAGAACGAGATGTAGCATCAGATTCATCATCAGGAGATGCAGGAGGAGATTCAGCAGCAGTAGATGCAGCAGGAAATGCAGCAGGAGTTAGAACAGCAGGATATGCATCAGCAGATGCAGCCGGAGTAGATGCAGGAAAATATGAAGCAGCAGATGAAGCAGGAAAGGTGCCAGCAGCTTCAGGAGGAGATTTAACAGGAGATGCAGCTGCAGGACATGTAGCATGAGATGCAGCAGGAGATTCAGCAGCAGGAGATACAGCAGCAGCAGATGCAGAAGGAGATGTAGCAGCAGCAGATAAAGCAAGAGATAGAGCAGAAGACAGAGCAACAGGGGATGCAGCAGCAGGAGATACAGCATGATATGCATATTCAGCAGCAGATGCAGCAGGAGTTGCAGCAGGAGATGCAGTAGCAGGAGATGCAGCAGGAGATGCAGCAGAATACACAGCAGGAGGAGATGCAGCAGGAGGAGACGCATCAGGAGATACATATTCAGAAGGAGATGCATCAGGAGATGTAACAGGATATGCTGATGCATCTCTTGCTAAATCAGCTCTTGCTGATACATCTTTTGCTGCAGCTCCTGCTACTGCATCTCTTGCTGCTGCATCATCTCCTGGTGCTGCAATTCCTGCTTTTGAATCTCCTACTGCTGCATCTGCTGCTTATTTATATCTTCCTGATTTTTTTGTTGCTGCATCTCCTGTTACATCTCTTACTGCTGCATCTACTTCTGAATCTCCTCTTTCATCTCCTCTTGCAGCATCTCCAGCTGCCTCTCTTCCTGCTGAATCTCCGTTTGCAGCTCCTACTTCTGCATCTCCTACTGCTGCATCTCATCCTACTGCACCTCTGGCTGCATCTCCTGATGCATCTGCTGCAGCTTCATCCCCTGAAGCTGCATATTCTGCTACATATCCTGCTGAGGTATCCCCTGCTGCTGCATCTCCTGCTACTGCATCTGCTGCTACTGCATCTCCTGCTGCTACATCTCCTGATTCATCTCCTGCTGCTGCATCTTTTCCAGCATCATTTCTCGTAGCAACTGCCTCTGCATCTGCTGCTGCTTCTGATGCTGCATCTCCTGATTTGGCATCTGCTGCTGCATCTCCTACTGTTGCATCTCCTGCTGAATCTACTGATTCATCTGATGCTGCATTTCCTGCTGCATATTCTTCTGCTGCATCTCCAGCTGCTTCATGTACTTTTGCATCTCTCGATTCATCTTATGCTGCTGCATTACCTGCTTCATCTCCTCCTGCGTCATATCATGCTGCATCTGCTGCTACATATCCTACTGCTGCTTCTACTGCTGCTTCTACTGCTGCGTCACCTCCTGCTGAACCTCTTTCTGCATCTGCTGCTTCATCTGCTACTGCTGTATCTCCTGCTGCATCTCCTGCATCTGCATCTACTTCTACATCTCCTGATGCTGAACCTCCTTCTGCTTCATCTCTGGCTGCTGCAGTTTCTGCAGCATCTCCTGCTGCTGCATTTCTTCTCCTGCATTTCTTCTGCTGAATCTTCTGTGGCATCTCCTGCTGCTGCATGTCTGGCTGTGGCACATCCTGCTGCATCTCCTACTGAATCTGCTACTGCATTTGCTGCAACGCCATCTCCTACTGCTGCATCTCCTTCTGACGCATCTTCTACTGCATCTCCTGATGAATCTCCTGCTCCTGCATCTCTTTTTGCATCTTCTGCTGCTGCATCAGCTGCATATCCTTATTCTGCATCTCCCTCTGCTGCATTTCCTTCTGATGCATCTCCTGCTGCTGTATCTCCTGCTGAATCTGCTGATAAATCTGCTGCTACATCTCCTGCTGAATATCCTCTTGCTTCATTTTCTGCTGCATCTCGTCTGCTTTATCTCCCGCTTCATCTCCTGTGGCTGCACCTCATGTTGCATCTCGTCCTGCTGCATTTCCTGCTGAATCTCTTTCTGTTGTATTTCCTGCAGCATCTTTTGCTGCTGCATCTCCTCCCGCTGCACCTCCTGCTGCTGCCTCCCCTGCTGAATCTGCATATTCTGCTGTGTCTCATACAGAATCTGCATCTTCTGCTGCATCTTCTGCATCTTCCGCTCCATCTGCTACTGCTGCATCTGCTGCTGCTGCTGCATATTCTGATGAATATGCTGTTGAATCTGCTTCTGCATCTGCTGCGGCAGCATGTCCTAGTGCGGTAGCTCCTGCTGTTGCATCCCCTGCTGTTGCTTCTCCCGCTGCGTCCCCTACTGCATCTCCTCCTGCTTCTCCTGCTGCATATCCTGCAGCTTCATCACCTGCTGCTTCATTTCCTAATGCTACATTTCCTGATTCATCTCCTGCTGCAATTCCTGCTGTATCTGCTGCTGCATCTTCTGCTTCATCTTCTCCTACATCTGCTGCTGCCTTATCTCCTGCATCATATGCTACTGAATATCCTGCTGCATATCCTGCTGCAGCAACTACTCTTTTTGCATCTCCTCCTGCTGCATCTCCTACTGCATCTGCTGCTGCATTTGCTGAAGCATCTCCTGCTGCATCTCCTAATGCATCTCCAGCTACATCTCTACTGCTGAATATGCATCTCTTGCTGCATCACATGCTGCATATCCTGCATCTACTGCAGTATCTCGTGCTTCTGCATCTCCTGCTGAATCTGTTTCTCCAGATGCATGTTATTCTGCATCTCCTGCTGCTGCATCTCCTGCTGCATCTCATTCTGCAGCATATCCTGCTGCATCTCTTCCTGTGGCATCTCCTGCTGTTGCATTTGCTGCAAAATCTCCTGCTGCTGCAGGAGAATATTCATCATTCTTCCGAATATTCATCGCCGACTTCATCTCCTACTGCAAATCCAGCATCTCCATTTCCTGATGTTTTAGGAAAATATAATAACTCCCGCAGAGAATATTGTAGCATGGAATGCTGCTCTTTCTGAATGTCTTCTCTTACAGAGCTTTCACTGCAGAACGACTTCTCTGGAAATGTTTTCAATGCAAGCTGCAAAGCACGACTAACTGAAGGTTCTAGTATAAGGTACTGAATTATGACTTAACTGCCCCTTTTGAGGTGCTTTAGGAAAATCGAATAACACCCACAGGGAAGATGCTAGCATGGAAAGCTGCTGCTTCTGAATGTCTTCTCTTACAGCGCTTTCACTGCAAAGCGAGACTTGAAGGACTTTGAGTATATGCTTGTTTATTGAAACAACAGAATGGCTATTAAAGCATCACTTTAAAATTTAAAATCGTTCAGAACAATTACCACAGGGAAGATGCTATGATCAAATGTTGGTTCTTGCTAGAGTCTTCTGTAGAAGCGCCAAGTACCATATATAGACGGTTTTAGTATAGGTTACTGAATTGAGACCTAACTCCACCTATTAAGGCACTTTAAGAAAATTAAATAACTCCCGCATGGAAGAGGCTAGCATGGAATGCTGCTTATTCTGAATGTCTTCTCTTAGAGAGCTTTTTCTGTAAAGCAAGACTTGTAGAGCTTTCAGTGTAGACTTGTGCACTGTAACATCAGAATGGCTATTAAACGTCACTTCAAAATTTAAGAGCCTACAGCATCTCCTGCTGCATCTCCAGCTGGTGCATCTGCTGCTGCATCTCCTGCTCTTGCATTTCCAGTACCATCTCCTGCTGCATTTTCTGCTCCTGCATCTCCTGTTGAATCTGCCTATGCGGTGACACCTCCTGGTGCTGAATCTGCTGCTGCATCTGCTGCTGAATCTCCTGCAGCTGTATCATATGCTGATTCTCCTTCTACTGCATCTCCTTCTGCTGCATCTGCTGCTGCATTTCCTGCTGCTGTATCTCTTGCTGAATCTCCTGCTACATCTCTCATGCTGCATATCCTGCTGAATCTCCTGCTTAATCTACTGCTGATTATGCATTTGCTGCTGCATCTCCTGCTGCATCATCTTCTGCATCTGCTACAGCATACCCTGCTACATCCACCTTTCCATCACCTGCAGCTGCATCCCCCACTTCTGCATTTCTGCCTGCTGCATCTCATTCTTCTTCATAACATGCTACTGCATCTCCTGCTGCTGCATCTCCTGCTACTTCATCTGCTTCTGCATCTCCGTTTGCTTCATCTCATACTGTGTTGCTAATGCATCTGCTGCTGCATTAGCGCCTGCATCTGCTGCTGCATGTGCTGCTGCTGCATTTCCTGTTTCTGCATCTCCTGCTGCACCTCCTCTGCTTCTGCATCTGTTACTGCAGCATCTCCACCTGCTGCATCTCGTTCTTCTTCATCTAAAGTTACTGCACCTCCTGCTGCTGCATCTGCAACTGCATCTGCTTTTGCATCTCCATTTGCTGCATCTCATACTGTGTCTGCTAATGCATCTGCTGATGCATCTGCTGCTGCATCTTCTGCTGCTGCATCTTCTGCTGCAATTCTTGCTGCATCTGCTGCTGCATCTCTTACTCCTGCATCTGCTGCTGCTACCTATCCTGCAGCATATGCTGCTGCAACTATGATGCATCTTCTGCTACTACTCTGATGCATCTTCTGCTGCATCTCCTACTACTGCTTCTCCTGCTACTGCTTCTCTTGCTTCACCTCCTGCTGATTCTGCTGCTGGTGCTTCACCTGCTTCTTCATCTCCTGCCGGTTCTTCTGCTGCTTCATCTCCTTTTGCTGCATCTCATGTAGTATCTGCTGCTGCATCTCTGATGCATCTCCTGATGCATCTCCAATAACATCTGGTTCTGTGTCTTCTGCTGCTTCATCTCCTACTCTATCTACTGCTGCATTTCTTCATCTATCTCCTGGTGCTGAATCTCCCATTGCATCTACTGCTTCAGATACTCCTGCATCTCCTGCTGCATCTGCTGCTGCTGCATCTGCTGCTGCTGCATCTCCTGTTTCTGCATCTCCTACCTCATCTGGGGCTGCTGTATCTCCTCCACCTGCATCTTCTGCTACTTCTGCAGCTTCATCACTTGCTGAATCTCTTGCTGCAACTGCTCCTGAATTTCCTGCTGCTGTATCACCTCCTACTGCATCTGCTGCTGTATTTATTGCTGCTGCATATCCCACTACTTTATATCATGCTGCATTTCCTGCTGCTGCGTATCCTAACTGCAGCATGTCGTGCTGCGTATCCTGCTGCTGAATATCCTGCTGCTGCATCCCCTGCTGCATCTACTGATGCTGAAGCTCCTTCTTCTACATCTCCTGTTCATCCCCTGCTGCATCTCCTGCAGCTCCTCCTGCAGCTGCATCTACTGCTGCTGTTTCAGCTGCTGCATCTCCTGATGCATCTCCTGCTGCTAACATCTTCTTCTGCATCTCCTGCTGCTGTTTCAGCTGCTGCATGTCCTGATACATCTCCTGCTGCTAATATCTTCTTCTGCATCTCCTGTTCATCTCCTGCTGCATCTCCTGCTGCTTCACATGCCACTGCATCTGCTGCATATCCTGCTACTGCATCTCCTGCTTCTGCATCTCCTTCTGGTGCATCTCCTTTGCAATCTCTAGCTACTGTATCTCCTACTGATTCCACATCTCTTGTTTCATTAGCTCCTGCATCTACTGCTGTTGCATCCACTTCTGCATCTCTTTCTGCTGCCTCTCCATCCTACATCTCCTCGTGCTTCATCTCTTGATGCTATAGCTCATGCTGCATCTCCTGCTGCCTCTCCTGCTGCTGCATATCCTGCTGCATCTCTTACTGCTGCATCTCATGGTGAATCTCCTCTTGCTAAATCTACTGCTGCATTTCCTGCTGCACCTCCTGCTGGTTCATCTCCTGCTGCCTTTACTGGTGATGCATATCCTGCTGGTGCATTTCCTGATGCATCTCTTCTAGCTGCCTCTTTTTCTGCATATCCTCCTGCATCTCTCCCTGATGCATCTCCTGTTGAATCTCCTTCTACTGCATTTGCATCATATCCTGCTGCATCTGGTGCTGCTTCACCTCCTGCTGCATCTCCTGCTGTTGCATATGCTGCTGCATCTCCTGCTAATGCATCTCCTTCTCAATCTGAGTCTCCCCTTTCGTCTGCTGCCTGTATCTCCTACTGATGCATCTCTACTGCTGCATCTGCTGCTGCATCTACTGCTACATCTCCATCTCCTACATATACTTTTGCATCTCCTTCTTCTGCATCTCTTGAGGTATACCCTGCCGCATTTTCTGCTGCATCTTCTGCTGCATCTCATGAGGCTGCATCTCTTACTGCATGTCCCACTGCATCTCCTGCTGCTGTATCTCCTACTGAAGAATTGCCTTCTGCTATATCTCCAGCTGCATCTCATAATGCTTCATCTCCTTCTGCTGCATCCCGTGCTGCTGTGTCTGCTACTGCATCTCCTGATTCATCTCCTGCTGCTGCATCTCCTGATGCATTTCCTGCTGCATCTCCTCTTGCTGCAGCTCCTCTTGCTGCAGCTTTTGATGCATGTCGTGCTGATGACTCTCCTGCTGCTGCGTATCCTGCTGGTGCATCTGCTGTTGAATCTGCTGTTGAATCTCCTGCTGAATCTACTGCTACTTCATGTCCTCCTGTTGCATCTCCTGCTGCATCTCCTTCTGCTGTAGATCCCGCTGCATCTCCTACAGCTACATCTCCTGCAGCTGGATCTGCTGCTGCAGTGCTGTGGCTGCATATCCTGTTGCTGAATCTCCTGTTGCTGCATCTCCTTCAGAATATCCTGATGATGCAGATACAGCAAATGCAGCAGATGGAGATGCAGCAGGAGATGCAGTAAGAGACTCCGCAACAGGAGATGGAGCAGGAGTTGCAGCATAAGACTAAGCAGCAGTAGCTGCAGCAGCAATATATGCAGCAAAAGGAGATGAAGCAGGATAGGAAGCATCAGGAGACTAAGCAAGAGGAGATGCATTAGGAGATTCCGCAGAAGGCGATGCAGCAGCAGTAGATGCAGCAGAGAATGCAGTAGCACGATATTCAGCCGTAGGAGATGGCACAGGAGATGCAGGTGCATGAGATGCAGCAGCAGATGCAGCATCAGGAGATGCAACAGTAGGTGAATCTACAGTAGATGTAGCAAGAGATGAATCTATGTAGATTCAGCACCAGATTCAGAAAGATATGCAGCAGCAGGAGATGCATCGGGAGATGGCTATTCAGAAGGAGATGCATCAGGAGATGTAGCAGCATGAGCTGCTGCTGGAGATTCAGGAGGAGATTTAGCAGCGGGAGATGCTAGAGCAGGAGATGCCATCGTGACAGATGCAGCACCAGATTCAGCACCAGATTCAGCAGGAAATGCAGAAGCAGTAGATGCAGCTGTAGATGTAGCAAAAGATGCAAGAGATTTGGCAGCAGACGATGCAGCAGCAGGAGATGGAGCAAGATATGCAGAAGCAGGAGATGCATCAGCAGGAGATGTGGTATGAGATGCAGCAGGAGATGCAGCAGCAGGAGATGCAGAAGCAGTAAATGCAGCAAGAGGAGTTGCAGCAGGAGTTGCAGCAGGAGTTGCAGCAGTACATGAATCAGCAAGAGATGCAGCAGAAAGAGATGAAGCAGCAGACAATGCATCAGAAAATGCATCAGCAGCTATAGCCGCAGGAGTTACAGCAGCAGCAGATGCAGCTGGAAATGCAGCAGCAGTAGATGCAGCAGGGATTGCAGCAGAAGGAGATGCAGAAGCAGGAGATCCAGCAAGAAAGCACCATCATAAGATGAATCTGCAGATGTATCAGAAGGATTTGGAGCAGGAGATGGAGCAGCAAGAGTTGCAGCAGCAAGAGTTGCAGCAGCAGATGCAGCAACAGGTGAAGGAATATCAGGAGATGCAGAGAAGATAATGCAGAACATGAGAAGCAGCAGAAGGAGATGCAGCAGGAGATGAAGCCACAGTAGATGCGGCAAGAGCTATAGCAGCAGCATATGCAACAGCTAGATATGTTAGAGGAGATGCAGCAGTATGTGAAGCAGCAGGAGATGTAGAAGCAAATGCTGCAGATGCAGCAGTAATTGATTCAGCAGGAAATGCAGCAGGAAGAGATGCATCAGGAAACGCAGAAGATGCTGCAGAATGAGATGCTTAAGGAGATCAATCAGGAGAAGATTCATCCGCAGGAGATGCTGCGGCAGGAGATGTAGCAGGAGATGCTGCTGCAAGAGATGAAGCAGGAGATGCAGTAGAAGGAGATGTAGCACTAGGATATGAAGCAGGAGATTGAGCAAAAGGAGATGTATCCTGAGATGCAGCAGCAGGAGATGCAGCTGGAGATGTAGCAGCAGACGAAGCAGCAGGAGATGCAGCAGCAAGATATGCATCAGAAGGAGATAAAGCAGGAGTTGTAGAAGCAGGAGATTAAGCTACAGGAGATGCATTAGGAGATGCAGCATCAGGAGATGCAGCCCCAGTAGATGCAGCAGCAGATTCAGTAAGAGATGCAGTGCAGATTCATAAGCAAAAGATATAGCACCAGGAGATGCAGCAGCAGGAAATTCAGTAAGAGATGCAGCAGCAGGAGAAACAGCAGGTAATGCAGCAGCAGTCGATGAAGTAGGGTATGAAGCAGCTGTAGATGCGGCAGGTTACACAACAGCAAGAGATTCAGCAGCAGGAGATGAATCAGGGGAGATGCATCATCAGATGAGTCCGCCGATGCATCAGATGTAGTTGCAGACAGAGATGCAGCATGAGGAAATTCAGCAGAGGATGCAGCAGCAATAGATGCAGGAAGAGATCTAGGAGGAGGAACTAGAGCAGCAGGAGATGTAGCAGCACATGCAGGAAGAGATCAGGAGATGAAGCAGCAGAAGTACCAGGTGGAGATTCAGCAAGAGATGCATCAGGAGATGGAGTAGCAGGAGATGCATCAAGAGATGCAGTATCAGGAGATGTAGCATTAGGAGATGCAACAGGGGATTTAATAGCAGGTGATGCAGCAGGAGATGCAGCAGTAGGAGATTCACCTGAGATACAACAGCAGGAGGTGCAGCAGTAGGAGATGCAACAGGAATGCAGCAGGGGATTCAGTAACAGGTGATACAGCAGCAGATAGAGCAGAAGTAAATTCAGCAGCAGAAGATGTAGCAGCACATGCAGCAGCAGATGCAGAAGAAGTAAATTCAGTAGCAGAAAATGTAGCAGCACATGCAGCAGTAGTAGATGAAACCGAGAATGAAGAAGCAGGGGATACAGCAGCAGGAGATGCATCAGCAGGAGATGCAGCAGGAGTTGCATATTAAGCAGGAAGTGCAGCAGGAGATGCAACAGCATATTTAGCAGCACATTCAGCAGAAGATGCTGCAGCAGGAGATTCAACATCAGGAGTTTAAGACTCGGCAGATACAGAAGCAAATTCAGCAGGAGATGCAGCAAGAGCAGAGCAAAAGCAGCGGGAGATGCAGCAGTGTATGCAGCAGCAGCAGATGGAGCATCAGGTGATGCAGAAAGACATCAAAAATCAAAAGGTGAAGCAACAGGAGATGCAGCATATTAATCTACAGCAGATGCATCAGGTGATGCAGGAGATGTAGCAGCAGGAGATGCAGCTGGAGATGCAGCAGCAGTAGATTGAGCAAGATATACAGAAGCAGGAGATGCATCGGTGGGAGATGTGGAATGAGAGCCCGAAGAAGAAGATCCTGCAGCAGATGCAGTAGCATATGCAGCACCAGCAGGTGCAGCAGCAGGAAATGTAGCAGTCGGAGATGTAGCAGGTTATGCATCAGCAGGAGATGCATCAGCAGGAGATTCATCAGCAGGAGATGCATCAGGAGATGCAGAAGGAATTCAGGAGGGGATTCAGCAGCAGGTGATGAAGCAGCAGATGCAGCAGCAGAAGCAGGTGATGCAGCAGCAGGAGATGTAACAGACAGATTCAGTAGGAGATGAAGCAGCAGGAGATGCAGCAGCAGGATATGAAGCAGGAGATGAAGCAAGAGCTTTAGCAGCAGATACAGCAGGAGATGAAGAAGCAGGAGATGCAGCAACAGGAGCTGCAGATGCAGAAATAAGAGGTGCAGCAGCAGGATTTTCAACAGCAGATTCTACAGGAGATGCAGAAGGAGATGCAGCATCAATAGATGCAGCAGCAGATGCATCAATAGATGTCTGTTCATCAGGAGATGCAGCAGGAAGAGATGCTTCAGCAGGTACAGCTTCATGAGATGTAGCACGAGATACAGAAGGAGATGCTTTAGGAGGAGAAACAGGAGTAGATGATGCAGCAGATGCAGTAGCAGGAGATGCAGAAGCAGAAAATGCAGCCAGAGATAAAGCAGCAGGAGTTGAAGCAGTAGGAGATGTAACAGCAGACGCATCAGCAAGAGATGCATCAGCAGAAGATACAGCAGTACATGAAGCAGCAGATGCACAAGAAAATGGAGCAGAAGATGCGGCAGGATAAGATGCAGTACCAGCAGATGTAGCAGGAGATGCAGCATCTGGAGTTCAAGCAATAGAAAATGCTGCAGGAGATGCAGCAGCAGATGCATCAGAAGAAGCAGAAGCAGGAAATGCAGAAGCAGGAGATTCAGCATCAGGAAATGCAGGAGATGCAGCATCAGAAATACAGGAAATGCATCAGCAGATGCAAGAGGAGATTTAGCAGGAGGAGAGGCAGCGGCAGGAGAGACAGCTACAGGAGATGCAGCATGAGATGAAGCAGCATGATATGCAGCAGCATATGCAGCAGTAGCAGATGCAGCAGCAGCAGATACAGCAGTAGATTCAGCAGAAGACACAGCAGCAGGAGATGCAGCAGCTGGAGATGAAGCAGAAGATGCAGCAGCAGGAGATGTAGTAAGAGATGCAGCAGGAGATAGAACACTAAACACTGCAGCAGGAGATGCAGCAGGAGATGCAGTAGAAGGATATGCAGCAGGAGATGCTGCAGCAGGTGCAGCAGGAGGTGATGCAGCAGCAGGAGATGCAGCAGCAGGAGATGCATCGGGAGATGGCTATTCAGGAGATGCATCAGGAGATGTAGCAGCATGAGATGCTGCAGGAGATTCAGGAGGAGATTTAGCAGCGGGAGATGCAAGAGCCAGAGATGCCATCGTGACAGATGCAGCACCAGATTCAGCACCATTTTCAGCAGGAAATGTAGCAGCAGTAGATGCAGCTGTAGATGCAGCAGGGGATGCAGCAGAAGCAGATGCAGCAGAAGATGCAGTATGATACGAAGCAAAAGGAAATACAAAAGCAGATGTAGCAGCAGGATATTCAGGAGCACGAGATCCAGCAGGAGGAGATGCAGTAGCAGCAGGTGCAGCAGGAGATGTAGCAGCAGGTGCAGCAGGAGATGCAGCAGCAAATGATAGATCAGGAGAAGATGCAGCATAAGGATATGCATGAGGAGATTCCACACGAGCTTCAACATGTGATGCAGGATCATGAAAGGCAGAAGCAAGAGATGCAGCAGGAGGAGATGCAGCAACACGAGATCTGGCAGAAAGAGATGCAGCAGGCAATAGAGCAGCAAGAAATGCAGCAGGAGCTGCAGCTGTAGGAGATGCAGCAGGATATACATCCGCAGAAGATGCAGCAGCAGGAGGTGAAGCAGCAGCAGAAGCAGCAGATGATGCAGGAGATGAAACAGCAGCAGATACAGAAGAAGATTCAGCAGGAGATGCATCAGCAGGAAATGCATCAGGATATGAAGCAGGAGATGCAGCTGCAGAAGAAGCAGCAGCAGGAGATGCAGCAGCACAAGGAGATGCTGCAGCAGCACGTGCAGTAGATGATGCAGTAGCAGGAGGTGAAGCAGGAGATTCAGCAGCAGGAGTTCAGCAGCAGACATGGCATCTGGAGATTCAGCAGCAGGAGATGCTGCAGCAGATGCAGAAGCAAACGCAGCAGTAAGAGCGGCAGCAGGTGGAGATGTATCAGGAGATGCATATTCAGAAGGAGATGCAGCAGGATATGTAGCATCATGAGATGCCGCATGATATTCCAGAGGAGATTAAGCAGAAGGAGATACAAGAGCAGAAGATGAAGCAGCAGGAGATGCAGCTGCAGATGTGCAGGAGGAGATGCAGCAGCAGGATACACAGCAGGAGTTGATGCAGAAAGTAAAAGAGCAGCAAGAGATTCAGAAGAAGGAGATGCAGAAAGAGATTCAGCAGCAGGAAATGCAGCAGCAGGAAATGCAGCAGTATATACAGAAGCAGGATATGCAGCAGGAGGAGATGCAGTAGAAGGAGCTATAGCATGTAATGCAGCAACAGAAGAGGCTGCAGGAGATGCAAGAGTAAGAGCTGCAGCATCAGACTCATCAGCAGTAGATGCAGGAGGAAATCTAGCAGCACGAGATGTAGCAGGAGGAGAATCAGCAGCAGGAGATGCGGCAACAGATGTATCAGGAGGAGATGCAGCAGCAGTAGACGTACCAGGAGGTATGCAGCAAGAGATGCATCATGAGAAATGCAGCAGGAAATGCAGCAGGAGATTCATTAGCAGGAGATGCAGCAGGACTTGTAGGAGCAGGAGTTGCAGCAGCAGGAGATGCAGCACGAGATGCAGGAGGAGATGCAGCTGCAGGAAATGCAGCAGCAGGAGATGCAGCATGAGATGCAGCAGCATGAGATGCAGCAGCAGATGTAGCAGGAAATTAAGTACCAGCAGATGAGGCAGAGGGAGATGCAGCCGCAGGAAATGCAGCAGTAGATATAGAAGACGGAGATGCAGAGCAGGAGATGCAGCAGGAAGAGATGCACCAGGGGATACAGCAGCAGGAGGTGCATCAGGAGGAGATGCAAAAGGAATGCAGCAGGGGATTCAGTAGCAGGTGATGCGGCAGCATATGCAGCAGAAGTAAATTCAGCAGCAGAAGATGTAGCAGGACATGCAGCAGCACATGCAGCAGCAGATCAGGAGATGCAGCAGCAGGAGATGCATCAAGAGATTCAGCATCAGGCCATGCACCATTAGGAAATGCAGCAGGGTATTGAATAGCAGGTGGTGCAGCCGGACATGTAGCAGGACATGCAGCAGTAGAAGATGCAGCAGTAGGAGATGCAGCAGGAGATGCATATTCAGAAGCAGATGCATCAGGACATGTAGCAGGATATGTAGCAACACGAGATGCTGCAGCAGATTCAGAAGGAGATTCAGCAGTAGGAGATGCAAGATCAGGAGATGAAGCAGCAGGAGATGCAGCTGCAGCAGATCCAGCGGCAGATTCAGCAGGAAATTCAGCAGGATTTTCTGCAGCAGGAATTTTGCAGCAGGATAAGCAGCAGGAGATGCCGCTGCAGATGCAGCAGCATGGGATGCAGCAGCCGATGCAGCAGAAGATGCCGCTGGAGATGCAAAAGAAGGAGATGCAGTAGCAGATGCAGCAGTGGCTGCAGATTCAGCAGGAGATGCAGCAGGAAGAGATGATTCAGATGATACAGCATCAGGAGATGCTGCGGGAGATTCAGCAGGAGATGCGGTGGGGGAGAGGCAAGAGGAGAATGCAGCAAACGCAGCAGCAGAAGATGCAGAAGCAGAGAATGTACCGGTAGATGCAGAAGGAGAAGATGAAGCAGGAGATGCATAAGTAGTAGGTACAGCAGAGGATGCAGCAGCAGCAGATTCCGCAGCAGGATATGCAGCAATAGAAGATACAGCAAGAGATACAGCAAAAGATACAGCAGGTACTGCAGCAGCAGGAGATGCAGCAGGAGGTGCGGCAGAAGTAGATGCAGCAGAATAAGGAGCAGGTGGAGATGCAGTAGAATATTCAGAAGGAAAAACAGCAGAAGAAGCATCAGGAGGAGGTGCTGCAAGACATGCAGAAGCAGCAGATGCTAAAGCAGAATATGCAGCAGCAGGAGATGCAGCAAAAAATGCAGAAGCAGTAGGTGCAGCAGGAGATGCAGTGGCAAGAGATGAAGCATCATCATGAGATGCATTAAGACGTGCAGCAGCATGATATGTAGCAGCAGCAGATGCAGTAGAAGATGCTGGAGCCGGAGATGCGGCAGAAAATTCAGAAGCAAAAACAGCAGGAGAAGCATCAGGAGGAGATGGAGCAAGACATGCAGCAGCAGGATATGCAGCAGCAGGAGATGCAGCAGGATATGCAGCAACAGGATATGTAGCAGGAGATTTAGCATCAGATGAAGTAGCAGCAGAGCAGCAACAGATGCAGCAGGAGATGCAGATTTAGCAGGAGATGCATCAGCAGGACATACAGCAGGAGTCGATGCAGAAAGTAATAGAGCAGCAGGAGATTCAGAAGAAGGAGATGCAGAAAGAGATTCAGCAGCAGGAGATGCAGCAGCAGGAAAGGCAGCAGTATATAGAGAAGCAGGATATGCAGCAGGAGGAGATGCAGTAGGAGGAGATAGAGCAGGTAATGCAGCAGCAAGAGATGCAGCAGGAGATGCAAGAGCAAGAGATGCTGCATCAGACCCATCAGCAGGAGATGCAGCAGCAGAAGATGCAGCAGGAAATGCAGCAGCAGTAGGTGCAGCAGGAGATGCAGTAGCAGGAGATGAAGCATTATCATGAGATATATTAGGAGGTGCAGCAGCAGGATATGTAGCAGGAGATTTGGCAGGAGATGAAGCAGCAGCAGAGCCGCAGTAGATGCAGCAGGAAATGCAGCAGTAGATGCAGGATCAGCAGATACTGCATCAGGAAATATTGCAGCAGATGCAGCAGGAGATGACATATGAGGGGATGAAGCCACAGATGCATCAGCTGAAGATGAAGCTGGAGATGCAGAAGCACGATGTGCATCAGCAGGTGCATGAGGAAATGAGGCAGCAAATGTAGAAAGGTATTGCGGAGGAGATGCAGCAGGAGACGTATCAGCAGGAAATGCAGCAGGAGATGCATCAAGAAATGAGATGCAGAAGGAGATGCAGAAGGAGTTGCAGAATCAGGAGATGCAGCAGAAGGGAATGCAGCAAGATATGCTGTAGGAGGAGATGCAGTAGGATATAAAGCAGGAGATGCAGCAGCAGGAGATGCAGCAGGGGATGCATATTCAGCAGGAGATTCAGCAGAAACTTCAGAACTAGATGCAGCAGCAGGAGATTTAGCAGGAGATGCAGCAGTACATGAAGCAGGAGCATATGCAACAGCAGATGCACCAGATGGAGCAGAAGGAGATGCAGCAGGGGATGGAGCAGGGGATGGAGCAGGAGATGCAACGGGAAATGGTGCATCAGGAGATGCATCTGCAGATGCATGAGCAGAGGATGCATCAAGAGATGTAGCAGCAGGAGATACAGAAGCAGGAGATGCCGCAGGAGATGAAGCAGGAGATGCAACACCAGAAGATGCAGCACCAAGAGATGCAGCAGGAGATGCAGCAGCACATGCAGTATCAGCAGATGCAGCAGCAGGAGATGAAGCAGCTGATGCAGCAGCAGGAGATGCAGCAGCAGGAAATAAAACAGGAATAGATGCAGAAGGTAATGCAGCAGCAGGAGTTGAAGCAGAATATGCATCAGCAGGAAATGCAGCACCAAGAGATTCAGATGGAGATACAGCAGGAGATGCAGCAGCAGGAGATGCAGAAGCAGATGTTGCAGCAGGTGCAGCAACAGCAGATGCAGCAGCAGAAGTTGCAGCAGAAGCAGATGCAGCAGGTAATGTAGAAGCAGGAGATGCAGCAGGATATTCTGCAGCAGGAGAGTAAGCTTGAGATACGGCAGCAGGTGTTGTAGTAGAAAAAGATGCACTAAGATATTCAGCAGCAGGAGATGCAGCAGCAGGTTCAGCAGCAGATGCAGCACGTGCAAATGCAGCAGCAGGAGAAGAAGCAGCAGATGCAGCACCAGCATATGTAGCAGCAAGAGATTATGCAGGCGATGAAGCTGCAGGATATGCAGCATCAGAAGATAATTCTAGATATGCATCAGCAGACGCAGCAGCAAGACATGCAGCAGCAGCACATGCAGAAGGATATGCAGCAGCAGTAGGTGAAGCAGTGGAGGCAGCAGCAGGAGATTCAGCAGCAGGAGATCCAGTAGCATCATGAGATGAATACGCAGATGCATCAGAAGGATATGAAGCAGCAGAGGCAGAAGCAGGAGATGCAGGAGGAGGTCCTGCAGCAGTAGATGCAGAAGAAGGAGATGTAGCAGAGATGCAGCAGTAGATGAATCAGCAGCAGATGCAGCAGCAGATGCCGCAGCAGATGCCAGAGATACAGCAGCAGGAGTTCTATCAGGAGATGTAGCAGCAGGAGATGATGCAGCACATGGAGCAGAAGAAGATGCAGCAGCTGGATATGTAGCAGGATATGCAGCATTATGAAAAGCAGCAGCAGATGTAGCAGCAAATGCTGCAGATGCTACAGCAGGAGATGCAGTAGGAAGAGATGCAGCAGGAGGAGATGCATCAGCAGGAGATAGAGTAGGAGATGCAGACAGAAGAGATGCAGCAGGTGATTCAGGAGGAGGTGCAGCAGCATTAGATGCAGCAGCAGTAGTTGAAGTAGGGTATGAAGCAGCATGAGGTGCAGCAGGTTATGCACCAGCAGGAGATTCAGCAGCAGGAGATTCAGCAGGAGAGCAGCATCATGAGTTGAATCCGCTGATGCATCAGAGGTAGTTGCAGACAGAGATGTAGCAGAAGGAGGTTCAGGAGAAGAGGCAGCAGCAATATATGCAGGAGGAGATCCAGCAGGATGAGATACAGCACCAGGAGATGTAGCAGCAGATGCAGCAGGAGATGCAGCAGAAAGAGATACAGCAGGAGGAGAGCAGGAGGAAATTCAGCAGGAGCTGCAGCATCAAGAGATGCAGCAGCAGCATGTGCAGCAGCAGGAGATGCGGCAGCAGGAGATGCAGCAGAGGATTCAGTAGCAAGTGATGCGGCAGTAGATGCAGCAGCAGATGCAGCCGAAGATTGAGCAGCAGAAGATGTAGCAGGACGTGCAGCAGAAGTAGATGAAACAGAGGATGCAGAAGCAGGGGATACAGCAGTAGGAGATGCATCAGAACGAGATGCAGCAGGAGATGCATATTCAGCTGGAGGTGCAGCAGGAGTTGCAGCAGCAGGAGATGCAGCATGTATGCAGCAGAGGATTCAGTAGCAGGTGATGCACCAGGAGATGCAGCAGCAGATGCAGCCGAAAGAGATTCAGGAACAGAAGATGTAGAAGGACTTGCAGCAGTAGTAGATGAAACAAAGTATGCAGCAGGAGATGCAGCAGCAGGATACAGGGGATACAGCAACAGGAGATTCATCAGCACGAGATGCAGCAAGAGATGCATATTCAGCCAGAGGTGCAGCAGGAGATGCAGCAGCATATTCAGCAGCACCTTCAGCAGGAGATGCAGTATCAGGAGATTCAGCAGCAAGAG
Source organism: Clamator glandarius (assembly GCA_033459285.1). Taxonomy (NCBI): domain Eukaryota; kingdom Metazoa; phylum Chordata; class Aves; order Cuculiformes; family Cuculidae; genus Clamator; species Clamator glandarius. Next base: position 197,038 of record JAUNZM010000751.1, read on the forward strand.
ATGAAGACTCAGCAGATGCCACTGCAGATACAGAAGCACGTTCAGCAGAAGATGCAGCAGTAGGAGATGCAGCAGGAGATGGAGAACGAGATGCAGTAGCAGGTGATGTAGCAGCAGGATGTGCAGCAGGATATTGAGAGGACATGCACCATGAGATTCAGCAGCAGGAGATGCAGCAAGAGGAGATGCAGCAGGAGATGCATCAGCAGTTTATGCTGAAGGAGATATGGTAGGATTAGATTCAGCAGCAGGAGATGCATCAGGAAATGAAGCAGCAGGAGATGCAGCAGGAGATGCAGCAGCAGGAGATGCAGCAGCAGGAGATGCAACAGTAAGTGAATCTACAGCAGATGCTGCAGCAGATGCAGGAGATTCGGTAGCAGGACATGCAGCAGCAGGAGATGCAGTAAAATATGCAGAAGCAGGAGATACATCACTGGGTAATGTGACATGGAATGCAGTAGCAGAAGATCCTGCAGCAGATGCAGCAAAAGCATACGCAGTAGCATGAGATGAAGCAGGAGATGCAGCAGCAGGAGACTCAGTTAGAGGAGATGCAGCAGGTTATGAAGCAGCAGGAGATGTGGTAGGATTAGATTCAGCAGGAGATGCAGCAGGAGATGCAGCATCAGGAGATGAAGCAGGAGATGCATCAGCAGGAGATGCAGGAGCAGGAGATGCATCTGGAACGCCACAGGGATTCAGGAGCAGCTGACTCAGCACGAGATAAAGTAGGAGGTTCAGCAGCAAGAGACGCAGCAGGAGATGCTGCAGATGGAGGTGCAGCAGCAAGAGATGCAGCAGGAATGCAGCAGGAGACTCAGTAGCAGGTGATGCAGCAGGAGATGCAGCAGCAGATGCAGGAGATGCAGCAGAAGGAGATGCAGCAATATATGAAGCAGTAGCGGATACAGCAGAAAATGCTGCAGATGCCGCGCTAGGAGATTCATCAGGAGATGCAGCAGTAGATGATGCAGAAAGAAAAGATGCAGCAGCAGGAGGTTATGCAGGACATGCAGCAGTAGATGATGCTGCAGCAGGAGATGCAGTGGCAGTAGATGAAGTAGGGTATGCAGCAGCAGGGATTACAGCAGCAGGAGATTAAGCAGAAGGAGAACAGCATCATGAGATGAATCTGCAGATGCATCAGAAGAATATGGAGCAGCAGATGCAGCAGCAGGAGATGCATGAGGAGATCGAGAAGCAGGAGATGCAGAAGCAGGAGTTATAGCAGGAGATGCAGCAGTAAATGAATCAGCGGCAGATGCACCAGGAGATTCAGCAGCAGGAGATGCAGCAGCAAGAGATGCAGCAGGAGATGCAGCAGCAGGTGGTGCAGCAGCATGAGATGCAGCAGGAGATACAGAAGCAGGGGTACCAATAGAAGGAGATGCAGAGAATTAAAAGCAGCAGGAGATGTAACAAGAAGAGATGCATCAGGAAACGCAAAAGATGCAGAAGAAAGAGATGCAACTGCAAATGCAGCAGCAGTAGATAAACCAGCACGAGTGTAGGAGAAGATGCAGCAGTAGATGAAGCAGCAGGAGATGTAACAGGAAGAGATGCATTAGGCAACGCAAAAGATGCAGAAGAAAGAGAAGCATAAGGTAATCGATCAGGAGAATATTGACCAGCAGGAGATGGAGAAGGAGATGCAGCCACAAGAGATGCAGCAGGAGATGCAGCAGAAGAAGATGCAGCAAGAGATGCGGCAGAAAAAGATACAGCAGGAAATGTGGCAGAAGAAGATACAGCAGGAGATCCAACAGCAGTAGATACACCAGTGTATGAAGCAGAAGCAGTTTCAGCAGACAGAGATGCAACAGCAGGAGATGCAGCAGGAAGAGATTAAGCAGGAGATGCAGCAGGAGGAGGTGGAACAGGAGATGAAGCAGGAGGAGGTACAGCAGCAGCAGATGCAGCAGCAGATGCAGCAGAAGGAGATGCATAAGAGATGCAGCAGCAATTGATGAAGTAGGAGATGCTGGAGCCAGAGATGCCGAAAAAGTAGATGCAGAAGAAGTAGATGCAGGAGTAGATGCATCAGGAGGAGATGCATCAAAACATACATCAGCAGGAGACACAGCAGCAGGATATGAGGCAGGAGATGCACCAGCAGGAAATGCAGCAGGAGATGCACCAGCAGAAAATGCAGCAGGAGATGCTTCAGGAGATTAAGCAGGAGATGCTGCAGCAGCAGATGCAGCAGCAGGAAATTTTGCATGGCTTGCAGCAGTAGGTGAAGCAGCACCAGATGAAGCAGCATATGCTGCAGATGCAGCAGCAGTAGATGCAGCAGGACACAGAGAAAAGTATGAGGCAGCAGGAGATGTAGGAGATGCAGCAGTAGATGAAGTAGCAGTAGATGCAGCAGCCGTTGCAGCAGGAAATGCAGCAGGAGATGCAGCAGCGGGAAATGCAGCATCAGGAGGTGCAGCCGCAAATGCATGCAGCAGCATATGCAGTAGGAGATGCAGCAGCAGGTGATTCAGTAGCAGGAGATTCAGCAGCAGATGTAGCAGGATATTCAGCATCAGTAGATGCATCCGCAGATGCATCAGCCGAGCATGTAGCAGGAGATACGGCAGCAGGAGATGCAGGAGTACATGAAATAGCAGCAGATACAAGAGCAGATTCAGGAGATGCAGCAGCAGGAGATGCGGCAGGAGATAAAGTAGAAATGTAGAAACAAATGCAGCAGGAGATGCAACAGTACATGAAGTAGCAGCAGATACAACAGCAGATTCAGGAGATGTAGCAGAGTAGATGCAGCAGGATATGAAACAGCAGAAGATACAGAAGGAGATGCAGCAGCAGAAGATGAAGCTGGAGATGAAGTACAAATGCAGAAGCAAATGCAGCAGGAGATGCAGCAGAATGAGACGCAGCAGCAGCAGATGCAGCAGGAGATGTAGCAACACCAGAAGCAGCAGCACATGCAGCAGCAGTTGATGCAGGGTGAGATGCAGCAGGAACTGAAGCAGCAGGAGATCCTGCAGCAGATGCGGCAAGACATGCAACAGCAGATGCAGCAGCATGATGTGCATAGCAGGAGATGCAGCATGAGATGAAGTAGCAGGAGATGCAGAAGCAGGAGATGCAGAAGGAGATGCAGTAGCAGGAGTCGCAGTAGAAGAAGATGCAGCCGCTGCAGATGCAGGAGATGCAGCAGAAGGAGATTAAGAGGCAGGAGATTCATCAGGAGATGCATCAGCAGGAAATGTAGCTGGAGAATCTGCAGCAGGAAATGCCGTAGGAAAGTCTGCATCAGGAGATTCAGTGGAAGATTCAGTAGGAGATACAGCAGGAGATATAGAAGGAGATTCAGCAGAAGGAGATGTAGTAGGAGATGCAGCAGAAGGAAATGCAGCAAGATATGGTGCAGGAGGAGACACAGCAGGTAATGCAGCAGCAGGGGATGCATGTTCAGCAGTAGATTCAGCATCACATTCAGAAGGAGATGCAGCAGCAGGAGATATAGCAGAAGGCGATTCTTCAGCAGGAAATACAGCAGCAGGAGATAAAGTCACAAAAGATGCAGCAGAATATCCAGAAGGAAATGCAGCAGAATATACCTCAAGAGATGCAGAAGAAGGAGATGCCAGAGTAGATACTGCAGAAGGAGTTGTAGCAGGAGATGCATCAGCAGGAGATGCATCAGCAGGAGATGCAGGCAGCAGATGAAAGAGGAGATGTAGATTCAGCAGCAGATGAAGTAGCAGGAGATGCAGCAGCAGATGAAATAGCAGAAGTTGCAGCAGCAGATGTTAAAGATGTCGTAGGAGGAGATTAAGGAGCAGATCCAGCAAGAAGAGATGCAGCAGGATATGCAGAAAAAGTTAAAGCAGAAAGAGATGCAAAGGAAATACAGCAGCAGGATATGCATCAGCAGGAAATGCAGCAGGACATGCACTAGCAGAAGATGCAGCAGGAGATGCAGATGGAGTGTATCAAGAGGATATGCACCATGATATACAGCAGCAGGAGATGCAACAAAAGATGAAACAGGAGGAGATGCAGTAGGAGAGGCAGCAGAGGAGATGCAGCAGAATCTACTGCTGCATCTCCTGCCGCATCTCCTGCTGCTGCCTCTCCTCCTGCTAAATCTCCTCCTGCATCAGCTGATGCATTTCCTGCATCTCCTGCGGCTGCATCTGCTGGTGCATCTCCTGCTTCTCTATCTTCTGCTGCATCTCCTGCTGAATCACATGGCGCCTCTCCTGCTGCCGCATCTCCTGCTTCTGCATATCCTTTTGCATGTCTTGCTGCCACATCTCCTGCTTCTGCCTCTCCTACTCCTGCATCTCTGCTGCTGTATCTCCTGCTGCTGCATTTCCTGCTCCTGCTTCTCCTGATGCATCTGCTGCTGCATCTTCTGCAGCATCTTCTACTGCTTCAACTCCAGACGCTGCATCTCCTGCTGCATCTGCTGGTACTGCATCTTATCCTGCCGCATCTCCTGCTCCATTTTCTTGTGCATCTGCTGCTGCTGCTGTATCTTCTGCTGCTGCATCTCCTGCTGATGCGTCTGCTGTTGCATCTCCTGTTGCATCTCCTACTGCTGCATCTTCTTCTCTGCAGATCCTGAGGCTTCATCTCTTGCTGCAGAATCTCCTGCTGAATCCGCTGCTCATCTCTTGCGACTGTATCTCCTGCTGCATCTCCTGCTGCTGCATCTCCTGCTGCAGAATCTCCTGCTGCAGAATCTCCGGCTGCATCTTCTGCTTCTGCATCTCCTGCTACTGGGTCTGCTGCATCATTCTCCTCCTGCATCATCCTCCTCCTGCCTCTTCTCCTACAGCACCTCCTTCTGTATCTCGTGTTACATCTCATGAAGCTGTACCTGCTGAAGCATCTCTTCCTGCTGCATCTCCTGATGAATAGGCATCTATTGATGCATCTGCTGCTGCTTCATCTCCTGCTGCTGCTCCTACTGATGCATCTCCTGCGTAATCTCCTGCTGCTGCATCTCTTCCTTCTGCATCATCTACTGCTGCATCTCTTCATTAATCTCCTATTGCTGCATCTGCAGTACTTTCTGCTCCATCTGCTGCTGCTTCATATACTGCTTCATCTCCTACTACTGCATCTCCTTTTGCATCTCATTATGCATCTCCTGCAGCTGAATCTCCTGCTGCACCTCCTGATTCATCTCCTACTGCTGCATCTGCAGTATTTTCTGCTGCATCTGCTACTGCTTCATATACTGCTTCATCTCCTACTACTGCATCTCCTGCTGCATCTCCTGCTGCATCTCCTGCTGCTGAATCTCCTGCTGCATCTTCTGCTGAATCTAATCCTACCAAATCTCCTGCTGCATCTCCTGCTGCTGCATAATCTGCTGCATCTCCTGCTGCTGCATCTCCTGCTGCTGCATCTGCTGGTTCTGCATATGCAACTGCATCTGCTGCGGGATCATCTTCTTCTGCCTCTCATGCCATATCTCCCACTGATGCATCTCCTGCTTCTGTATATCTTGCTCAATCTACTGCTGCTGCATCTCCAGCTGCATCTCCTCCTCCATATCCTTCGGTTGCATCTGCGTATTCATCTTATGATGGTGCTTTCTCACTGGATCTCCTGCTTCTGCATCTCCTGCTGCTGCAAACTCTGCTGCATCTCCTGCTGCTGCATTTCGAGCTGCAGCTGCTGCTGCTGCATCTCCTGCGGCTGCTGATGCATTTCCTGATGCATTTACTGCTGCTGCATCTCCTTCTGCTACAACTCCTGCTGCCTCTCCTCTTGCTGTATTTTCTACTGCTGCATTTCCTGCTCCTGCATCTGATACTTCATCTCCTGCATCTGCAGGTGCTGCATCTCCTGCTACATCTGCTGCTGAATCTCCTGCTTCTGCATCTCATACCCCATCTCCTACTGCTGAATCTCCTGCTTCTGCATATCTTGTTGCATCTCCTCCTGCTGCATCACCTGCTGCATCACCTGATGCCGAATCTCTTGCATCTTTTGCTTAATCTGCTGTAGATTCGCTTTTTGGTGCATCTACTGCTGCTGCATCTCCTGCTCATAGATGTCCTCGTGATTCTCCTGATGCTGCATCTGCTGCTGCATCTCCTGCAGCTGCATCTCCTGTGCCATCTCCTACTGCTGACTCTCGTGCTGCTGAATCTGCTGCTGAATCTCCTGCTGCTGCATAACCTGCTGCAGAATCTCCTAATGCATCTCCTCTTGCTTAGTCTCCTGATGCTTCCTATCCTGCTTCATCTCATTTTGCTGCATATATTGCTGCTGCATCTCCTGCTGCTTGGCACACTGCTGTATCCCCTGCTCCATCTCCTGCTGGGGCATCTCCTGCTGCATCTCCTTCTCCATCTCCTGCTGCTCCAGCTGCTGCATCTGCATCATCAGGATATTCTGAAGGAGATGAAGCAACAGGAGATGCAGCAGCAGGAGATGCAACCACAGCACTGTGGCAGCAGATCCAGCTGCAGGAGATGCAGCCATAGGAGATGCAGCAGGATTTTCAGCAGGAGATACAGCAGGAGATGTAGTAGCAGATGCAGCAGAAGGAAGTGTAGCAGCAGAAGATGTAGGAGGATAGGCAGCAGCAGTAGATGAAACAGACCATAAAGCAGCAGGATATGCAGAAGCAGGAGAATCAGCAGCAGGGGATGCAGCAGCAGATTCAGCAGCAGATTTAGCAGGAAATGTAGCCAGAGTAGATGCAGAAGCAGGAGATGCAGCAGAATATGCATCATCATGAGATGAATCAGAAGATACAGCAGCAGGATATGCAGCAAGAGATGCATTAGCAGAAAAAGCAACAGCAGAGGCAGCAGCAGAAGATGCAGTGGGAGATATAAAAAAAATGAGGAAGCAGGAGCAGCCCCTGTAACATGATGTCCTCCTGCATCTCCTGATGCTGCATCTGCTGCTTCATCTCCTGCTTCTGTATCTCCTGCTGCTACATCTCTTGATGAGTCCTCTGCTCATGTATCTGTGGATGCATCTCCTGATGCACCATTTCCCGTTGCATCTGCTGCTCCATCCCATGCTGCATCTCTTTCTGCTCCATGTGGTGCATCTGCTGTTGCATATGCTGCTGCTTCATCTACTGCTGCATCTCCTGCAAAATCTCCTGCTGCTGCATCTCCTGCTTCATATCCTACTGCGTCTCCTCCTGCAGCATATCTTGCTGCATTTCCTTCTGCTGAATCTCCTGCTGAAACATCTGCTGCAGCATCTTCTGCTGCTACATCTCCTACTGAATCTGCATCATCTACTGAATCTGCTGCTGCATCTATTGCTACTGCATCTGCTGCCTCTGCATCTGCAGCTACATCACCTGCTGCTGCATCTTCGCCTGCATTACCTTCTGCTGTATCTTCTGCTGCTCCATTTCCTGCTGCTTCATGTACTGCTGCATCTCCTGCTACATTTGCTGCTGCTGCATCTCCTTCTACTTTTATCCTCCTGCATCTCCTGCTGCTGCATCTCCTGCTTCATATCCTACTGCATCTCCTCCTGCAGCATATCTTGCTGCATTTCCTTCTGCTGCTCTCCTGCCGCAGCATCTGCTGCAGCATCTTTTGTTGCTACATCTCCTAATGAATCTGGATCTCCTGATGCATCTGCTGCTGCATCTATTGCTCCTGAATCTGCTGCCTCTGCAGCTGCATCACCTGCTGCATTACCTCCTGCTGCATATTCTGCTGCATTTCCTGCTGCTGCATCTCCTTAATCTGCTGCTCCATTTCCTGATGCTTCATTTACTGCTGAATCTCCTGTTACATTTGTGCTGCTGCATCTCCTTCCACTTGATGTCCTCCTGCATCTCCTGCTGTTTCATCTCCTGCTGCTGTGTAGCCTGCTGCTTCATCTCCTGCTGCATCCGCTGCGGATGCATCTGTGGATGCATCTGTAGAAGCATCTCCATTTCCTGCTGCATCTGCTGCTCAATCTTCTACGGATGCATCTAGTGCTTCTGCATTTCAGCTGCATATTCTGTTGAAGGCATCTGCGGCTGCATCTCGTGCTGCTACATCTCCTGCTGAATCTCCTGCTGCACATCCTGCTGTTACTGAGGATGCCTATATTGCTATTTCATCTCCTGCTACAATTCCTGCTGATGTATCTCCTGCTGCATCTCCTACTACATCCCCTGCTGCTGAATCTCCTTCTGTATCTCCTGCTGCCTTTTCTACTGAATCTCCTGCTGCAGAATCTCCTACGGAATTTCCTGCTGATGCATCTCCTGCTGCTGAATCTCCTGCCTCTTCATCTCCTGATGCTGCAACTCCTGCTGAATCTGATGCTGCCTCTGGTGAAGCTGCATCTTATTTTACTGCATCTCCTGCTGCTGCATCTCCGGCTACTTTCCTGCTGCATTTCCTTCTGTTGAATCTCCTGCTGCATATCCTGGTGCATCACCTCCTGAATATTCATCTCCTGCTACGTCTCCTGCTGATACACCTCATGCAGCTGCAGCTGCTGCTGCATATCATGCTGCATCTGCTGTTGCAATATTTCTTCCTGTTGCATATCCTACTGAATTTCCAGCAGCATCTCGTGCTGATGCAATTCTTGCTGGATCTCATCCTGCATCATTTTCTGCTGCATCTGCCTCTACTTCTAGTGATGCTACTTCTCCAGCTGCATCTGCTGCTTCATCTGCTGCTGTATCTCCTGCTGCATATGGTTCTGCATCTTCTGCTGCATAAGTTGCTGCATCTGGTGCTGCTTCTGCTTCTGGTGCATCTCCTGCCTCATATCCTGCGGCTGTGTCTCCTGCTGATGTATGTTTTGCGGCATCTCCTGCTGAATCTCCTCCTGCTGCATCTCCTGCTTCTGCATCTACTTCTTCTGCATCTCCGTCTCCAGCATCTCCTGCTGCATCAATTGCTGCTGCATCTCTTATTTATCTCCTTCTGCTGCATCTGGTGCTGCTGTACCTTCTCCTGCTGCATATCCTGCTGAATCTCCTCCTGCTGAATCTCCTCCTGCTGAATCTCCTGCTGAATCTCCTCCTACTCCATTTCCTGTCCCATCTCCTCCTGCTGAATCTCATTCTGCTACATCTCCTTCTGCATCTCCTGCTACAGCATCTCCTGCTTTATCTGCTGATTCTGCATCTCCTGATACATCCCCTGCTGCTTCATCTCATCCTGCTGCATCTCAGGCTGCATCTCCTGCTGCTATATCTCCTGCTCTTTCATATCCTGCTACTGCATCTCCAAATGAATCTCCTGCTTCTTCATCTCTTCATCCATGTCCTGCTGCTGCATCTCCTGTTTCTGCATCTCCTTTTGCTTTGTCTGCTGCTGCATCTCCTGCTCTATCTCATGTTGCACCTTCTATTGAAGCATCTCCTGCGTCACCTCTTTCTGCTGCATATCTTGCTGCTTCATCTCGTTCTGCATCTCCTTCTGCATCACCTGCAGATGCATCTCCTGCTGTATCTCCTGCTCCTGCATATTCATCTGCATTTCCTGCTGCAGCTCTTTATGAATCTAGTACTGCGGCATCTGCTGAATTTGCTGCTGCATCTGCTGCTGCTTCATCTACTGCTGCATCTCCTGATAGATCTGCATGTACTACTGCATGTACTGCCGATGAATCTCCTGGTATATTTCCTTTTGCTGCATCTTCTCTTCATCTACTACTCTGCACTTCCTGCTGCTGCATCTCCTCCTTCAACATTTCTGACTGAATCGCCTGTAGCAGCTCCTGCTTCTTCACCTCCTTCTGCTACATCTCCTAGTGCATATGATGCTGCTGCATCTCCTGTTACTTCTGCTGCTGCTGCATTCCCTGGTGCATCTCCTGATTCTGCAACTCCTTCTGCATCGCCTGCTACAAAATCCCCTGTAGCTGCATTTCCTCCTCCATCTCCTGAAGCTGCAACTCCTTCTGCATCTCCTGGTGCTGCATCTGCTGGTGCTGCACCTGCTGCAACATCTGCTTCTGCATCTCCTGCTGCTGCACCTCTTGCTGCATCTCCGTCTGAATCTCTTGGTGCTGCATTTCCTGCTGATGCATATTCTGCTTCAACTCCTGCTGCTGCATCTGCTGATATTGCATGTGCTGCTGCATCTCCTGCTGCATCTCTTTGTGCTGCATCTTCTGGTGTTGCGTCTCCTGCTTCATCTCATTATTACTTAACTGCCACTATTAAGGCAATTTTTGGAAATCTAATAATGCCAACAGGGAAGATGCTAGCATGGAAAGCTGCTGCTTCTGAATGTCTGCTCTTAAAGCACTTTCACTGCAAAGTGATACTTTTAGAAGTTTGAGTATATGCTTGTGTACTGTAACATCAGAACGGCTATTAAAGCGTCATTTGTAAATATCAGAGCGTTCAGCACAAGTACCCCAGGGAAGAAGATACAATGAAATGCTGGCTCTCGTTAGAGTCTTCTCTGGAAACGCTTTCACTGCAAGCTGCAAAGCATGACTAACAGAACGTTTTAATGTAGGGTACTGAATTGTGACTTATGAAGGTGCTTTCTGATAAGTGAGTAACTGACGCAGTGAAGATGCTAGAGTGGAATACTGCTGCTACTGAATGTCTTCTCTTAGTGCGCTTTCACTGCAAAGCAAAACTTGTAGAAGTTTCAGTCTAGGCTTGTACACTGCAGCATCAGAATGGCTATTAAAGCATCACTTCAAAATCTTTAGCACTTTCACTGCAAGGCAAGACTTGTAGAACTTTCAGTCTAGGCTTGTACACTGCAGCATCAGAATGGCTATTAAAGCATCACTTCAAAATCTTTAGTGCTTTCACTGCAAGGCAAGACTCGTAGAACTTTCAGTCTAGGCTCGTGTCCTGTAACATAAGAATGGGTATTAAAGCGTCACTTCAAAATTTCAAATCGTTCATCACAAGTACGGCAGGGAAGCTGCTACGATCACATGCTAGCTCTCGTTAGTCTTCTCTGGAAGCGCTTTCACTGCAAGCTGCAAAGCACGACTAACACAATATATTAGTATAGGGTACCGAACAGTTACTTTACTTTGCCAAATAACGCGCTTTAGGAACAGTGAATATCGGCTGCAGGGAAGATGGTAGTATGGAATGCTGCTGCTTCTGAATGTCTTCTCTTAGAGGGCAATCACTGCAAACCAAGATTTATCGAACTTTCCGTCTAGGCTAGTGAACAGTAACATCAGCATGGCTAGTAAGGCTTCACTTGAAGATTTGAAAGCTTTCAGCACTTTTTTGAAAGCGTTCCCCTGGGAAGTTGCTAGCATCAAATGGTTTCTCTCGTTAGAGTCTTCTCTGGAAGCGCTTTCACTGCAAGCTGCAAACATGACTAAAAGAACATATTAGCATAGGCTAGTGAATAGGGACTTAACACCGTCTATTACGGCGTTTTAGTAAAAATTCGTATCTGCAGCAGGGAAGATGTTAGCATGGAATGCTGCTGCTTTTGGATGTATTCTCTTAGAGAGCTTTCACTGCAGAGCACGACTTGTAGAACTTTCAGTCTAGTCTTGTGTACTGTAAGACCAGAAGGGCTACAAAGGCGTTACTTCAGAATTTCAGAGCGTTCGGCACAAGTAACACAAGAAAGGTGTTACCATCAAAAGCTGGCTCTCGATAGCGTCTTCTATGGAAGCGGTTTCTCTGCAAGATGCAGAGAACGACTAACGCAACGTTCTTGTGTTGGCAAATGAATAGAGACTTAATAGCACCTAATAAGGTGCTTTAGGAAAAGAGAATATCTCCAGCAGGAAGATGTTAGCATGGAATGCTTCTGCTTCTGAATGTCTTCTCTTAGAGCACAATCACTGCAAACCAAGATTTATTGACCTTTCTGTCTAGGCTAGTGAACGATAACATCAGTAAGGCTAATAAAGCTTCACTTGAAGATTTTGAAAGTGTTCAACAGAAATACCCCTGGAAAGTTGCTAGCATCAGATGGTGGCTTTCGTTAGAATCTGCTCTGGAAGCGCTTTCACTGAGAGGTGCAAAACACGATTAACAATGTGTTTAAGTGTAGGTTAAAGAATAGTGACATAATGCGACTAATAATGAGCTTTAGGAAAAGTGAATATCTCCAACAGTGAAGATGTTAGCACCGAATGCTGCTGCTTCTGAATGTCTTCTCTTAGAGCGCTTTCACTGCAAAGCAAAACTTGTAGAAGTTTCAGTCTAAGCTTGTGAACTGTAACATCAGAATGGCTGTGAAGGCGTCACTTCCAAACTTCAGAGTGTTCAGCACAAGTACCGCAGGTAAGATGCTACCATGAAATGCTGGCTCTCGTTAGAGTCTTCTGTAGATGCGCTTTCACTGCAAGGTGCAAAGCACGACTAACAGGACGTTTTAGTGTAAGAGAATAAATAGAGTCTTAATATTCACGAATTACGGCACTTTAAAAAAAGTGAGCAACTGCAGGAGGGAAGATGCTAGCATGGAACGCTGCCTCTTTTGAATGTCTTCTTTTAGAGTGCTTTCACTGCAAAGGAAGACATGTAGAATTTCAGTCTAGGCTTGTATACTGCAACATCAGAATGGTTATTACAGCGTCACTTCAAAATTTAACATAGTTCAGAACAAGTAAGGCACGGAAGCTGCTTCTATCAAATACTGGCTTTAATTTGAGTCTTCCTTGGAAGCGCTTTCACTGAAAGTGAAAAAGCACTACTTAGAGAAAGTTTTTGTATGGATATTTAATAGTGATTTAACTGCGCCGATTAAGGCGTTTAGGAAAATAGAATAAAGCCTGCATGGAAGATGCTAGCAGAGAATACTGATGCTTCTGGATGTCTTCTCTGAGAGAGCTTTCACTGCAAAGCAAGACATGTAGAACTTTCAGCCTAGGCTTGTGTACTGCAACATCAGAATGGCTATTACAGCGTCACTTCAAAATTTCAGAGCGTTCACAACAAGTACGGCAGGGAAGCTGTTACGATCAAATGCTGGCTCTCACTAAGAGTCTTCTGTGAAAGAGCATTCACTGCAAGCTGCAAAGCATTTCTTATGGACCGTTTTTGTACAGGGTACTGAATTGTAACATAACATCGCCTATGAAAGAGATTTAGGAAAAGTGACTAACTCCTGAAGGGAAGATGCTAGCATGGAATTCTGCAACTCCGGAATGTCTTCTCTTAGAGTGATTTTCAGTAAAGCAAGACGGGTAATTGTCCTCCAGTTTTACGCAATTGTCCACAAACTTTGAGGAATTATCTCCAGATTTTGGGACAATTTCCCCAACATTTGTCGAAAACGACACACCGTTTGGAGACAATTACGCCAAAATGGGAGACAATTACTTAGAATTTGGGGTCAATTACCCAACGTTTGGTGACAATTTCCCTCCGTAGGAACACAACTATCAGAACTGTAGAGACAAATACACGAAACTTGTGGAAGATTTTAATGACTTGAATCACCATTGCCCATAACTTTGAGACAAATTAGAAGACAATTTCTCAAAATTTGGTTACAGTTACCGAGAATTTGGGACAATTACACAAATTTTTGGGAACATGACACAAAATTTGTGGGAAGATACACACAATTTTGAGACAATGCCTAAGAATTTGGCAAAACGCCTCAACAATTTGCGACGATTATTACAAATCTAAGGCTAATGACTCAAAACCTGGCGGGCGACGATTACTAGATGTTTTTAGGCAGTTATTTCAAATTTGTGCACAATTACTGAGTAATTGGGGAGTAATGACCCCAAGTTTGGAGGAAATGACTTAAAATCTGGGGACAATTACCCAAATTTGGGGACAATTACCCCAATTGTGGAGACAACACCCTAACCCTAACCATAAAACACCAACCCGAAAACCAACTCCAATTTTTGGACACTTACCCAAAATCTGGAGATAATTCCTCAAAGTTTGTGGACAATTGCGTAAAATTGGAGGACAATTTCCCAAGAGTCTGAGACAATTACCCCAAACTGGGAGACAATTGCCCAACATTTGGAGAAGATTACTCAAAACAGTCTGACATTTACCTCGATTTGGGGGAAATGACCCAGGGTTTGGAGAAAATGATGCAAGATTTGGGGACAATTACACAAAACTGGTGGAAAATTACGCTTGATTTTGAGACGACTGTCCTGATTTTGCTGGCAAATACCCCAAATCTGCAGACATTTACTCTAAACTTGAGGAAAATTACCCGAGACTGGGGACAATTATACAAAAATCGAAATAAATCGTAAGAAATGCTGTGGCAATTACTTAAAACTGGAGGACAATTACCCCACATTTGGGGATAATTAGAGAAAGTCTGGGACATCTGCACAAAATTTGAGGAAAATGACAAGATATTTGGGGACAGTTACTCAAAATTCTGAGACAACTCCCATAAACTCGGGCACACTTACCCTCAACCCGGGGACTATTACAAGAGGTTTTGGGAAAATTACTCAAAATTTGGAGGCAATTTCCCAAGACTTTGGGACAATTTCTCAAAATTTGTGGCAAATTACCCAACATTTTGCAGACAATTACCACAAATTTTTGGCCACTATTACCTGAAATATGGAGAGAATTACACAAATTGTGGCAAAATTACCCCAAATTTGGAGGCAGTTACCCCAAATTTCATAAGGATTATTCAAAATCTGGTGACAATTATGCAAAATGCGTGGCAAACTACAAGAATTTTAGGGACAATTACCCAACAGTGGGAGACGGTTGCCCAACATTTTGAGAGAATGCTCCACATTTTGCGGCCGTTACCAAACCTATGAGCACAATTACTCTAAATTTCAGGAAAGTGACCCTAATTTGGGGACAATTATACAAAATTGGATGAAAACGATAAGAAATCTTGTGAAAATGACTCAAAATTTGGTGACAGTTACCCCAAATCCGGGGACAATTACCAAAACTTGGAGAAAATGTCCATCGTTTTGAGATAGTTCCTCAAAACTGGGGGGGCTATTACCCGAAGTTTGTGGATAATTTCCCGAAATTTGGAGACAGTTACCGAAAATTTGAGGAGGATTACCCAAAATTAGGAGAGAATTACTCAAAATTTGAGGGCAATTACCCCAAATTTGGAGAGAATGACTCAAAATTTGGGAAAAAGTACTCAAAATTTGGTGACAATTACCCAACCAGGGGGTTACAATTACTAAAAATGTGGGCAAACTTACCTAAAATTTTGAGGCAATAACCCCAAATCGGGTGAATATTATCCGACATTTGGGGACAATTATCCACCATTTGGGGACAAATACACCAAATTTGAGGAAAATTATTAGACATGTTGGGCCAATTACCCAAAATTTGGAGAGAGTTACTCAGGATTTGGGGACAATTACACAAAATTTGGAGACAATTGCTGAAATTTGGGAAAACGACAGAAAATTTGGGGACAATTACTAAAACTTGGGGCAAAATGACCCCCTATTTAGGGACAATTTCCAAAAATCTGTCGAAAAGGACACACCGTTTGGAGACAATTACGCCAAAATTGGAGACAATTACTTAGAATTTGGGGTCAATTACCCAACGTTTGGTGACAATTTCCCTCCGTAGGAACACAACTATCAAAACTGTAGAGACAAATACACGAAACTTGTGGAAGATTTTAATGACTTGAATCACCATTGCCCATAACTTGGAGACAAATTAGAAGACAATTACTCCAAATTTGGTTACAGTTACCGAGAATTTGGGACAATTACACAAATTTTCGGGAAAATGACACAAAATTTGTGGGAAGATACACACAATTTTGAGACAATGCCTAAGAATTTGGCAAAACGCCTCAACAATTTGCGACGATTATTACAAATCTGGGGCTAATGACTCAAAACCTGGCAGGCGACGATTACTAGAAGTTTTTAGGCAGTTATTTCAAATTTGTGCACAATTACTGAGTAATTGGGGAGTAATGACCCCAAGTTTGGAAGAAATGACTCAAAATCTGGGGACAATTACCCAAATTTGGGGACAATTCCCCCAAATGTGGAGACAACACCCTAACCCTAACCATAAAACACTAACCCCAAACCCAACTCCAATTTTTGGACAGTTAACCAAAATCTGGAGATAATTCCTCAAAGTTTGTGGACAATTGCCTAAAATTGGAGGACAATTCCCCAAGAGTTTGAGACAATTACCCCAAACTGGGAGACAATTGCCCAACATTTGGAGAAGATGACTCAAAATAGTCTGCCATTTACCTCGATTTGGGGGAAATGACCCAGGGTTTGGAGAAAATGATGCAAGATTTGGGGACAATTACACAAAACTGGTGGAAAATTACGCTTGATTTTGAGACGACTGTCCTGATTTTGCTGGCAAATACCCCAAATCTGCAGACATTTACTCTAAACTTGAGGAAAATTACCCGAGACTGGGGACAATTATACAAAAATCGAAATAAATCGTAAGAAATGCTGTGGCAATTACTTAAAACTGGAGGACAATTACCCCACATTTGGGGATAATTAGAGAAAGTCTGGGACATCTGCACAAAATTTGAGGAAAATGACAAGATATTTGGGGACAGTTACTCAAAATTCTGAGACAACTCCCATAAACTCGGGCGCACTTACCCTCAACCCGTTGGACTACTACAAGAGGATTTGGGAAAATTACTCAAAATTTGGAGGCAATTTCCCAAGACTTTGGGACAATTTCTCAAAATTTGTGGCAAATTACCCAACATTTTGCAGACAATTACCACAAATTTTTGGCCACTATTACCTGAAATATGGAGAGAATTACACAAATTGTGGCAAAATTACCCCAAATTTGGAGGCAGTTACCCCAAATTTCATAAGGATTATTCAAAATCTGGTGACAATTATGCAAAATGCGTGGCAAACTACAAGAATTTTAGGGACAATTACCCAACAGTGGGAGACGGTTGCCCAACATTTTGAGAGAATGCTCCACATTTTGCGGCAGTTACCAAACCTATGAGCACAATTACTCTAAATTTCAGGAAAGGGACACTAATTTGGCAACAATTATACAAAATTCGATGAAAACGATAAGAAATCTTGTGAAAATGACTCAAAATTTGGTGACAGTTACCCCAAATCCGGGGACAATTAACAAAATTTGGAGAAAATGTCCATCGTTTTGAGATGACTCCTCAAAAGTGGGGGGGCAATTACCCGAAGTTTGCGGATAATTTCCCAAAATTTGGAGACATTTACCGAAAATATGAGGAGGATTACCCAATATTGGGAGAGAATTCCTCAAAATTTGAGGGCAATTACCCCAAATTTGGAGAGAATGACTCAAAATTTGGGAAAAAGGACTCAAAATTTGGTGACAATTACCCAACCAGTGGGGGACAATTACAAAAAATGTGGGCAAACTTACCTAAAATTTTGATGCAATAACCCCAAATCGGGTGAAAATTATGTGGCATTTGGGGACAACTATCCACCACTTGGGGACAAATTCACCAAATTTGAGGAAAATTATTAGACATGTTGGGCCAATTACCCAAAAT
Source organism: Clamator glandarius (assembly GCA_033459285.1). NCBI lineage: Eukaryota > Metazoa > Chordata > Aves > Cuculiformes > Cuculidae > Clamator > Clamator glandarius. The sequence goes on from JAUNZM010000751.1 coordinate 214,446, forward strand.
TTGGAGACAGCTACTCAGGATTTGGGGACAATTACCCAAATTTGGAGACAATTGCTGAAATTTGGGAAAACGACAGAAAATTTGGGGACAATTACTAAAAATTGGGGCAAAATGACCCCCTATTTAGGGACAATTTCCCAACATTTTTCGAAAACGACACACCGTTTGGAGACAATTACGCCAAAATTGGAGACAATTACTAGAATTTGGGGTCAATTACCCAACGTTTGGTGACAATTTCCCTCCGTAGGAACACAACTATCAAAACTGTAGAGACAAATACACGAAACTTGTGGAAGATTTTAATGACTTGAATCACCATTGCCCATAACTTTGAGACAAATTAGAAGACAATTACTCAAAATTTGGTTACAGTTACCCAGAATTTGGGACAATTACACAAATTTTTGGGAACATGACACAAAATTTGTGGGAAGATACACACAATTTTGAGACAATGCCTAAGAATTTGGCAAAACGCCTCCACAATTTGCGACGATTATTACAAATCTGGGGCTAATGACTCAAAACCTGGCGGGCGACGATTACTAGAAGTTTTTAGGCAGTTATTTCAAATTTGTGCACAATTACTGAGTAATTGGGGAGTAATGACCCCAAGTTTGGAGGAAATGACTTAAAATCTGGGGACAATTACCCAAATTTGGGGACAATTACCCCAAATGTGGAGACAACACCCTAACCCTAACCATAAAACACCAACCCCAAACCCAACTCCAATTTTTGGACACTTACCCAAAATCTGGAGATAATTCCTCAAAGTTTGTGGACAATTGCCTAAAATTGGAGGACAATTCCCCAAGAGTTTGAGACAATTACCCCAAACTGGGAGACAATTGCCCAACATTTGGAGAAGATTACTCAAAATAGTCTGACATTTACCTCGATTTGGGGGAAATGACCCAGGGTTTGGAGAAAATGATGCAAGATTTGGGGACAATTACACAAAACTGGTGGAAAATTACGCCTGATTTTGAGACGACTGTCCAGATTTTGCTGGCAAATACCCCAAATCTGCAGACATTTACTCTAAACTTGAGGAAAATTACCTGAGACTGGGGACAATTATACAAAAATCGTGGTAAAATCGTAAGAAATGTTGTGGCAATTACTTAAAACTGGGGACAATTACCCCACATTTGGGGATAATTAGAGAAAGTCTGGGACATCTGCACAAAATTTGAGGAAAATTACAAGATATTTGGGGACAGTTACTCAAAATTCTGAGACAACTCCCATAAACTCGGGCGCACTTACCCTCAACCCGGGGACTATTACAAGAGGATTTGGGAAAATTACTTAAAATTTGGGGACAATAAGAAAAAATTTGGAGGCAATTTTCCAAGACTTTGGGACAATTTCTCAAAATTTGTGGCAAATTACCCAACATTTTGCCGACAATTACCACAAATTTTTGGCCACAATTACCTGAAATGTGGAGAGAATTACACAAATTGTGACAAAATTACCCCAAATTTGGAGGCAGTTACCCCAAATTTCATAAGGATTATTCAAAATCTGGTGACAATTATGCAAAATGCGTGGCAAACTACAAGAATTTTAGGGACAATTACCCAACAGTGGGAGACGGTTGCCCAACATTTTGAGAGAATGCTCCACATTTTGCGGCCGTTACCAAACCTATGAGCACAATTACTCTAAATTTCAGGAAAGTGACCCTAATTTGGGGACAATTATACAAAATTGGATGAAAACGATAAGAAATCTTGTGAAAATGACTCAAAATTTGGTGACAGTTACCCCAAATCCGGGGACAATTAACAAAATTTGGAGAAAATGTCCATCGTTTTGAGATAGCTCCTCAAAACTGGGGGGGCAATTACCCGAAGTTTGCGGATAATTTCCCGAAATTTGGAGAGAGTTACCAAAAATTTGAGGAGGATTACCCAAAATTGGGAGAGAATTACTCAAAATTTGAGGGCAATTACCCCAAATTTGGAGAGAATGACTCAAAATTTGGGAAAAAGTACTCAAAATTTGGTGACAATTACCCAACCAGGGGGTTACAATTACTAAAAATGTGGGCAAACTTACCTAAAATTTTGATGCAATAACCCCAAATCGGGTGAAAATTATGCGGCATTTGGGGACAATTATCCACCATTTGGGGACAAATACACCAAATTTGAGGAAAATTATTAGACATGTTGGGCCAATTACCCAAAATTTGGAGACAGTTACTCAGGATTTGGGGACAATTACCCAAATTTGGAGACAATTGCTGAAATTTGGGAAAACGACAGAAAGTTTGGGGACAATTACTAAAACTTGGGGCAAAATGACCCCCTATTTAGGGACAATTTCCCAACATTTGTTGAAAATGACACACCGCTTGGAGACAATTACGCCAAAATTGGAGACAATTACTAGAATTTGGGGTCAAATACCCAGCGTTTGGTGACAATTTCCCTCCGTAGGAACACAACTATCAAAACTGTAGAGACAAATACACGAAACTTGTGGAAGATTTTAATGACTTGAATCACCATTACCCATAACTTTGAGACAAATTAGAAGACAATTACTCCAAATTTGGTTACAGTTACCGAGAATTTGGGACAATTACACAAATTTTTGGGAAAATGTCATAAAATTTGTGGGAAGATACACACAATTTTGAGACAATGCCTAAGAATTTGGCAAAACGCCTCCACAATTTGCGACGATTATTACAAATCTGGGGCTAATGACTCAAAACCTGGCGGGCGACCATTACTAGAAGTTTTTAGGCAGATATTTCAAATTTGTGCACAATTACTGAGTAACTGGGGAGTAATGACCCCACGTTTGGAGTAAATGACTTAAAATCTGGGGACAATTACCCAAATTTGGGGACAATTACCCCAAATGTGGAGACAACACCCTTACCCTAACCATAAAACACTAACCCCAAACCCAACTCCAATTTTTGGACACTTACCCAAAATCTGGAGATAATTCCTCAAAGTTTGTGGACAATTGCGTAAAATTGGAGGACAATTCCCCAAGAGTTTGAGACAATTACCCCAAACTGGGAGACAATTGCCCAACATTTGGAGAAGATTACTCAAAATAGTCTGACATTTACCTCGATTTGGGGGAAATGACCCAGGGTTTGGAGAAAATGATGCAAGATTTGGGGACAATTACACAAAACTGGTGGAAAATTACGCCTGATTTTGAGACGACTGTCCAGATTTTGCTGGCAAATACCCCAAATCTGCAGACATTTACTCTAAACTTGAGGAAAATTACCCGAGACTGGGGACAATTATACAAAAATCGAGGTAAAATCGTAAGAAATGTTGTGGCAATTACTTAAAACTGGGGACAATTACCCCACATTTGGGGATAATTAGAGAAAGTCTGGGACATCTGCACAAAATCTGAGGAAAATTACAAGATATTTGGGGACAGTTACTCAAAATTCTGAGACAACTCCCATAAACTCGGGCGCACTTACCCTCAACCCGGGGACTATTACAAGAGGATTTGGGAAAATTACTTAAAATTTGGGGACAATAAGAAAAAATTTGGAGGCAATTTTCCAAGACTTTGGGACAACTTCTCAAAATTTGTGGCAAATTACCCAACATTTTGCCGACAATTACCACAAATTTTTGGCCACAATTACCTGAAATGTGGAGAGAATTACACAAATTGTGACAAAATTACCCCAAATTTGGAGGCAGTTACCCCAAATTTCATAAGGATTATTCAAAATCTGGTGACAATTATGCAAAATGCGTGGCAAACTACAAGAATTTTAGGGACAATTACCCAACAGTGGGAGACGGTTGCCCAACATTTTGAGAGAATGCTCCACATTTTGCGGCCGTTACCAAACCTATGAGCACAATTACTCTAAATTTCAGGAAAGTGACCCTAATTTGGGGACAATTATACAAAATTGGATGAAAACGATAAGAAATCTTGTGAAAATGACTCAAAATTTGGTGACAGTTACCCCAAATCCGGGGACAATTAACAAAATTTGGAGAAAATGTCCATCGTTTTGAGATAGCTCCTCAAAACTGGGGGGGCAATTACCCGAAGTTTGCGGATAATTTCCCGAAATTTGGAGAGAGTTACCAAAAATTTGAGGAGGATTACCCAAAATTGGGAGAGAATTACTCAAAATTTGAGGGCAATTACCCCAAATTTGGAGAGAATGACTCAAAATTTGGGAAAAAGTACTCAAAATTTGGTGACAATTACCCAACCAGGGGGTTACAATTACTAAAAATGTGGGCAAACTTACCTAAAATTTTGAGGCAATAACCCCAAATCGGGTGAAAATTATGCGGCATTTGGGGACAATTATCCACCATTTGGGGACAAATACACCAAATTTGAGGAAAATTATTAGACATGTTGGGCCAATTACCCAAAATTTGGAGACAGTTACTCAGGATTTGGGGACAATTACCCAAATTTGGAGACAATTGCTGAAATTTGGGAAAACGACAGAAAGTTTGGGGACAATTACTAAAACTTGGGGCAAAATGACCCCCTATTTAGGGACAATTTCCCAACATTTGTTGAAAATGACACACCGCTTGGAGACAATTACGCCAAAATTGGAGACAATTACTAGAATTTGGGGTCAAATACCCAGCGTTTGGTGACAATTTCCCTCCGTAGGAACACAACTATCAAAACTGTAGAGACAAATACACGAAACTTGTGGAAGATTTTAATGACTTGAATCACCATTACCCATAACTTTGAGACAAATTAGAAGACAATTACTCAAAATTTGGTTACAGTTACCGAGAATTTGGGACAATTACACAAATTTTTGGGAAAATGTCATAAAATTTGTGGGAAGATACACACAATTTTGAGACAATGCCTAAGAATTTGGCAAAACGCCTCAACAATTTGCGACGATTATTACAAATCTGGGGCTAATGACTCAAAACCTGGCGGGCGACCATTACTAGAAGTTTTTAGGCAGATATTTCAAATTTGTGCACAATTACTGAGTAACTGGGGAGTAATGACCCCACGTTTGGAGTAAATGACTTAAAATCTGGGGACAATTACCCAAATTTGGGGACAATTACCCCAAATGTGGAGACAACACCCTTACCCTAACCATAAAACACTAACCCCAAACCCAACTCCAATTTTTGGACACTTACCCAAAATCTGGAGATAATTCCTCAAAGTTTGTGGACAATTGCGTAAAATTGGAGGACAATTCCCCAAGAGTTTGAGACAATTACCCCAAACTGGGAGACAATTGCCCAACATTTGGAGAACATGACTCAAAATAGTCTGACATTTACCTCGATTTAGGGGGAATGACCCAGGGTTTGGAGAAAATGATGCAAGATTTGGGGACAATTACACAAAATTGGTGGAAAATTACGCCTGATTTTGAGACGACTGTCCAGATTTTGCTGGCAAATACCCCAAATCTGCAGACATTTACTCTAAACTTGAGGAAAATTACCCGAGACTGGGGACAATTATACAAAAATCGAGGTAAAATCGTAAGAAATGTTGTGGCAATTACTTAAAACTGGGGACAATTACCCCACATTTGGGGATAATTAGAGAAAGTCTGGGACATCTGCACAACATTTGAGGAAAATTACAAGATATTTGGGGACAGTTACTCAAAATTCTGAGACAACTCCCATAAACTCGGGCGCACTTACCCTCAACCCGGGGACTATTACAAGAGGATTTGGGACAATAACAAAAAATTTGGAGGCAATTTCCCAAGACTTTGGGACAATTTCTCAAAATTTGTGGCAAATTACCCAACATTTTGCCGACAATTACCACAAATTTTTGGCCACAATTACCTCAAATATGGAGAGAATGACACAAATTTTGGAAAAATTACCCCAAATTTGGAGGCAGTTACCCCAAATTTCATAAGGATTATTCAAAATCTGGTGACAATTACGCAAAATGCGTGGCAAACTACAAGAATTTTAGGGACAATTACCCAACAGTGGGAGACGGTTGCCCAACATTTTGAGAGAATGCTCCACATTTTGCGGCAGTTACCAAACCTATGAGCACAATTACTCTAAATTTCAGGAAAGTGACCCTAATTTGGGGACAATTATACAAAATTCGATGAAAACAATAAGAAATCTTGTGAAAATGACTCAAAATTTGGTGACAGTTACCCCAAATCCGGCGACAGTTAACAAAATTTGGAGAAAACGTCCATCGTTTTGAGATAGCTCTTCAAAACTGGGGGGGGTATTACCCGAAGTTTGCGGATAATTTCCCGAAATTTAGAGACAGTTACCGAAAATTTGAGGAGGATTACCCAAACTTGGGAGAGAATTACTCACAATTTGAGGGCAATTACCCCAAATTTGGAGAGAATGACTCAAAATTTGGGAAAAAGTACTCAAAATTTGGTGACAATTACCCAATCAGGGGGTTACAATTATTAAAAATGTGAGCAAACTTACCAAAAATTTTGAGGCAATAACCCCAAATCGGGTGGAAATTATCCGACATTTGGGGACAATTATCCACCATTTGGGGACAAATACACCAAATTTGAGGAAAATTATTAGACATGTTGGGCCAATTACCCAAAATTTGGAGACAGTTACTCAGGATTTGGGGACAATTACCCAAATTTGGAGACAATTGCTGAAATTTGGGAAAACGACAGAACATTTGGGGACAATTACTAAAAATTGGGGCAAAATGACCCCCTATTAAGGGACAATTTCCCAACATTTGTCGAAAACAAAACACCGTTTGGAGACAATTACGCCAAAATTGGAGACAATTACTTAGAATTTGGGGTCAATTACCCAACGTTTGGTGACAATTTCCCTCCGTAGGAACACAACTATCAAAACTGTAGAGACAAATACACGAAACTTGTGGAAGATTTTAATGACTTGAATCACCATTGCCCATAACTTTGAGACAAATTAGAAGACAATTACTCCAAATTTGGTTACAGTTACCGAGAATTTGGGACAATTACACAAATTTTCGGGAAAATGACACAAAATTTGTGGGAAGATACACACAATTTTGAGACAATGCCTAAGAATTTGGCAAAACGCCTCCACAATTTGCGACGATTATTACAAATCTGGGGCTAATGACTCAAAACCTGGCGGGCGACCATTACTAGAAGTTTTTAGGCAGTTATTTCAAATTTGTGAAGAATTACTGAGTAATTGGAGAGTAATGACCCCAAGTTTGGAGGAAATGACTTAAAATCTGGGGACAATTACTCAAATTTGGGGACAATTACCCCAAATGTGGAGACAACACCCTAACCCTAATCATAAAACTCTAAACCGACACCCAACTCCAAGTTTTGGACACTTACCCAAAATCTGGAGATAATTCCTCAAAGTTTGTGGACAATTGCGTAAAATTGGAGGACAATTCCCCAAGAGTTTGAGACAATTACCCCAAACTGGGAGACAATTGCCTAACATTTGGAGAACATGACTCAAAATAGTCTGACATTTACCTCGATTTGGGGGAAATTACCCAGGGTTTGTAAAAAATGATGCAAGATTTGGGGACAATTACACAAAATTGGTGGAAAATTACACCTGATTTGGAGACGACTGTCCAGATTTTGCTGGCCAATACCCCAAATCTGCAGACATTTACTCTAAACTTGAGGAAAATTACCCGAGACTGGGGACAATTATGCAAAAATCGAGGTAAAATGGTAAGAAATGTTGTGGCAGTTACTTAAAATTGGAGGACCATTACCCCACATTTGGGGATAATTAGAGAAAGTCTGGGACATCTGCACAAAATTTGAGGAAAATTACATGATATTTGGGGACAGTTCCTCAAAATTCTGAGACAACTCCCATAAACTCGGGCGCACTTACCCACAACCCGGGGACTATTACAAGAGGATTTGGGAAAATTACTCAAAATTTGGAGGCAATTTCCCAAGACTTTGGGACAATTTCTCAAAATTTGTGGCAAATTACCCAACATTTTGCCGATAATTACCACAAATTTTTGGCCACAATTACCTCAAATATGGAGAGAATGACACAAATTTTGGAAAAATTACCCCAAATTTGGAGGCAGTTACCCCAAATTTCATAAGGATGATTCAAAATCTGGTGACAATTATGCAAAATGCGTGGCAAACTACAAGAATTTTAGGGACAATTACCCAACAGTGGGAGACGGTTGCCCAACATTTTGAGAGAATGCTCCACATTTTGCGGCAGTTACCAAACCTATGAGCACAATTACTCTAAATTTCAGGAAAGTGACCCTAATTTGGGGACAATGATACAAAATTCGATGAAAACGATAAGAAATCTTGTGAAAATGACTCAAAATTTGGTGACAGTTACCCCAAATCCGGGGACAATTAACAAAATTTGGAGAAAATGTCCATCGTTTTGAGATGACTCCTCAAAACTGGGGGGGGCAGTTACCCGAAGTTTGCAGATAATTTCCCGAAATTTAGAGACAGTTACCGAAAATTTGAGGAGGATTACCCAAAATTGGGAGAGAATTACTCAAAATTTGAGGGCAATTACCCCAAATTTGGAGAGAATGACTCAAAATTTGGGAAAAAGTACTCAAAATTTGGTGACAATTACCCAACCAGTGGGGGACAATTACTAAAAATGTGAGCAAACTTACCAAAAATTTTGAGGCAATAACCCTAAATCGGGTGAAAATTATCCGACATTTGGGGACAATTATCCACCATTTGTTGACAAATACACCAAATTTGAGGAAAATTATTAGACATGTTGGGCCAATTACCCAAAATTTGGAGACAGTTACTCAGGATTTGGGGACAATTACCCAAATTTGGAGACAATTGCTGAAATTTGGGAAAACGACACAAAATTTGGGGACAATTACTAAAAATTGGGGCAAAATGACCCCCTTTTTAGGTACAATTTCCCCAAAATTGTCAAAAATGACACACCGTTTGGAGCCAATTACGCAAAAATTGGAGACAATTACTTAGAATTTGGGGTCAATTACCCAACGTTTGGTGACAATTTCCCTTTGTAGGAACACAACTATCAAAACTGTGGAGACAAATACACGAAACTTGTGGAAGATTTTAATGACTTGAATCACCATTGCCCATAACTTTGAGACAAGTTAGAAGACAAATACTAAAAATTTGAAGGCCATTTCCCAAGACTTTGGGACAATTTCTCATAATTTGTGGCAAATTGCCCAACATTTTGCCGACAATTACCACAAATTTTTGGCCACAATTACCTGAAATGTGGAGAGAATTACACAAATTGTGGCAAAATTACCCTAATTTGGAGGCAGTTACCCCAAATTTCATAAGGATTATTCAAAATCTGGTGACAATTACGCAAAATGCGTGGCAAACTACAAGAATTTTAGGGACAATTACCCAACAGTGGGAGACGGTTGCCCAACATTTTGAGAGAATGCTCCACATTTTGCGGCCGTTACCAAACCTATGAGCACAATTACTCTAAATTTCAGGAAAGTGACCCTAATTTGGGGACAATTATACAAAATTGGATGAAAACGACAAGAAATCTTGTGAAAATGACTCAAAATTTGGTGACAGTTACCCCAAATCCGGCGACAGTTAACAAAATTTGGAGAAAATGTCCATCGTTTTGAGATAGCGCCTCAAAACTGGGGGGGCAATTACCCGAAGTTTGCGGATAATTTCCCAAAATTTGGAGACAGTTATGGAAAATTTGAGGAGGATTACCCAAAATTGGGAAAGAATGACTCAAAATTTGAGGGGAATTACACCAAATTTGGAGAGAATGACTCAAAATTTGGGAAAAAGTACTCAAAATTTGGTGACAATTACCCAACCAGGGGGTTACAATTATTAAAAATGTGAGCAAACTTACCTAAAATTTTGAGGCAATAACCCCAAATCGGGTGAAAATTATGAGACATTTGGGGACAATTATCCACCATTTGGGTACAAATACTGCAAACTTGCTAAGGGAGCACTCAATGCCTTCATCCAAATCATTGATAAAGACATTAGACAGGACTGGACCCAGGACTGAGCCCTGGGGAACCCCACTTGTCACTGGCCTCCAGCTGGATTCAACTCCATTTACCACCCTCCTCTGGGCCCAGTCATTCAACCAGTTTTTCACCGAGGAGAGTGTGCACCCAAGGGGATGGACGGTAGTCGGGGCTGGACAGCAGGAATCTTGGGAAGTGATTGGCATTGTCTAGGTAGAAACATGTTAGTCTAGGAATAAATAATGAAATGTTGTTTGGTTTCAGTAATAAATCTTTTCAAGTTACGTTTTTGTCATGAGCCTGCATTGTTGCATGTGGTTGTTGTGACTTGAGGGCAGGATTCAGGGATGAACCGTGTGAACCCCATTGTTTTGCCCTCGCACCATGGATTTACCCGGTTCAGATCCTGTTCCCTCGAGCAGATCAACATTCCTTCTCAGCCTGGTGTCACCTGCATTCTGACTGAGGGAGCACATGGTCTTCTCATCCAGGTCACCGATAAAAGAGGTTAAATACCGAGGCCTGGGAACACTGCTTGTGACCATCTCTCAATGGATTTAACTCCATTCACTCTCTGGCCTCAGACAACCAGCCACTTTTGTAACCAGCCAAGGAAACATCCACCCAAGCCTGGAGCACCCGGGCTGCCACAATCCCATCCCTTTCCTCGTCTAATTGTCTTAAATCAATGGGGATTTTTGCAAGTTCTGCTATGTTGAATCTCTGCTGTTACACAAGGTTAAGCAGAGCTGGACCTTGCTCCCAAGAGGGAGCACAAGAGGTTTCTCCTCCCCTTATTCCACTGCTTGCTTTTTAAGCTTCATAGAACATTTTGCGCTTTTCACCCCCCTGGTGCATGTGGATGGCTTTGATTGTGGCTCTGGCTTTCCTGATGGAGCCGCAGAGGAAGGAGGGATGAAGGCAGACATCACCCTTGCAGCACCTCATCCTCTAGCTTTCGACCCCAAACCCAGGTCTAGTGGAGGGAACCAATTAGAATAACAGAATGACAAAATCACAGAATAACCAGGTTGGAAGAGACCCACCGGATCGTCGAGTCCAACCATTCCCACCAGTCCCTAAACCATGCCCATAAGTACCTCATCCACCCTCACCTTAAACACCTCCAGGGACGGTGAGTCAACCACCTCCCTGGGCAGACTGTTCCAGTGCCTAACCACCCTTTCCGTGAAGAATTTTTCCTTATCTCAAGCCTAAATCTCCCCTGGCGGAGCTTGACGCCATTCCCTCTCGTCCTGTCCTCTGTCACTTGGGAGAAGAGGCCAGCACCCTCCTCTCCACAACCTCCCTTCAGGGAGTTGTAGAGAGTAATAAGGTCTCCCCTCAGCCCCCTCTTCTCCAGGCTAAACAACCCCAGCTCTCTCAGCCGCTCCTCATAAGATTTGGTCTCCAGCCCCTTCACCAGCTTCGTTGCTCTTCTCTGGACTCGCTCCAGAGCCTCAACATCCCTCTTGTGGTGAGGGGCCCAGAACTGAACACAGTACTCGAGGTGCAGTCTCACCAGTGCTGAGTACAGAGGGAGAATAACCTCCCTTGACCTGCTGGTTATGCCGTTTCTGATACAAGTCAAGATGCCATTGGTCTTCTTGGCCACCTGGGCACACTGCTGGCTCATGTTCAGTCGGTTGTCAACCAACACCTCCAGGTCCTTCTCCTCCTGGCAGCTTTCCAGCCAGGTCTCTCCTAGTCTGTAGTTCTGCTTAGGGTTGTTGTGCCCCAAGTGCAGGACTCGGCATTTGGCCTTGTTAAACCTCATGCCGTTGGTCTCAGCCCAGCATTCCAGCCTGTTCAGATCCCTTTGCAGAGCCTCCCGACCCTCCAGCAGATCCACACTTCCTCCCAACTTGGTGTCATCTGTAAACTTGCTAAGGGAGCACTCGATGCCTTCATCCAGGTCGTTGATAAAGACATTAGACAGGACAGGACCCAGGACTGAGCCCTGGGGAACCCCACTTGTCACTGGCCTCCAGCTGGATTTAACTCCATTTACCACCACCCTCTGGGCCCAGTCATTCAACCAGTTTTTCACCCAGGAGAGTGTGCACCCGTCCAGGCCAGAGGCCGACAGTTTCCGAAGCAGAATGCTATGAGAAACTCCATCAAAGGCTTTCCAAAGTCCAGGAAAACCACATCCACAGCCTTTCCCTCATACAAGAGTTTAGTCACTTGGTCATAGAAGGTGATTAGATTAGTCTGGCAAGACCTGCCTTTCATGAACCCGTTTTGACTGGGCCTGATCACCCGGTTCTCTTGCAAGTGCTTCATGATCGCACTCAAGATCACCCGCACCATGACTTTCACCAGTACCGAGGTCAGACTGACAGGCCTGTAGTTCCCCGGATCCTCCCTGCGCCCCTTCTTATAGATGGGCACGACATCAGCCAGCCTCCAGTCCAGCGGAACCTCCCCAGTCATCCAGGACTGTTGGAAGATGATGGAAAGGGGTTTGGCCAGCACATCCGCCAGTTCCCTCAAAACTCTTGGGTGGACTCCATCCGGCCCTATAGACTTGTGGGCATCTAGCTAGGCAAGCAAGTCTCTAACCACCTCCTCTCAGACCTTGGGAACCTCATACTTCTCTTCCAACCCCTGGGGTTGTGCACAGAGGGGACAATTTTCCTTACTGTTAAAGACTGAGGCAAAGTAGGCATTGAGTACTTCAGCCTTGTCTTCGTCCCCTGTTACTGTTGATCCCTCTGCATCTACTAGGGACTGGAGATTCTCCCTAGCCCTCCTTTTGCTGTTGATGTATTTGTAGAAAGACTTTTTGTTGTCTTTCACAGACTTGGCCAATCGCATTTCTAGTTGGGCCTTAGCCCTCCTGACTTTTTCCCTGCACGTTCTCGCCTCCTCCCTATAGTCCACCCAGGATGCCTGCCCCTTCCTCCAGAGGTCATAGACCCTCCTCTTCCTATTGATGTCTCTCAGGACCTCCCAACTCAACCATGCTTATTTCTTACCCCTCCGGCTACTTTTCCGGAACTTGGGGACGGCTTTCTCCTGAGCTGCTAGGAGTTCCTTCTTGAAGAGCGCCCAGCCCTCATGGACACCTTTGCCCTCAAGGAGTGCCTCCCATGGGACCTTTCACACCAGCCTTCTGAACAGTCCAAAGTCTGCTCTCTGAAAGTTGAGGGCGACTCTTCTGCTAACCTCCACCTTCTTCATCTCACCCTGCACAGAGAACTCTATCATCTCATGATCGCTTTGCCCCAACCGTCCTCCAACCTTCACATCCCCCACCAGTCCTTCTCTGTTCACAAACAGCAGGTCCAGGAGGGCACCGTCCCTTGTCGGTTCGCTCACCGGCTGTGTGAGGAAGTTGTCTTCCACACACTCCACGAACCTCCGGGACTGCTTCCTCTCTGCTGTATTATACTCCCAGCCTATATCTGGGAAATTGAAGTCTCCCACAAGGACTAGAGGTAGCGATCTTGAGACTACACTCAGCTGTTTGTAGAAGAGCTCATCAGCTGCTTCTTCTTGGCTGAATTAGCCACAGATTTGGGTAGCAATAAATAACCTGGGTTTTCTCTGCTGCTGGCAATGCACCCAGAAATTCTGGGAAGGGCCACACTGTGCCACCCCTTGCCGCTCGCCCCAGGGATTTGCTGGCCGTGGAGACCAGGGATGTCAGCAGCAGCTATCCCCACCCCACTGAATATTGTAACTGAGAGCTAGCCTTGATGTTAAAGCAAAGTATGTTGTTCCCAGATGGCTTTGGAGGGAATGCATGGCTCCTGTCAGTCTCCGGTCACTCTGCCGTGCTGCCCAAAGGACACACCTCGTCCTGCCCATCACAAGGACTGTGTGGCAAAGTGCCTTGGTCTGTCTCGGGGCACAAATCTGGGTGGAGAAATTTGGGGCATCGTGCCCCACAGGGGCTGGCAGGGCGGAGCCGGCCCCATCTCCCTTCCAGCGGCCAGCAGCCAACTGCCCAAAGCCACGGCCGTCCTGAAGCCGCTTGCAGTCGATGACAAATTGGTCACGTGCAGTTGTTCTTCAAGCTTGACAGGGTGGAAAATCCCTGGGCATTTAGGTTAGGGAAAGCGGCAGGTTTGGAGGGAGCTGGTTGGCTCTGGTCAATACTTGGGATGATATTGTGACTGTTCTCTACTGCTTGTTGGGATTTTTTCCAAGTGGAAAAAGCCTTAAGTGTGCTGCTTGACAGCAGGTGACCAGAAGCCAGCAGTGGCCCAGGTGGCCACGAAGGCCAAGAGCATCCTGGCTTGGATCAGCCAAGGGGTGGCCAGCAGGAGCAGGGAAGGGATGGTCCCCCTGCACTAGATGCTGGGGAGGCCACACCTCAACTCCGGGTTCAGCTTTGGAACCCTCAGTGCAAGATAGACACTGAGGGGCTGGAGCATGTCCGGAGAATGGGGTGGAGCTGGGGAAGAGTCTGGAGTCCAGGGTTTCTGTGAGCAGCTGAGGGACCTGGGGCTGTGTAGCCTGGAGAAGAGGAGGCTGAGAGGAGACCTCATCGCTCTCTGCAGCTCCCGGAAAGCTGTTTGTGCTGAATTGGACGCTGGTCTCCACTCTTAAAGGAAAAAAGGGCCTTAGGTTGTACCAGGGGAGGTTTATACTCAAAATCCAAAGAGTTTCCTTTGCCAAAAAAGTTCTCAGGCTCTGGCAGAGGCTGCCCAGGGAAGTAGTGGAGTCTCCACCCCTGAAGGTGTTTGAAAGCCATGTGGAAGTGTTGTTGGGGACATGGTCTAGTGCTGGGCTTGGCAGTGTTAGGCTTAGGGTTAGACTCAAAGATCTTCAAGATCTTCATCAACTTCAACACTTCTGTGAATACTTGAGGCATGGGGTGGTGCTTCACAAGGGCCGTGCATGGAACAACAAAAATGCTTGTTCTGAGTTGGTGCACAAGTTTATTTCAACTGCACAATATACTTAAGTGGCATTTCAAAAATTACTCACCCTGTGGAGCAGCAAGGAGAGGCTGCTGAAAGCTGAGAGCATCACCTGGGAACCTGGACAGTAGCAACAGAAGCAGCACTTGGGAAATCCCAGAGCAGAGGTTATTCCATAGAAGAGGGCACAGGCATTTCTGCACGGCGGGGAAGATGACCAAGGGAAGGAGTTCAGCTCTGGGGCAACTTGATGTCCAGTGCCGCAGGCTCCTCAGGTGCTCCTCACAGGACACGCCCTCCAGCCTTCTCACCACCTTACTTGCCCCCATCCTGACACCTTCAAGCACCTTACCAGCCTTCTCAAACGACACCGTCTGACCGGCACACAGTGCTCGAGGGGAGGCTGCAGCAATGCCAAACTCAGCAGTCACCACCCTTGACCGCTCGTGCTACATTAGATGCACCCCATGAGGACGTTCGCCCTCTCACCTGCCAGGACATTCAGCTGGCTCCCACCAGGCTGCTGCCCACCAGCCGCCCACATCCTTCTCCACAGGGCTGATTTCCAGCCACTCCTCTCCCAGCTTTATCCTTGTGCCTGGCGTGAACAAATCCCTCATGCAGAATCCAGCATTTGTTCCCCTTCCACTTCATGTCAGTGACGGTGGATGTCCCAGAGCAGGAGTTTCTCCATTGGAGAAGGCATGGGTGTTTCTGCCAGTGGAGAAGGGGATCCAATGGAAATACTTCAGCTCTTTGATACCTAGTGCTGCAGCACTCCCAGTACCTCACTGGGATCAATTCCCATGACAAATGGGATGCCATGCTGCCCTAGCAGGATATTCCAGCTGCAAACGCAGTTAGGTTCATCCTTGGCTCAAAGCAGCGCTCTCCATGGAAAGAAAAAGGACTTTGTAGAACGTGTTCTCCCTCCCGCTTCCATTTGCCAAGTGGCGCGTGCCACACTGTGATGTCACAATGAGGGGACCCAGGCATCGCAGTGACCAGGAGGCACTTGTCGTGGTGCTGCCCAGGCACCGAGGCTTCAGACGCCGCAGTCCTTCGTCCCGCTGACAGGCAGGACTCAGTCTCGCTGCTCAGGGAAAGGGCCGAGTCTCCAAGCTTTACCCGAGCTCAGCAATGAGACGTAACATGAAGTCACCTTCACCGGACTCCTCCTCTGACTCGGAGGAACCAGCCTGTGCCGGTTTACGAGGAGCCAGCACCACTTCTCCCTGCACCTTCCTCAAGAAGCTCTGGGAGATGGTCACCAGCCCTCGCTTCCAGTCACTCTGGTGGGGAGGCAACGGACACTGGCTGGTGATCGCCGAAAATATGTTTGAGAAGGGAGTGCTGAGGAAGAAAGGACCACACAGGGTTTTTGGAAGCGAGTGCATGGCAGAATTTATCACCCAGCTTTCCCTCCATGGATTCAACCAAGTGGCAGAGGATTCTCGCATCTCTCTCTCTGTTGGGGAGCTGCAAGCAATGACAGCAGCAGGACAGACTCTGGGCAGGGTAAGATGGATCCTCTCTCAAAAGAGTCCTCAGGAAAGTCGGTTGGGTGAGGGCCCCATTGCGATAAAATAGACCTTTCCCAGGCAGCCAGTGAGGATGGGGATGGAGCAGACGGACCAATTTGGTCTCAGGGTCATAGTGAGGAATTCTCCATGCAGGAATTTGCAGGTACAGAAGTTCTGACCAGAGGGATTTGGTTAGGGATGTGAAACACCATCACAGTCCCATCGCTCGGGGCTCTTTTCCTGCTCACTCTGCATCTGGCTGCACCAAGGGTTTCATTCTTCTTGTGGCATCTGCTGAACGATAACGAGACACACGTCAGCATCACGTTATTCCGGACATGACCGCTGCACGATGAGGGGGCTGAAAACCAGTGGTATTTGAGGTTCCCCCTCAGTTCTCAGGCTTGGGAAAACTTTGTTTCTCTGCTCCCAAACGCTGAGAACTCCAGTGTGGTCATTCCTTAAAGAAGCTCAATTCAAACATTTGATTCAGGAGAACCTGGAGGTATCCAAGGTCCCAGGGAGCCCTTTGTCACAGCCACGCATGTCTTTCCTGCTGCAAAGGCTTGTCTAGGGAGTCTTGGGTTTTCCCTTTCCGAAAACGATGGCACTGACTCGTCTCCTTTGTGTTCTGCAGCTGCACTTCTTCTACAGCCCCTTCTTCCAGAGAGATCAGCCCCACCTCCTCAGGATGTGCACGGAATGCCCTGGGGAAAGAGAGCGAGCCCCGGCTGCAGCCCCATGGAGCCCAAGGCAGGGGGGCAAATACACAAGAAAGAGAAGGGGTGATGCTCTGGCGACAGCAGGAGGTGCAGAGGAGGAGAATGGACCCCAGGCCTGTGCAGCCTCCAACGTCACAGCAACCGATGCGTGGGCTGACCCCGATGCCCCAAGCACCAGTGCTGGTCCAGCCCCAGCCAGACGTTGCCGCAGACACAGCCCCGATGGAGGCCAGGAGGCGGCTCGGGCTGGTCCTTCCCATCCACCCCAACGCCGCTCTCCTCCTGCCCCACACTTCATTGGGCCCCCTCCACGACCCGACTGGTGGCCCAGGCCCGATGCTGGGCAGGGGCCCGGGAACGGCCTGCTTCCATTCCGCCCCCCAGGGCTTGCGGGGGATGGACCAGCAGCACCTGCTGCCGCTCCCCGGACAACACCACCGCACCGCCCAGCTCCGATCTTCCGCCACTGCCCAACCTGCTCCTGTCCACCCAACCCCCGGCCTGCCCGCCAAGGGGATGGATGGTAGTCGGGGCTGGACAGCAGGAATCTTGGGAAGTGATTGTCATTGTCTAGGTAGAAACATGTTAGTGTAGGAATAAGTAACAAAATGTTGTTTGTTGTCAATAATAAATCTTTTCAAGTTACGTTTTTGTCATGAGCCTGCAGTGTTGCATGTGGTTGTTGTGACTTGAGGGCAGGATTCAGGGATGAACCGTGTGAACCCCATTGTTTTGCCCTCGCACCATGGATTTACCCGGTTCAGATCCTGTTCCCTCGAGCAGATCAACATTCCTTCTCAGCCTGGTGTCACCTGCATTCTGACTGAGGGAGCACATGGTCTTCTCATCCAGGTCACCGATAAAAGAGGTTAAATACCAAGCCCTGGGGACACAGCTTGTGACCATCTCTCAATGGATTTAACTCCATTCACTCTCTGGCCTCAGACAACCAGCCACTTTTGTAACCAGCCAAGGGAACATCCACCCAAGCCTGGAGCACCCGGGCTGCCACAATCCCATCCCTTTCCTCGTCTAATTGTCTTAAATCAATGGGGATTTTTGCAAGTTCTGCTATGTTGAATCTCTGCTGTTACACAGGGTTAAGCAGAGCTGGACCTTGCTCCCAAGAGGGAGCACAAGAGGTTTCTCCTCCCCTTATTACACTGCTTGCTTTTTTGCGCTTTTCACCCCCCTGGTGCATGTGGATGGCTTTGCTTGTGGCTCTGGCTTTCCCGATGGAGCTACAGAGGAAGGAGGGATGAAGGCAGGCATCACCCTTGCAGCACCTCATCCTCCTGCAGCCTTCGACCCCAAACCCAGGTCGAGTGGAGGGAAGCAATTAGAATAACAGAATGACAAAATCACAGAATAACCAGGTTGGAAGAGACCCACCGGATCGTCGAGTCCAACCATTCCCACCAATCCCTAAACCATGCCCATAAGTACCACATCCACCCTCACTTTAAACACCTCCAGGGACGGTGAGTCAACCACCTCCCTGGGCAGACTGTTCCAATGCCTAACCACCCTTTCCGTGAAGAATTTTTCCTTATCTCAAGCCTAAATCTCCCCTGGCGGAGCTTGAGGCCATTCCCTCTCGTCCTGTCCCCTGTCACTTGGCAGAAGAGGCCAGCATCCTCCTCTCCACAACCTCCCTTCAGGGAGTTGTAGAGAGTAATAAGGTCTCCCCTCAGCCCCCTCTTCTCCAGACTAAACAACCCCAGCTCTCTCAGCCGCTCCTCATAAGATTTGGTCTCCAGCCCCTTCACCAGCTTCGTTGCTCTTCTCTGGACTCTCTCCAGAGCCTCAACATCCTTCTTGTGGTGAGGGGCCCAGAACTGAACACAGTACTCGAGGTGCAGTCTCACCAGTGCCGAGTACAGGGGGAGAATAACCTCCCTGGACCTGCTGGTTACGCCGTTTCTGATACAAGTCAAGATGCCATTGGCCTTCTTGGCCACCTGGGCACACTGCTGGCTCATGTTCAGTTGGTTGTCAACACCCCCAGGTCCTTCTCCTCCTGGCAGCTTTCCAGCCAGGCTTCTCCTAGTCTGTAGTTCTGCTTAGGGTTGTTGTGCCCCAAGTGCAGGACTCGGCATTTGGCCTTGTTAAACCTCCTGCCGTTGGTCTCTGCCCAGCAGTCCAGCCTGTTCAGGTCCCTTTGCCGAGCCTCCCGACCCTCCAGCAGATCCACACTTTCACCCAGCTTGTGTCATCTGCAAACTTGCTAAGAGAGCACTCGATGCCTTCATCCAGGTCATTGATAAAGACATTAGACAGGACTGGACCCAGGACTGAGCCCTGGGGAACCCCACTTGTCACTGGCCTCCAGCTGGATTTAACTCCATTTACCACCACCCTCTGGGCCCAGTCATTCAACCAGTTTTTCACCCAGGAGAGTGTGCACCCGTCCAGGCAGAGGCCGACAGTTTCCAAAGCAGAATGCTACGAGAAACTCTATCAAAGGCTTTCCAAAGTCCAGGAAGACCACATCCACAGCCTTTCCCTCGTCCAAGTGTTTAGTCACTCGGTCATAGGTGATCAGATTACTCTGGCAAGACCTGCCTTTCACAAACCCGTCTTGACTGAGCCTGATCACCCGGTTCTCTTGCAAGTGCTTCTTGATAGCACTCGAGATCACCCGCTCCATGACTTTCCCCGGTACCGAGGTCAGACTGACAGGCCTGTAGTTCCCCGGATCCTCCCTGTACCCCTTCTTATAGATGGGCACGACATCAGCCAGCCTCCAGTCCAGCGGAACCTCCCCAGTCATCCAGGACCATTGGAAGATGATGGAAAGGGGTTTGGCCAGCACATCTGCCAGTTCCCTCAAAACTATTTAGTGGACTCCATCAAGACCCATGGAGTTTTGGGCATCTATCTGGGCAAGCAAGTTTCTAACCACCTTTTCGCGGACCTTAGGAACCTCATACTTCACTTCCAACCCCTGAGGTTATGCAAAGAGGAGACAATTTTCCTTTCTGTTAAAGACTGAGGCAAAGTAGGCATTGAGCACTTCAGCCTTGTCTTCCTCCCCTGTTACTGTTTTTCCCTCTGCATCTACTAGGGACTGGAGATTCTCCCTAGCCCTCCTTTTGCTGTTGATGTATTTGTAGAAAGACTTTTTGTTGTCTTTCACAGACTTGGCCAATCGCATTTCTTGATGGGCCTTAGCCCTCCTGACTTTTTCCCTGCACGTTGTCGCCTCCTCCCTATAGTCCACCCAGGATGCCTGCCCCTTCCTCCAGAGGTCGTAGACCCTCCTCTTCCTATTGATGTCTCTCAGGACCTCCCTACTCAACCATGCTGGTTTCCTACCCCGCCGGCTACTTTTCCAGAACTTGGGGACGGCTTTCTCCTGAGCTGCTAGGAGTTCCTTCTTGAAGAGCGCCCAGCCCTCATGGACACCTTTGCCCTCAAGGAGCGCCTCCCATGGGACTTTTCCCACCAGCCTTCTGAACAGTTCAAAGTCTGCTCTCTGAAAGTTGAGGGCGACTCTTCTGCTAACCTCCACCTTCTTCATCTCACCCTGCACAGAGAACTCTATCATCTCATGATCGCTTTGCCCCAAGCGTCCTCCAACCTTCACATCCCCCACCAGTCCTTCTCTGTTCACAAAGAGCAGGTCCAGGAGGGCACCTTCCCTTGTCGGTTCGCTCACCGGCTGTGTGAGGAAGTTGTCTTCCACACACTCCACGAACCTCCGGGACTGCTTCCTCTCTGCTGTATTATACTCCCAGCCTATATCTGGGAAATTGAAGTCTCCCACAAGAACTAGGGGTAGCGATCTTGAGACTACACTCAGTTATTTGTAGAAGAGCTCATCAGCTGCTTCTTCTTGGCTGAATTAGCCACAGATTTGGGTGGCAATAAATAACCTGGGGTTTCTCTGCTGCTGGCAATGCACCCAGAAAGTCTGGGAAGGGCCCAACTGTGCCACCCCTTGCCGCTCACCCCAGGGATTTGCTGGCCGTGGAGACCAGGGATGTCAGCAGCAGCTTCCATTTTCCCTCATGCAAGAGTTTAGTCACTTGGTCAGACAAGGTGATCAGATTACTCTGGCAAGACCTAACACTAACACTAACCCTAACCATAACCCTACCCTAACCCTAACCATAACCCTAACCCTAACACTAATCCCTAACACTAAACCTAACCCTAGCTATAACCTTAACACTTAATCTCTCACCCCTACCACTAACACTAACCCCCTAACCCTAAACCTATATTTAATCCTAATCTAAACCCTAACCCTAACACTCACCCTAACCCCAAACCCTAACCAATAAACATAACACTTAACCATAACTCTAACCCTTATCCTAATGGTGAGCCTACTGTAAATCTACACATAAATCTAACACTAACCCTAACCATAAACCTTACCCTAACCCTAACCTTAAAACATAACACTATCCCTAACCCTAATCCTAACCCCTAACCCTAACACTAACCTTAACCCTAACCCTAATCCCTAACCGTAACACTAACACTAACTATAACCCTAACCCTAAGCCAAGCTCTATAACTCATCCTAACGCCTAACCCTACACACAAACATAACACTTAACCATAAATCTAACCCTTATCCTAATGGTGGCCAGACACTAAACCAAAACATAAATCTAACCCTAACCATAAACCTAACCCTAACCCTAACCTTAAACTATAACCCTAACCCTAAACTTAACCCCTAACCCTAACCCTAAACCTAACCCTAACCCTTACCACCAACCCTAACACCAAACGGTAAACCTAACCATAACCCTAACCCTAACGCTAACCCTAATCAAAACCTAACACTAGCCCTAAACCTAACACCTAACCCTAACACTAACCCTAATATTAACACTAATCCTAACCCTAATCCTAAACCTAACCATTACACTTAGCTCTAACACCTAAACCTAACACCAATATTAAACCTAATTCAAATCTAACATTAACCGTAACCCTAAACCATAACACTCACGCTAACCCTAAACCTAAACCTAACCCTAACGCTAACCCTAAACATAGCCCGTACCCGAAACTAAACACTAGCTCTAACCCTAAACTAGCCCTATCCCTAATCCTAAACCTAACCCCTAAACCTAACCTTAACATTAACCCTAACCCTAATCCTAATTCTAACCCGAACCCTAAACCTAAACCTAATCACAACCATAACCGTAACCCCTAACTCTAACCATAAAAAAACACTAACCCTAACACTAACATCCTAAGTCTATCCCTATCCCTAACCCTAATACAAACCCTAACCCTAAACATAACTCTTAACCCTAACCCTAACACTAACCCTAATAATAACCCTTTTTCTACAACTAAAGTATAATCCTAAACCTAAGCCTAACCCAAATTTCTAACCCAAAATGTAAGCTTAACCTGAAACTTAGTCCAAACACTAAACCTTGCCCTAAACAATAACCCAAAAAATAACACTGACCCTAATAAAAAAACTAACAGAAACCCCTAACCCCTAAACATAACAAGAATCCTGAACACATAAACATAACACTTAACCATAACTCGAACCCTTATACTAATGGTGGGCCCACACTAAACCTAAACATAAATCTAATACTAACCCTAAACATAAATCTAACCCTAAACCTAAACCAAAAACTAACACTAAATCTAAACCATAACCCAACCCTAACCCTAACACCTAATCCTACCCTAACACTATCCCTAACCCTAACCCAACCCTAAACCTAATCCTAACCCTAAACCTAACCCTAATCCTAACCCCAACCGATAAACATAACACTTAAAAATTACTCTAACTCTTGTCCTAATGGTGGGCCCACCCTAAACCTAAACATTAAGCTAACCCTAAACCTAACTTTAAACCCTAACCATAACCCTAACCCTAACCACTACCAGTGACCCTAACCCGTAACTCTAACACTAACACTAACCCTAACCCTAACACTTAATTCTAACCCGTAAATATAACCCTAATCGTAACCCTAACCCTAACCCGAACCCTAACACTAACCCTAAATATAACCCTAAATCTAAACCTAACACTAACCCTAACCCTAAAACTTACCTTAAACCTAAACCCTAAATTGAACCCAAACCCTAATCCTAACCCTAACCTTAATCTAAATGACCTTAAGCATAATGGCCTAAACCTAAACCTAACCCTAACCCTAAAGGAACACTAATCCTAAACCTAACACTAAAACTTGCCCTAATCACTAACCCTAACCCTAACACAAACCCTAATACAAACACTAACAAAATACCCTAACCCCTAATCCTAATCCCTAAAACTGACCAATAAACTTTACACTTAAACATAACTCTAACCCTTATCCTAATGGTGGGCCCTCCCTAAAGCTAAACATATCCCTAACAAAACACCTAACCCTAACCAAACCCTAAACCTAACCCTAACCCTAACCATAAACCTAACCCTAACCCTAAACCTAACCATAAACCTAAACCTAATGACTCTAACTCTAACCCTAATCGTAACCTTACCCTAATCCTAAAGCCCTAACCCTAACCCCAACACTAACTCTAATCCTAACACTTTTTCTACAACTAAAGTCTAATCCTACATTTTACCTTAATCTCTAACTCAAAAACTAACCCTACCCTGAAAATTAATCCTTACACTAAAACTTGCCATAAACACTAAACCCAACACTAACACTAATCCTAATCCAAACACTAACACAAAACCATAACTGTTAACCTTAAACCCTAAACCTAATCCATAAACATAACACTTAAATATAACCCCCAACCCTAACACAAACCCTAACCATAACCCTAACCCAAATGACCCTAAGCCTAATGGCCTAAACCTAACACTAACCCTAAACATAATATCACAATTACCCTGATCCGAAACATACACTAGCCCTAACCCAAACCCTAACCCTAACACTTACCCATAAACCTAATCCTGACACTAAGCCTAAACATACCGCTAACCTTA
Source organism: Clamator glandarius (assembly GCA_033459285.1). Taxonomy (NCBI): domain Eukaryota; kingdom Metazoa; phylum Chordata; class Aves; order Cuculiformes; family Cuculidae; genus Clamator; species Clamator glandarius. The sequence continues at coordinate 238,525 of JAUNZM010000751.1, forward strand.
ACACTAACACTAACCCTAACACCAACAGTTAACTCTAACCCTAACCCTAATCCAAACCCTAACCCTAACCCTAACCATAATCCAAATGAACATAATCTTAAAGGAGTAAATCTAATCCTAACCCCAAAGGTACACTAACCCTAACCCTAAACTAAAACCTTATTTTAATTATGGACAAACCTTAACACTAAATCTAACCATAACACTAACCCCCTAACCCTATCCCTAATCCAAATTCAAACCCTAACACTAACACAAACCATAACCTTAAACATAACTCTTAACCCTAACCCTAACACTAACCCTAATCCTAACCCTTATGCTACAACTAAAGTCTAATCCTAAACCTAAACCTAACCTTAATCTCTAACCCAAAAACTAAGCCTAACCTGAAACTTAATCCTAAACCTTGCCATAAACATTAAACACAACTATAACAAAAATCCTACTCCAAACACTAACACAAGATCCTAACCTTTAACCCTAACACCTAACCCTAAAAATAACCCTAACCCTATCCCCTAACCCTAAATTTAACCCTAACTATAACACTAAACATAACTCCTAACCCTATCACAAACCCTAACTCTAACCCTAAACATAACCCTAACAATAACCCTAACCCTAAACCTTAACTTAACCCGAACCCTAACCATAACCCTAACCCAAATGAACCTAAGCTTAAAGGCCTAACCCTAACCCTAACCCTAATGGCACAATAACCCTAACCCGAAACTCACACTAGCCCTAACCCTAACCCTAACTCCTAACTTTAACCATAACCCTAACCCTAACAATAACCTTAACGCTAAACCTAATCCGAAAACTAACCCTAACCCTAACACTCTAACCATTAATCCTAAACCTAGCACTAACACCTAACCCTAAAACTAAACCTTACCATAATACTAAACATAACCATAATCCTAACCCTAACGCCTTACTCTCACTACTAACCCTTACAGTAACCAACCCCAACCCTAACCCTAACACTAACCCTAACCCCTAACCCCAACCGTAACAGTAAGCCTTACCCTAAACCTAACACTAACCCTCACCAATAACCCTAACCCTAACCAAACCCTAACCTTAACTCTAAACCTAACCCTAAACCTAACCCTAATCCCTACCACTAACCCTAACACTAACCCTAACCATAATCCTAACACTAGTGAGCCTAAACCTAACACTAACCTAACCACTAACCTTAAATCTAACTCTAACCCTAACCCTAAACCTAACCACTAACCTTAAATCTAACTCTAACCCTAACCCTAACCTTAACGCTAACCCTAACCATAACCCTAATAACCCTAAACCTAACCCTAACACTAATACTAACCTTAACCCCCTAACTCTATCCCTAACACTAACCCTTACACTACCCCTAACCCCTGACCCTAAACTTAACCAAAACCCTAACCTTAACCCTAACCCTAACTCTACCCAAACCCAAGAACTAATCTTTAACGTAAACTTAACATAAACCCTAACTCTAACCACTAACCCTAACCCCTAAACTAACCCTAACCAGAATCCTAACCCTAACCCTAAACATAACTCTTAACCCTAACCCTAATCCAAACCCTGATTCTACAGCTAAAGTCTGATTCTACAACTAAAATCTAATCCTACACCTAAATCTAACCTTAATTTCTAACTAAAAAAAATGCCTAACCTGAAACTAAATCCTATCCCTAAACCTTGCCCTAGACACTAAACCCAAAAATAACACTAAACCTAATCCAAACACCTACACAAAACATTAACCCATAACCCTAACCCATAAATATAGCACTTAACCATAACTCTAACCCTTATCCTAATGGTAGGCCCACCCTAAACCTAAACATAAATTTAACCCTAACCCTAACCCAACTGACCCTAAGTCTAATGGCCTAACCTTAACCCTAACCCTAACACTAATGGCACACTAATAATAACCCAAACCTAAACGTAACCCTAACTCTAAATCTAAAACTAAGACTAACCATAACCACCTAAACCTAACCCTATCCTTAATCCTAATCCAAACACTAACACAAAACCCAAACTCCTAAACCTAACTCCTAACCTTAATCCATAAACATAACTCTTAGTCATAATGCTAACCCTTATCCTAATGTTGGGCCAACCCTAAACTTAAACATAAATCTAACTCTAACCATAATGGCACACTAAACCTCACCGAAACCTAACCCTTATTTTAAATGTGGACCAACCCTAACCCTAAAAAAAACCACTAAACCTAACTCCCTAACACTATCCCTAAACCTAATCCAAAGCCTAACCTAACCATAACCCTAAACCTAACCCTAAACCCAAACTTTAACGCTAACATTAAACCTAAACCTAACCCTAATCCTCACCCTAATCATTAACCTCTAGCACTAACCCTAATCCTAACCCTTATTCTACAACTAAAGTCTAATCATAAACCTAAACCTAAACTTAATCTCTAACCCAAAACCCTAAGCCTAACCTGAAACTTAATCCTACCCCTAATCCTTGCCCTAAACACTAACCCGAACACTAACTCTAAGCAAAACACTAACACAAAAACTTAACCCCTAAACCTAACTCCTAATCCTAACCCCAAAAAATAAGACTTAACCATAACTCTAACCCTTATCCTAAAAGTGGGCCTACCCTAAAACGTAACATAAATCTAAGCCAAACACGAAGCCCTAAACATAAACTTAACCCTAACATTAACTCTAACCATAACCCCTAAACCTAAACCTAACTCTAACCCTAACCCTAACCCTAATGACCCTAACCCTAAACCTAACCCTAACCCTAACCATAACCATAACCCCTAGCCCTGACCCTATCCTAACCCTAACCCTAACACTAACCCTAACTCCTAACCCCAACCCTAAACCTAACCCTAAACCTAACCCTAACCCTAACCCTAATGACTCTAACCCTAACCCTAAACCAACACTAATCCTAAACCTAACACCTAACCCTAACACTAAACCTAACTCTAACAAAAACCATAAGACTAACACCTAACTCTAACCCCTACCCTATCCCGAACCCTAACCCTAACCGTAACACAACCCTAACCCTAACACTAACCCTAACGCTAACCCTAACACCAACCCTAATGACTGTAACCCTAACAATAAACCTAACCTTAATTATAACACAACCCTAACCCTAACCTTAACACCTAGCCCTAACCCTAACCCTAAGCCTAATCATAACACCTAACTCTAACCCCTAACCCTAAACCTAAACCTAACTCAACCCTAACACTAAACCTAACCCTAAACCTAACACTAACACTAACCATAACCCTAAACCTAACCCAAAAGACACAAAGACTAAAGGCCTAAAACTAATCCTAACCCTAATGGCACACTAAACCTAACCCAACCCTAACCCTAACTCTAAAACTGACCGTAAACGACTAACCCGAAACCTATCCCTAATCCTAATACAAATCCTACATCTAACCTCATCCCTAATCCTAACCCTAACACTAAACCTAACACTAATCATAACCCTAAACATAACTATTAACCCTAACACAGATCCTAAATCGAAACCTACCCTAACCCTAAACCTAACCATAAAACTAACCCTAATCCTAACCCTAAACATAACTCTTAACCCTAACCCTAACACTGACCCTAATCCTAACCCTTATTCTACAACTAAAGTCTAATCCTAAACCTAAACCTAATCTCTAACCCAAAACCCTAAGCCTAACCTGAAACTTAATCCTGCCCCTAAACACTAACCCGAACCATAACAATAACTCTAAGCAAAACAATAACACAAAACCCTAACCACTAAACCTAACCCCTAATTCTAACCCATAAAAATAACACTTAACCAAAACTCTAACCCTTATCCTAATCGTGGGCCCACCCTAAAACTTAACATAAATCTAACACAAACTCTAAAACCTAAACCTAAACCATAACCCTAATCCTAACTCTAACAATAACACCTAACCCTAACCCTAACCCTAACCCTAACCCGAATAATAACCCTAAAGCCTTACCCTAACCCTAACACTAAACCTAACCCTAATAGTAACCCTAAAGCCTAACCCTTAACACCAACCCTAACCCTAACCCTAACCCCTAACCCCAACTCAAACCCTAACCTTAACACTAACACTAACCCCTTACCCCAACCCTAAACTCTAAATCTAATCCCTAACCTTAACCCTAACACTAACCCCTTACCCCAACCCTAAACTCTAAACCTAATCCCTAACCTTAACCCTAACAATAACATTAAACCTAAACCTTAACCCCACCCTAATCCAAACCTGAATCCTAACCCTAAACCTAACCCTAAACCTAACACAAACACTAACCCCTAATCCCAACCCTAACCCTAACAATAACCCTAACGCTAAACCTAATCTGAACCCTAACCCTAACACTAAACCTAACCCTAACCCTAACACTAACCCTAACGCTAAACCTAATCCGAAAACTAACCCTAACCCTAACCCTAACACTAACCCTAACATAAACACTAACCCCAAATCTAACCCCGACCCTAACACCTAACTCTAACCATTAATCCTAAACCTAACACTAACACCTAATCCTAAAACTAAACCTTACCATAATACTAAACATAACCATAACCATAATCCTAACCCTAACACCTTACTCTAACTACTAACCCTTACAGTAACCAACCCCAACCCTAACCCTAACACTAACCCTAACCCCTAACCCCAACCGTAACACTAAGCCTTACTCTAAACCTAACACTAACCCTCACCAATAACCCTAACCCTAACCAAACCCTAACCCTAACTCTAAACCTAACCCTAAACCTAACCCTAATCCCTACCACTAACCCTAACACTAACACTAACCATAATCCTAACACTAGTGAGCCTAAACCTAACACTAACCTAACCACTAACCTTAAATCTAACTCTAACCCTAACCCTAAACCAAACCACTAACCTTAAATCTAACTCTAACCCTAACCCTAACCTTAACGCTAACCCTAACCATAACCCTAATAACCCTAAACCTAACCCTAACACTAATACTAACCTTAACCCCCTAACTCTATCCCTAACCCTAACCCTTACACTACCCCTAACCCCTGACCCTAAACTTAACCAAAACCCTAACCTTAACCCTAACCCTAACTCTACCCCTAACCCAAGAATTAACCTTTAACGTAAATTTAACATAAACCCTAACTCTAACCACTAAACCTAACCCCTAAACTTAACCCTAACCAGAATCCTAACCCTAACCCTAAACATAACTCTTAACCCTAACCCTAATCCAAACCCTGATTCTACAACTAAAGTCTGATTCTACAACTAAAATCTAATCCTACACCTAAATCTAACCTTAATTTCTAACTAAAAAAATGCCTAACCTGAAACTTAATCCTATCCCTAAACCTTGCCCTAGACACTAAACCCAAAAATAACACTAACCCTAATCCAAACACCTACACAAAACATTAACCCATAACCCTAACCCATAAATATAGCACTTAACCATAACTCTAACCCTTATCCTAATGGTAGGCCCACCCTAAACCTAAACATAAATTTAACCCTAACCCTAACCCAACTGACCCTAAGCCTAATGGCCTAACCTTAACCCTAACCCTAACCCTAACGGCACACTAATAATAACCCAAACCTAAACGTAACCCTAACTCTAAATCTAAAACTAAGACTAACCATAACCACCTAAACCTAACTCTATCCTTAATCCTAAACCAAACCCTAAATCTAAGCCTAACCACTCCTCTAACCCTAACCCTAACCCTAACCATAAAAACCCTAAACCTTACCCTAATCAAAACACCAACACTAACCCCCTAAACATAAAACTATCCCTATCCCTAATTCAAATCCTAACCCTAAACATAACGCTTAACCCTAACACTAACACTAACCCTAATCCTAACCCTTATTCTACAACTAAAGTCTAATCCAAAACCCAAAACTAACCTTAATCTCTAACACGAAAAATAAGCCTAACCTTAAACTTAATGCTAGCCCCAAACCTTGCCCTAAACACTAACCCCAACACTAACACTAACCCTAATCCAAACACTATAACAAAACAAAAACTCCTAAACCTAACACCTAACCCTAACCCATAAACATAATACTTAACTGTAATTCTAAACATTATCCTAAGAGTGCACCCACCATAACCCTAAAGATAAATGTAACCCTAACCCTAACACTAACCTTAATTTAACCCTAAATCCTACCCTAACACTAACACTTATCCTAACCCCTAACCTTAACCCTAACCCTAACCATAACCCTAACATTAAGCCTAATCCTAAACCAACCCTAACACTAACACTTATCCTAACACCTAAAAATAACAATATCCCTAACACTAACACAAAACCTAACCCTAACACTAACACCTAAATCTAAACATTAACCCTAACCCTAACCCTAACCCTGACCCAACCCTAAGCGTAAACCTAACCCTAACCCTAAATCTAACCCAAACCCTAACCCTAACCCTAACCCTAACCCTAACAATAACCCCAAACCCTAACCCTAACCCTAACCTTAACAAACCTAACCCTATCAATAACCCCTAACCCTAAGACTAACCTTAACCCTAACCCTAACACCAACCTTAACCCAAATGACCCTAAGCTTAATGGCCTAACCCTAATCCTAGTGGCACACTAACCCTATCCCAACCCTAACCCTATCCCTATCCCAACCCTAACCATAACACTAACACTTACCCCCTAACCCTAACCATATCCCTAACACTAATCCAAACCCTAACCCTAAATATAACTCTTAACCCTAACCCTAATACTAACACTAATCCTAACCCTTATTCTACAATTAAAGCCTAATCTTAAACTTAAACCTAACCTTAATCTCTAACACAAAAAAGAAGCCAAACCTGAAACTTGATCCTAGCCCTAAACCTTACACTAAAAACTAACCCTAACACTAAAAATAACCCTAATCCAAACACTAACACAAAACCCTAACTCCTAACCATAACCCCTAACCCTAACCCAATAAACATAATATTTAACTATAATTCTAACCCTTATCCTAATGGTGAGCCCACCCTAAGACTAAACAAAATCTAAAACTAACCCTAAAACTAACATTAAACTTAACTTTAACCCTAAACCTAACCCTAACATTAACACTAACCCTAAACACAAACCCTAACCCTAACCCTAACCTAACCATAACCCTAAGACTAAATCTAACCCTAAACCAACCCTAATCCTAACCCTAACCCTAAACCTAACACAAACCCTAACACCTAACTATAACCTTTAACTTTAACCCTAACCCTGACACAACCCTAACCGTAACCATAACCATAAACCTAACGACCCTAACCCTAAACCTAACCGTAACCATATCCCTAACGCTAAACCTAACAATAACCATATTCCTAACCCAACCCCAACCCCAACCCAAACCCGAACACTAACACCTACCCTAACAATAACCCTAACCCTAATGCTAACAATGACCCTAACACTAACACCTAACTCTAACCTCTAACCCTAATCCTAACCCAAACTTAACTCTAATCCTAACCGTAACCCTTACCCTTAACCCTAAACCCAAACCTAACACTAACCTTACCCTTAACCCTAACCCTGATGACCTTAACAATAACATTTACTCTAACCCTAAATATAACCCTAAAACCTAACCCTAAAATTAACACTAACCCTAACCATAAACCTTAACCCTAACCCTAACCGTAACTCTGAACCTAACCCTAACCCAAATCTAACCCTAAACCGAACCCTAACACTAAATATAAAACTAACAATAACCCAACCCTAACCCTAACCCTAATATTATCCCTAGCACTAAACCTTTACCCTAACTTTAACCCTAACACCTAACATTAACACTAACCCTAGCTGTAATACTTACCCTAACCGTAACCCTAACCCTAACTCCTAATCCTAACCATAAACCTTATCCTAACCTTAACCCTAACACTAACCCAAACCCCCTAACCTTAACCATATAACTAACCCCAATCCAAAACCTAACCCTAAATATTATTCTTAACTCTAACCCTAAGACAAACCCTAATCCTAACCCTTATTTTACAACTAAATTCTAATCCTAAACCTAAACCTAATATTAATCTCTAACCCAAAAACTAAGCCTGACCTGAAACTTAATCCAAGCCCTAAACCTTGCCCTAAACACTAGACACAATACTAACACTAACCCTAATCCAAACACTAACACAAAACCCTAAACATTAACCCTAACCCATTACATAACACTTAACTAGAATTCAAACCCTTATCCTAATGGTGGGACCACCCTAATCCTAAACATAAATCTAACCCTAATACTAAACCTAACCCTAACAGTAACCCTAACTTTAACTATAAACCTAACCGTAACCCTAAAACTAACACTAACACCTAAAACTTAGGTTAACCCTCAACCTAAACCAAACCTAACCCTATCCCTAAACCTAACCCTAATAATAACCCTAAACCTAAACGTAAACCTAACCATAACCTTAAACCTAACAATAACCATAACCCTAACACTAACACTTTATTCTAAACCTAACCCTAAACTTAACCAAAACACTAACAAGTAACAATAAACATAACCTTAACCCTAACCTTAACCCTAAACGTAACCCTAACACTAACTCTAACCCCTAACGCAAAACCTAACTCTAACCTGAACCCTAACCCTAACCCTAACCCTTAATCCTAAATTTAACCCGAAACAAAACCCTAACCCCTACCCTAAACCTAAATTTAACCCTAACCCTAATCCTAACACCTAACCCTAACCCTAACCCTAACCCTAAACCTAAACAATAATCCTAACCCTAAACCATAACCCTAAGCCTAACACTAAATCTTAACTCTAACCCTAACCCTAACCATAAACCTAAACCATAAATCTAAGCCTAACCCTCACCCTAACACTAACACCTAACTCTAATCCAAACCCTGACCATAACCCTAACCATAATCCAAATGAACCTAATCCTAATGGCCTAAACCTAACCCTAGCCCTAAAGGCACACTAATCCTAACCCTAAACTAAACCCTTATATTAATTATGGACCAACCCTAACCCTAAAACTAACCCTAACCCTAACCCCCTAACCCTAACCCTATCCCTAATCCAAATTCAAACCCTAACCCTATCCCTAATCCAAATTCAAACCCTAACCCTAACACAAACCCTAACCCTAACCATAACTCTTAACCCTAACCCTAACACTAACCCTAATCCTAACCCTTATGCTACAACTAAAGTCTAATCCTAAACCTAAACCTAACCTTAATCTCTAACACAAAAACTAAGCCTATCCTGAAACTTAATCCTAAACCTTGCCATAATCTTTAAACACAACTCTAACACAAACCCTAATCCAAACACTAACACAAAAGCCTAACCTTTAACCCTAACACCTAACCATAACCCATAAACATAACACTTAACCGTAACTCTAACCCTTATCTAAATGGTGGGCCCACCCTAAACTAAAACATAAATCTGTCCCGAACCCTAACCATAAACCTAACCCTAACACTAACCCAAATGACACTAAGTCAAATGGCCTAACCTTAACACTAACTCTAACCCTAATGGCACATTAACCCTAACCCCACCTTAAAAATAACCCTAAACCTAAGCCTAACCATAATCCCAACCCCTAAATCTAACCCTAACCCTAAACGTAACCCTAACACAACCCTAAACCTAACTCTAACCCGAACCCTAACACTTAGCCTAAACCTATTCTTAACTCAACCCTAACCCTAACACCTAAACCTAACCCTAACACTAACCCAAAATCTAACCCTAACCCTAAAATTAACACTAACCCTAACCCCTAAGCCTAAACTTAACCCTAACATTAACACTAAACATAACTCCTAACCCTGACCCTAACTCAAACACTAACTCTAACCCTAAACATAACCCTAACAATAACCCTAACCCTAAACCTTAACCTAACCTTAACCCTAACCCTAACCCTACTCCTAACCCAAATGAACCTAAGCTTAATGGCCTAACACTAACCCTAACCCTAATGGCACACTTACCCTAACCCGAAACCTAACACTAGCCCTAACCCTAACCCTAACCCTAAACCTAACCCTAACCCTAACCCTAACCCTAAACCTAACCCTAACCCTAACCCTAACCCTAACCCTAACCCTAACCCTAACCCTAACCCTATTCTTAACAATAACTATATCCCCCAAACCTTAATCCTATCCCTAACCCTATTCCAAACCCTAACTCTAAACATAACTCTTAACCCTAACCCTAACAATGACACTAATGCTAAAACTTATTCTACAACTAAAGTCTAATCCTAAACCTAAACCTAACCTTAATCTGTAACTCAAAAACTAAGCCTAACATGAAACTTAAGCCTAACTCTAAAACTTGCCCTAAACACTAAACACTACACTACACTAACCTTAATCCAAACACTAACACAAAACCCTAACCCTTAACCCAAACACCTAACCATAACCCATACACATAACAATTAACCATAACTCAAACCCTTATCCTAATGGTGGACCCTAAACCTAAACATATATCTAACCATAACCCTAACCATAAACTTAAATCTAATCCTAACCCAAATGACGTAAAGATTAATGGCGTAACCCTAACCCTAACGCTAATGGCACGTAACGCTAACCCAACGCTAAACATAACCCTAACCCTAACACTAACCCTAAATCTAACCCTTATTCTACAACTAAAATCTAATCCTAAACCTAAACATAACCTTAATCTCTAACCCAAAAACTAAGGTTAACCTGAAACTTAATCCTAACCGTAAACCTTGCCTAAACACTAACCCCAACACTAACACAAACCCTTATCCAAACACTAACACAAAACCCTAACCCCTAACCCTAACCCCCAAAATCTAACCCATAAACATTGCACTTCAGCATAACTCTAAACCTTATCCTAATAGTGGGCCCACCCTAAACCTAAACATAAATCTAACCCTAACCCTAACCCAACACTAACCCTAACACTAAACCTAAACCATAACACTAACCTTAAAACTAAACCATAACCTTAACATTAACATTAACCTTAACCCCGACCATAACTATAACTCTAACCCTAACCCTAACCCTAAACGTAACCCAACCCTAACCCTAACACTAACAATAACCCTAACCCTAACCCTAAACCTAACCCAACCCTAACCCTAACACTAATGCCTAACCCTAATCCTAACCCTAACTCTAACCCAAACCTAACCCTAACCCTAAACCTATCCCTAACTATAATCCAAACCCTCACTCTGAACATAACTCTTAACCCTAACACTAACCCTAATCCTCACCCTTATTCTAAAACTAAAGTCTAATCCTAAACGTAACATTAATCTTAAACTCAAAAACTAAGCCTAACCTGAAACTTAATCCGAACCCTAAAACTTGCCCTAAACACTACACCTAACACTAAAACTAATCGTAATCCAAACACTAACACAAAACCCTAACTACTTACCCTAACCCCTAACCTAACGCATAAACATAACACTTAACCATAACACTAACCCTTATCCTAATGGTGGGCCCATCCTAAACCTAAATATAAATCTAATCCTAACCCTAACCCTAACACAAATGACCCTATGCCTAACCTGAACACTAACCCTAAACCTAACCCTAAACCTAACCCTTACCGTAACCCTAACCTTAAATCTAAACTTAACCCTAACCTTAACCCTAATCCTAACCCCCTAAACCTAACCCTATCCCTAACTCTAATCCAAATCCTAACCCTAAACATAAATCTTAATCCTAACCCTAAAAATAACCCTAATCCTAACCCTTATTCTACAGCTAAAGTCCAATCCTAAACCTAACCTTAATCTCTAACCCAAAAACTAAGTCTAATCTGAAACTTAATCCAAATCCTAAATTTTGCCCTAAACACTAACCCCAACAATAACACTAATACAAACACTAACACAAAACCATAATCCCTAACCCTAACCCCTAACCCTAACCCATAAACATAACATTCACCATAACTCTAACACTTATCCTAATCGTGGGCCCACACTAAACCGAAACATAAATCTAATCCTTACCCTAACACTAACCCAAATGGCCCTAACACTAATTGCCTAACCCTAAAGGGACACTAAACCTAACCCTAAAACTAACCCTTATTTTAATATTGGACCGACCCTAACCCTAAACATGACATTAACCCTAAACCCCTAATCCTAAACCTATACCTAACCCTAACACTAACCCTAAACCTAACGCAATACAAACCCTAACACTAAATCTAACCCGAATCCTAAATCTAGCCATAAACCTAACCTAAAACTAAGCCTAACATTAACCCCTAACCCTAACTTTAACCCTAACCCTAAACCTAACCCCTAATATTAACCCTAACACTAACCCTAACCCTAACCCTTACCTTTACCCTAACAGTAACCCTATACCCTAACCCCTAACCCTAACCCCTAACCCTAATGCTAACATTAAACCTAAACCTAACCCTAACACTTACACTAATCATAAGCACTAACCCTAAACACAAAATAAAGCCTAACCATAACACTAACCCTAACCCCTAAACTTAACCCTAACCTTAACTCTAACTCTAACCCTTACCCTAAATCTACCCCTAACCCCTAACCCTACCCATAATCTTAAGCATGACCTTAACCCTACCACTAACCCTAACCCTAATAGTAACACCCAAACCTAACCCTAACCCTAACTGTAACACTAACCCCTAACCATAACCCTAACCCCTAACCCCAACCCTAACCCAAACCTAACCCTAATCCTAACCATAACACCTAACCCTAACACTAAACATAACCCTATCCCTAACCAAACCCTAACCAGAACCCTAACCCTATCCCTAACCCTAATCCTAACCCCTAACCCCAAGTCTAAACCTAACACTAACTCTAAACATAACCCTAACCCTAACAACCCTAACCCTATCCCTAACCCTATCCCTAAACCTAACCGTAACCCTAACACTAACCCTAACACCTAACCATAACACTAACCCAACTCTAACAGTATACTTAACCCTATCCCTAACCCTAACACTAACCCTAATCATAACACTAAACCTTTAACCTGACCCCAAACCTAATCCTAGCCCTACCCCTAACCCTATCCCTAACACAAACACCTAAATCTAACCCCTAACCCTAACCCTACTCTTAACACAAGTCTAACCCTAAAACAAACACTAACCCTAAACCTAGCCCTAACCCTTACCCTAAATCTAACCCTAACCAAAATGACCAAAAGCCTAATGGCCTAACACTAACCCTAACCTTAATGGCACACTAACCCTAACCCAAAATTAACCATAAAACTAACCCTAATTGTAACCATAACACTAACCCTAACCCCCAAACTTAACCCTATCCCTAACTCTAATCCAAACCCTACATCTAACCCTAAACCTAACCCTAACCCTAAACATAACCCTTAACCGTAACCCTAATCCTAACCCTTATTCTACAACTAAAGTCTAATCCAAAACCTAAACCTAACCTTAATCTCTAACACGAAAAATAAGCCTAACCTTAAACTTAATGCTAGCCCCAAACCTTGCCCTAAACACTAACATCAACACTAACACTAACCCTAATCCAAACACTATAACAAAATAAAAACTCCTAAACCTAACACCTAACCCTAACCCATAAACATAACACTTAACTGTAATTCTAAACGTTATCCTAAGAGTGCGCCCACCATAACCCTAAAGATAAATCTAACCCTAAACCTAACCCTAACACTAACCTTAACTTTAACCCTAAAACTAACCCTAACTTTAACCCTAAACCTAACCCTAACACTAACACCTACCCTAACCCCTAACCTTAACCCTAACCCTAACCATAACCCTAACATTAACCCTAATCCTAAACCAACCCTAACACTAACCCTAATCCTAACACCTAACAATAACAATATCCCTAAACCTAACACAAACCCTAACCCTAACACTAACACCTAAATCTAAACATTAACCCTAACCCTAACCCTAACCCTAACCTTAACAAAACTAACCCTATCAATTACCTCTAACACTAACTCTAACCCTAACCCTAACCCTACCCATAACACCAACCCTAACCCAAATGACCCTAAGCTTAATGGCCTAACCCTAATCCTAATGGCACACTAACCCTATCCCAACCCTAACCATAACACTAACCCTAACTCTAACCATAACACTAACGCTTACCCCCTAACCCTAACCATATCCCTAACACTAATCCAAACCCTAAACCTAAATATAACTCTTAACCCTAACCCTAATACTAACACTAATCCTAACCCTTATTCTACAATTAAAGCCTAATCCTAAACCTAAACCTAACCTTAATCTCTAACACAAAAAAGAAGCCAAACCTGAAACTTGATCCTAGCCCTAAACCTTACACTAAAAACTAACCCCAACACTAAAAATAACCCTAATCCAAACACTAACACAAAACCCTAACTCCTAACCATAACCCCTAACCCTAAACCAATAAACATAATATTTAACTATAATTCTAACCCTTATCCTAATGTTGGGCCCACCCTAAGACTAACCATAAATCTAAACCTAACCCTAAACCTAACACTAAACCTAACTTTAACCCTAAACCTAACCCTAACATTAACACTAACCCTAAACCCAAACCCTAACCCTAACCTAACCATAACCCTAAGACTAAATCTAACCCTAAACCAACCCTAATCCTAACCCTAACCCTAAACCTAACACAAACCCTAACACCTAACTATAACCTTTAACCCTAACCCTGACACAACCCTAACTGTAACCATAACCCTAAACCTAACAACCCTAACCCTAAACCTAACCGTAACCATATCCCTAACGCTAAACCTAACTGTAACCATATCCCTAACCCAACCCCAACCCAAACCCTAACACTAACACCTAACCCTAACACGAACCCAACCCTAACACTAACCCTAACCCTAATGCTAACAATGACCCTAACACTAACACCTAACTCTAACCTCTAAACCTAATCCTAACCCAAACTTAACTCTAATCCTAACCGTAACCCTTACCCTTAACCCTAAACCCAAACCTAACACTAACCTTACCCTTAACCCTAACCCTGATGACCTTAACAATAACATTTACTCTAACCCTAAACCTAACCCTAAAACCTAACCCTAAAATTAACACTAACCCTAACCATAAGCCTTAACCCTAACCCTAACCGTAACTCTGAACCTAACCCTAACCCAAATCTAACCCTAAACCGAACCCTAACACTAAATATAAAACTAACAATAACCTAAGCCTAACCCTAACTCTAACCCTAATATTATCCCTAGCACTAAACCCTTACCCTAACTTTAACCCTAACCCTAACACCTAACATTAACACTAACCCTAGCTGTAACACTTACCCTAACCGTAACCCTAACACTAACTCCTAATCCTAACCATAACCCTTATCCTAACCTTAACCCTAAAACTAACCCAAACCCCCTAACCTTAACCATATAACTAACCCCAATCCAAAACCTAACCCTAAATATTATTCTTAACTCTAACCCTAACAGAAACCCTAATCCTAACCCTTATTTTACAACTAAAGTCTAATCCTAAACCTAAACCTAATATTAATCTCTAACCCAAAAAATAAGCCTGACCTGAAACTTAATCCAAGCCCTAAACCTTGCCCTAAACACTAGACACAATATTAACACTAACCCTAATCCAAACACTAACACAAAACCCTAAACATTAACCCTAACCCATTACATAACACTTAACTATAATTCAAACCCTTATCCTAATGGTGGGACCACCCTAATCCTAAACATAAATCTAACCCTAATACTAAACCTAACCCTAAAAGTAACCCTAAATTTAACTATAAACCTACCGTAACCCTAACACTAACATAACACCTAAAACTTATGTTAACCCTCACCCTAAACCAAACCTAACCCTAACCCTAACCCTAATATTAACCCTAAACCTAAATGTAAACCTAACCCTAATCTTAAACCTAACAATAACCATAACCCTAACACTAACACTTTATTCTAAACCTAACCCTAACACCTAAAGCAAAACTTAACTCTAACCTGAACCCTAACCCTAACCTCTAATCCTAAATTTAACCCTAAACCAAACCCTAACCCTTACCATAAACCTAAATATAACCCTAACCCTAATCCTAACACCTAACCTTAACCCTAAACAATAATCCTAACCCTACACATAATCCTAAACCATAACCCTAAGACTAATCCTAAAATTTAAATCTAACCCTAACCCTAACCCTAAACCTAAACCTAAACCTAAGCCTAACCCTCACCCTAACACTAACACCTAACTCTAATCCAAACCTTAACCCTAACCATAATCCAAATGAACCTAATCCTAATGGCCTAAACCTAATCCTAGCCCTAAAGGCACACTAATCCTAACCCTAAACTAAACCCTTATATTAATTATGGACCAACCCTAACCCTAAGCCTAACCATAATCCCAAACTCCTAAATCTAACTCTAATCCTAACCCTAAACATAACACTAATACAACTCTAAACCTAACTCTAACCCGAACCCTAACACTTAGCCTAAATCTAATCCTAAACCTAACACTAACCCAAAATCTAACCCTAACTCTAAAATTAAACCTAACCCTAACCCCTAACCATAAACTTAACCCTAATGCTAACACTAAACATAACTCCTAACCTTTCCCCTAACTCAAAGCCTAACTCTAACTCTAAACATAACCCTAACAATAACCCTAACCCTAACCTTAACCTAACCCTAACCAGAACCATAATCCTAACCCAAATGAACCTAAGCTTAATGGCCTAACACTAACCCTAACCCTAATGGCACACTTACCCTAACACGAAAACTAACACTAGCCCTAACCCTAACCCTAACCTCAACCCTAACCCTAACCCTAACATTGACACTAAACCTAAACTTAACCCTAACGCTAACCCTAAACCTAACCCCTAACTTTAACCATAACCCTAACCCTAACAATAACTATAACCTCCAAACCTTAATCCTATCCCTAACCCTATTCCAAACACTAACTCTAAACATAACTCTTAACCCTAACCCTAACAATGACCCTAATGCTAAAACTTATTCTACAGCTAAAGTCTAATCCTAAACCTAAACCTAACCTTAATCTGTAACTCAAAAACTAAGCCTAACATGAAACTTAATCCTAACTCTAAACCTTGCCCTAAACACTAAACACTACACTACACTAACCTTAATCCAAACACTAACACAAAACCCTAACCCTTAAGCAAACACCTAACCATAACCCATACACATTACCATAACCCAAAAACATAACACTTAACCATAACACATGCACATAACAATTAACCATAACTCTAACCCTTATCCTAATGGTGGACCCTAAACCTAAACATATATCTAACCATAACCCTAACCATAGACTTGAATCTAATCCTAACCCAAATGACGTTAAGCTTAATGGCGTAACCCTAACCCTAACGCTAATGGCACGTAACGCTAACCCAACCCTAAACATAACCCTAAGCCTAACACTAACACTAACCCTAACACTAACCCTAAAACCCTAACCCTAACACTAATCCAACCCGAAACCTAATACTAACACTAAGCCTAATCTTAATGGTAACCCTAACACTAACCCTAGCCATAAGCCTAACCCTAAAACCTAACCCTAAACATAACACTAAACCTAACCCTAGCCTTGACACTAACACTAACCCCCTAACCCTAATCCGAAACCTAACCCTAACCATAACCCTTAACCCTAACCCTAACACTAACCCTAAATCTAACACTTATTCTACAACTAAAATCTAATCCTAAACCTAAACATAACCTTAATCTCTAACCCAAAAACTAAGGTTAACCTGAAACTTAATCCTAACCGTAAACCTTGCCTAAACACTAACCCCAACACTAACACAAACCCTTATGCAAACACTAACACAAAACCCTAACCCCTAACCCTAACCCCCAAAACCTAACCCATAAACACTGCACTTCAGCATAACTCTAAACCTTATCCTAATAGTGGGCCCACCCTAAACCTAAACATAAATCTAACCCTAAACCTAACCCAACCCTAACACTAACCTTAAACCTAAACCATAACCCTAACACTAACCTTAAACCTAAACCATAACCTTAACATTAACATTAACTTTAACCCCGACCATAACTCTAACTCTAGCCCTAACCCTAACTGTAAACGTAACCCAACCCTAACCCTAACACTAACAATAACCCTAACCCTAAACCTAACCCAACCCTAACCCTAACACTAATGCCTAAACCTAATCCTAACCCTAACTCTAACCCAAACCTAACCCTAACCCTAAACCTATCCCTAACTATAATCCAAACCCTCACTCTGAACATAACTCTTAACCCTAACACTAACCCTAATCCTAACCCTTATTCTAAAACTAAAGTCTAATCCTAAACCTAACATTAATCTTAAACTCAAAAACTAAGCCTAACCTGAAACTTAATCCCAACCCTAAAACTTGCCCTAAACACTACACCTAACACTAAAACTAATCGTAATCCAAACACTAACACAAAACCCTAACTACTTACCCTAACCACTAACCTAACGCATAAACATAACACTTAACCATAACACTAACCCTTATCCTAATGGTGGGCCCATCCTAAACCTAAATATAAATCTAATCCTAACCCTAACCCTAACCCTAACACAAATGACCCTATGCCTAACCCGAACACTAACCCTAAACCTAACCCTAACCCTAACCCTTGCCGTAACCCTAACCCTTACCGTAACCCTAACCTTAAATCTAAACTTAACCCTAACCTTAACCCTAATCCTAACCCCCTAAACCTAACCCTATCCCTAACTCTAATCCAAACCCTAACCCTAAACATAACTCTTAACCCTAACCCTAAAAATAACCCTAATCCTAACCCTTATTCTACAACTAAAGTCCAATCCTAAACCTAAAACTATCCTTAACCTCTAACACAAAAACTAAGTCTAATCTGAAACTTAATCCTAATCCTAAACCTTGCCCTAAACACTAACCCCAACACTAACACTAATACAAACACTAACACAAAACCATAACCCCTAACCCTAACCCCTAACCCTAACCCATAAACATAACATTCACCATAACTCTAACACTTATCCTAATCGTGGGCCCACACTAAACCGAAACATAAATCTAATCCTTACGCTAACACTAACCCAAATGGCCCTAACACTAATTGCCTAACCCTAAAGGGAGACTAAACCTAACCCTAAAACTAACCCTTATTTTAATATTGGACCGACCCTAACCCTAAACAAGACATTAACCCTAAACCCCTAATCCTAAACCTATACCTAACCCTAACACTAACCCTAAACCTAATGCAATACAAACCCTAACACTAAATCTGACCCGAATCCTAAATCTAGCCATAAACCTTACCTAAAACTAATCCTAACACTAACCCCTAACCCTAACTCTAACCCTAACCCTAAACCTAACCCCTAATATTAACCCTAACACTAACCCTAACCCTAATCCTTACCCTTACCCTAACAGTAACCCTATACCTAACCCCTAACCCTAACCCCTAACCCTAATGCTAACATTAAACCTAAACCTAACCCTAACACTTACACTAATCATAAGCACTAACCCTAAACACAAAACAAAGCCTAACCGTAACACTAACCCCAACCCCTAAACTTAACCCTAACCTTAACTCTAACTCTAACCCTTACCCTAAATCTACCCCTAACCCCTAACCCTACCCATAACCTTAAGCATGACCTTAACCCTACCACTAACCCTAACCCTAATAGTAACACCCAAACCTAACCCTAACCCTAACTGTAACACTAACCCCTAACCATAACCCTAACCCTAACCCCTAACCCCAACCCTAACCCAAACCTAACCCTAACCCTAACCATAACACCTAACCCTAACACTAAACATAACCCTATCCCTAACCAAACCCTAACCAGAACCCTAACCAGAACCCTAACCCTATCCCTAACCCTAATCCTAACCCCTAACCCCAAGTCTAAACCTAACACTAACTCTAAACATAACCCTAACCCTAACAACCCTAACCCTATCCCTAACCCTATCCCTAAACCTAACCGTAACCCTAACACTAACCCTAACACCTAACCATAACACTAACCCAACTCTAACAGTATACTTAACCCTATCCCTAACCCTAACACTAACCCTAATCATAACACTAAACCTTTAACCTAACCCCAAACCTAATCCTAGCCCTACCCCTAACCCTACCCCTAACCCTAACACCTAAATCTAACCCCTACCCCTAACCCTACTCTTAACACAAGTCTAACCCTAAAACAAACACTAACCCTAAACCTAGCCCTAACCCTTACCCTAAATCTAACCCTAAACAAAATGACCCTAAGCCTACTCGCCTAACACTAACCCTAACCTTAATGGCACACTAACTCTAACCCCAAATTAACCATAAAACTAACCCTAATTGTAACCATAACACTAATCCTAACACCCAGATTTAACCCTACCCCTAACTCTAATCCAAACCCTAACTCTAACCCTAAACCTATCCCTAACTATAATCCAAACACTCAATCTGAACATAACTCTTAAACCTAACCCTAACACTAATCCTAATCCTAACCCTTATTCTAAAACTAAAGTCTAATCCTAAACCTAACATTAATCTTAAACTCAAAAAATAAGCCTAACCTGAAACTTAATCCCAACCCTAAAACTTGCCCTAAACACTACACCTAACACTAAAACTAATCGTAATCCAAACACTAACACAAAACCCTAACTACTTACCCTAACCCCTAACCTAACTCATAAACATAACACTTAACCATAACTCTAACCCTTATCCTAATGGTGGGACCATCCTAAACCTAAATATAAATCTAATCCTAACCCTAACCCTAACCCTAACCCTAACAAAAATGAACCTATGCCTAAACCGAACACTAACCCTAAACCTAACCCTAACCCTTACCGTAACCCTAACACTAACACCTAACTCTAACCATAACCCTAACCTTAAATCTAAACTTAACCCTAAACTTAACCATAATCCTAACCCTTATTCTACAACTAAAGTCCAATCCTAAACCTAAACCTAACCTTAATCTCTAACCCAAAAAATAAATCTAATCTGAAACTTAATCCTAATACTAAACCTTGCCCTAAACACTAACCCCAACACTAACACTAATACAAACACTAACACAAAACCATAACCCCTAACCCTAACCCCTAACCCTAACTCATAAACATAACATTCACCATAACTCTAACACTTATCCTAATCGTGGGCCCACACTAAACCGAAACATAAATCTAATCCTTACCCTAACACTAACACGAATGGTCCTAACACTAATTGCCTAACCCTAAAGGGAGACTAAACCTAACCCTAAAACTAACCCTTATTTTAATATTGGACCGACCCTAACCCTAAACATGACATTAACCCTAAACCCCTAATCCTAAACCTATACCTAACCCTAACACTAACCCTAACCCGAATCCTAAATCTAGCCATAAGCCTAACCTAAAACTAACCCTAACACTAACATCTAACACTAACTCTAACCTTAATCCTAAACCTAACCTCTAATATTAACCCTAACACTAACCCTAAACCTAACCCTTAACCTTACACTAACAGTAACCCTATACCTAAACACTAACCCTAACCATAACACTAACCCTAAACCCTAACACTAACGCTAACTTTAAAATTAAACCTAACCCTAATATTCACCCTAATCATAACCCCTAACCCTAACCACAAAACAAAGCCTAACCCTAACACTAACTCTAACACCTAAACTTAACCCTAACTTAAACTCTAACTCTAACCATTACCCTAAATCTACCCCTAACCCCTAACACTAACCATAACCTTAAAAATGACCATAACCCTATAACTAACCCTAACACTAATAGTAACACCAAAAGAAGACTGGGGACAATTATACAAAAATCGAGGTAAAATCATAAGAAATGATGTGGCAATTACTTAAAACTGGAGGACAATTACCCCACATTTGGGGATAATTAGAGAAAGTCTGGGACATCTGCACAAAATTTGAGGAAAATTACAAGATATTTGGGGACAGTTACTCAAAATTCTGAGACAACTCCCATAAACTCGGGCGCACTTACCCACAACCCGAGGACTAATACAAGAGGATTTGGGAAAATTACTCAAAATTTGGAGGCAATTTCCCAAACTTTGGGACAATTTCTCAAAATTTGTGGCAAATTACCTAATATTTTGCCGACAATTACCACAAATTTTTGGCCACAATTCCCTGAAATATGGAGAGAATTACACAAATTGTGGCAAAATTACCCCAAATTTGGAGGCAGTTACCCCAAATGTCATAAGGATTATTCAAAATCTGGTGACAATTTTGCAAAATGCATGGCAAACTACAAGAATTTTAGGGACAATTACCCAACAGTGGGAGACGGTTGCCCAACATTTTGAGAGAATGCTCCACATTTTGGGGCCGTTACCAAACCTATGAGCACAATTACTCTAAATTTCAGGAAAGTGACCCTAATTTGGGGACAATTATACAAAATTCGATGAAAACGATAAGAAATCTTGTGAAAATGATTCAAAATTTGGTGACAGTTACCCCAAATCCGGCGACAATTAACAAAATTTGGAGAAAATGTCCATAGTTTTGAGATAGCTCCTCAAAACTGGGGGGGCAATTACCCGAAGTTTGCGGATAATTTCCCGAAATTTGGAGGCAGTTACCAAAAACTTGAGGAGGATTACCCAAAATTGGGAGAGAATTACTCAACATTTGAGGGCAATTACCCCAAATTTGGAGAGAATGACTCAAAATTTGGGAAAAAGTACTCAAAATTTGGTGACAATTACCCAACAAGGGGGTTACAATTACTAAAAATGTGGGCAAACTTACCTAAAATTTTGAGGCAATAACCCCAAATCGGGTGAAAATTATCCGATATTTGGGGACAATTATCCACCATTTGGTGGCAAATACACAAATTTGAGGAAAATTATTAGACATGTTGGGCCAGTTACCCAAAATTTGGAGACAGTTACTCAGGATTTGGGGACAATTACCCAAAATTGGTCGAAAATTACGCCTGATTTTGAGACGACTGTCCAGATTTTGCTGGCAAATACCCCAAATCTGCAGACATTTACTCTAAACTTGAGGAAAATTACCCGAGACTGGGGACAATTATGCAAAAATCGAGGTAAAATCCTAAGAAATGTTGTGGCAATTACTTAAAACTGGAGGACAATTACCCCACATTTGGGGATAATTAGAGAAAGTCTGGGACATCTGCACAAAATTCGAGGAAAATGACAAGATATTTGGAAACAGTTACTCAAAATTCTGAGACAACTCCCATAAACTCGGGTGCACTTACCCTAAACCTGGGGACTATTACAAGAGGATTTGGGACAATTACTCAAAATTTGGAGGCAACTTCCCAAGACTTTGGGACAATTTCTCAAAATTTGTGGTAAATTGCCCAACATTTTGCCGACAATCACCACAAATATTTTGGCCACAATTACCTGAAATATGGAGAGAATTACACAAATTGTGGCAAAAGTACCCCGAATTTGGAGGCAGTTACCCCAAATTTCGTAAGGATTATTCAAAATCTGGTGACAACTACGCAAAATGCGTGGCAAACTACAAGAATTTTAGGGACAACTACCCAAGAGTGGGAGACGGTTGCCCAACATTTTGAGAGAATGCCCCACATTTTGCAGCAGTTACCAAACCTATGAGCACAATTACTCTAAATTTCAGGAAAGTGACCCTAATTTGGGGACAATTATACAAAATTGGATGAAAACGATAAGAAATCTTGTGAAAATGACTCAAAATTTGGTGACAGTTACCCCAAATCCGGCGACAATTAACAAAATTTGGAGAAAATGTCCATCGTTTTGAGATAGCTCCTCAAAACTGGGGGGGGGTGCAATTACCCGAAGTTTGCGGATAATTCCCCGAAATTTGGAGACAGTTACCGAAAATTTGAGGAGGATTACCCAAAATTGGGAGAGAATTACTCAACATTTGAGGGCAATTACCCCAAATTTGGAGAGAATGACTCAAAATTTGGGAAAAAGTACTCAAAATTTGGTGACAATTACCCAACCATGGGGTTACAATTACTAAAAATGTGGGCAAACTTACCAAAAATTTTGAGGCAATAACCCCAAACCGGGTGAAAATTATCCGACATTTGGGGACAATTATCCACCATTTGGGGACAAATACACCAAATTTG
The DNA here is from genome assembly GCA_033459285.1 of Clamator glandarius. Taxonomy (NCBI): domain Eukaryota; kingdom Metazoa; phylum Chordata; class Aves; order Cuculiformes; family Cuculidae; genus Clamator; species Clamator glandarius. The sequence goes on from JAUNZM010000751.1 coordinate 262,905, forward strand.
AGGAAAATTATTAGACATGTTGGGCCAATTACCCAAAATTTGGAGACAGTTACTCAGGATTTGGGGACAATTACCCACATTTGGAGACAATTGCTGAAATTTGGGAAAACGACAGAACATTTGGGGACAATTACTAAAAATTGGGGCAAAATGACCCCCTATTTAGGGACAATTTCCCCAACATTTGTCGAAAACGACACACCGTTTGGAGACAATTACGCCAAAATTGGAGACAATTACTTAGAATTTGGGGTCAATTACCCAACGTTTGGTGACAATTTCCCTCCGTAGGAACACAACTATCAAAACTGTAGAGACAAATACACGAAACTTGTGGAAGATTTTAATGACTTGAATCACCATTGCCCATAACTTTGAGACAAATTAGAAGACAATTACTCAAAATTTGGTTACAGTTACCGAGAATTTGGGACAATTACACAAATTTTGGGGAAAATGACACAAAATTTGTGGGAAGATACACACAATTTTGAGACAATGCCTAAGAATTTGGCAAAACGCCTCAACTATTTGCGACAATTATTACAAATCTGGGGCTAATGACTCAAAACCTGGTGGGCGACCATTACTAGAAGTTTTTAGGCAGTTATTACAAATTTGTGCACAATTACTGAGTAATTGGGGAGTAATGACCCCAAGTTTGGAGGAAATTACTTAAAATCTGGGGACAATTACCCAAATTTGGGGACAATTACCCCAAATGTGGAGACAACACCCTAACCCTAACCATAAAACACTAACCCGAAACCCAACTACAATTTTTGAACACTTACCCAAAATCTGGAGATAATTCCTCAAAGTTTGTGGACAATTGCCTAAAATTGGAGGACAATTCCCCAAGAGTTTGAGACAATTACCCCAAACTGGGAGACAATTGCCCAATATTTGGCGAAGATTACTCAAAATACTCTGACATTTACCTCGATTTGGGGGAAATTACCCAGGGTTTGGAGAAAATGATGCAAAATTTGGGGACAATGACACAAAATTGGTGGAAAATTACACCTGATTTTGAGACGACTGTCCAGATTTTGCTGGCAAATACCCCAAATCTGCAGACATTTACTCTAAACTTGAGGAAAATTACCCGAGACTGGGGACAATTATACAAAAATCGAGGTAAAATCGTAAGAAATGTTGTGGCAATTACTTAAAATTGGAGGACAATTACCCCAAATTTGGGGATAATTAGAGAAAGTCTGGGACATCTGCACAAAATTTGAGGAAAATGACAAGATATTTGGGGACAGTTACTCAAAATTCTGAGACAACTCCCATAAACTCGGGCGCACTTACCCTCAACCCGGGGACTATTACAAGAGGATTTGGGAAAATTACTTAAAATTTGGGGACAATAACAAAAAATTTGGAGGCAATTTCCCAAGACTTTGGGACAATTTCTCAAAATTTGTGGCAAATTACACAACATTTTGCCGACAATTACCACAAATTTTTGGCCACAATTACCTGAAATATGGAGAGAATTACACAAATTGTGGCAAAATTACCCCAAATTTGGAGGCAGTTACCCCAAATTTCATAAGGATTATTCAAAATCTGGTGACAATTACGCAAAATGCGTGGCAAACTACAAGAATTTTAGGGACAATTACCCAACAGTGGGAGACGGTTGCCCAACATTTTGAGAGAATGCTCCACATTTTGCGGCCATTACCAAACCTATGAGCACAATTACTCTAAATTTCAGGAAAGTGACCCTAATTTGGGGACAATTATACAAAATTCGATGAAAACGATAAGAAATCTTGTGAAAATGACTCAAAATTTGGTGACAGTTACCCCAAATCCGGCGACAATTAACAAAATTTGGAGAAAATGTCCATCGTTTTGAGATAGCTCCTCAAAACTGGGGGGCAATTACCCGAAGTTTGCGGATAATTTCCCGACATTTGGAGACAGTTACCGAAAATTTGAGGAGGATTACCCAAAATTGGGAGAGAATGACTCAAAATTTGAGGTCAATTACCCCAAATTTGGAGAGAATGACTCAAAATTTGGGAAAAAGTACTCAAAATTTGGTGACAATTACCCAACCATGGGGTTACAATTACTAAAAATGTGGGCAAACTTACCTAAAATTTTGAGGCAATAACCCCAAATCGGGAGAAAATTATCCGACATTTGGGGACAATTATCCACCACTTGGGGACAAATACACCAAATTTGAGGAAAATTATTAGACATGTTGGGCCAATTACCCAAAATTTGGAGAGAGTTACTCAGGATTTGGGGACAATTACCCAAATTTGGAGACAATTGCTGAAATTTGGGAAAACGACAGAAAATTTGGGGACAATTACTAAAAATTGGGGCAAAATGACCCCCTATTAAGGGTCAATTTCCTAAAATTTGTCGAAAACGACACACTGTTTGGAGACAATTATGCCAAAATTGGAGACAATTACTTAGAATTTGGGGTCAATTACCCAACGTTTGGTGACAATTTCCCTCCGTAGGAACACAACTATCAAAACTGTAGAGACAAATACACGAAACTTGTGGAAGATTTTAATGACTTGAATCACCATTGCCCATAACTTTGAGACAAGTTAGAAGACAATTACTCAAAATTTGGTTACAGTTACCGAGAATTTGGGACAATTACACAAATTTTGGGGAAAATGACACAAAATTTGTGGGAAGATACACACAATTTTGAGACAATGCCTAAGAATTTGGCAAAACGCCTCAACAATTTGCGACGATTATTACAAATCTGGGGCTAATGACTCAAAACCTGGCGGGCGACCATTACTAGAAGTTTTTAGGCAGTTATTTCAAATTTGTGCACAATTACTGAGTAATTGGGGAGTAATGACCCCAAGTTTGGAGGAAATGACTTAAAATCTGGAGACAATTACCCAAATTTGGGGACAATTACCCCGAATGCGGAGACAACACCCTAACCCTAACCATAAAACACTAACCCGAAACCCAACTCCAATTTTTGGACACTTACCCAAAATCTGGAGATAATTCCTCAAAGTTTGTGGACAATTGCGTAAAATTGGAGGACAATTCCCCAAGAGTTTGAGACAATTACCCCAAACTGGAGACAATTGCCCAACATTTGGAGAACATGACTCAAAATAGTCTGACATTTACCTCGATTTGGGGAAAATGACCCAGGGTTTGGAGAAAATGATGCAAGATTTGGGGACAATTACACAAAATTGGTGGAAAATTACGCCTGATTTTGAGACGACTGTCCAGATTTTGCTGGCAAATACCCCAAATCTGCAGACATTTACTCTAAACTTGAGGAAAATTACCCGAGACTGGGGACAATTATGCAAAAATCGAGGTAAAATCCTAAGAAATGTTGTGGCAATTACTTAAAACTGGAGGACAATTACCCCACATTTGGGGATAATTAGAGAAAGTCTGGGACATCTGCACAAAATTTGAGGAAAATGACAAGATATTTGGAGACAGTTACTCAAAATTCTGAGACAACTCCCATAAACTCGGGCGCACTTACCCTAAACCTGGGGAACACTACAAGAGGATTTGGGAAAATTACTCAAAATTTGGAGGCAATTTCCCAAGACTTTGGGACAATTTCTCAAAATTTGTGGCAAATTACACAACATTTTGCCGACAATTACCACAAATTTTTGGCCACAATTACCTGAAATATGGAGAGAATTACACAAATTTTGGCAAAATTACCCCAAATTTGGAGGCAGTTACCCCAAATTTCATAAGGATTATTCAAAATCTGGTGACAATTACGCAAAATGCGTGGCAAACTACAAGAATTTTAGGGACAGTTACCCAACAGTGGGAGACGTTTGCCCAACATTTTGAGAGAATGCTCCACATTTTGCGGCCATTACCAAACCTATGAGCACAATTACTCTAAATTTCAGGAAAGGGACCCTAATTTGGGGACAATGATACAAAATTGGATGAAAACGATAAGAAATCTTGAGAAAATGACTCAAAATTTGGTGACAGTTACCCCAAATCCGGCGACAATTAACAAAATTTGGAGAAAATGTCCATCGTTTTGAGATAGCTCCTCAAAACTGGGGGGGCAATTACCCGAAGTTTGCGGATAATTTCCCGAAATTTGGAGAGAGTTACCAAAAATTTGAGGAGGATTACCCAAAATTGGGAGAGAATTACTCAACATTTGAGGGCAATTACCCCAAATTTGGAGAGAATGACTCAAAATTTGGGAAAAAGTACTCAAAATTTGGTGACAATTACCCAACAAGGGGGTTACAATTACTAAAAATGTGGGCAAACTTACCTAAAATTTTGAGGCAATAACCCCAAATCGGGTGAAAATTATCTGACATTTGGGGACAATTATCCACCACTTGGGGACAAATACACCAAATTTGAGGAAAATTATTAGACATGTTGGGCCAATTACCCAAAATATGGAGAGAGAGAGTTACTCAGGATTTGGGGTAATTACCCAAATTTGGAGACAATTGCTGAAATTTGGGAAAACGACAGAAAATTTGGGGACAATTACTAAAAATTGGGGCAAAATGACACCCCATTTAGGGACAATTTCCCCAACATTTGTCGAAAAGGACACACCGTTTGGAGACAATTACGCCAAAACTGGAGGCAATTACTTAGAATTTGGGGTCAATTACCCAACGTTTGGTGACAATTTCCCTCCGTAGGAACACAACTATCAAAACTGTAGAGACAAATACACGAAACTTGTGGAAGATTTTAATGACTTGAATCACCATTGCCCATAACTTTGAGACAAATTAGAAGACAATTACTCAAAATTTGGTTACAGTTACCGAGAATTTGGGACAATTACACAAATTCAGATTCAGCAGGAGGAGATTCAGCAGCAGAAGAAGCATATATTTTGAAGGAGATACATCAGGGGATGTAGCAGTATATGTAACAGCATGAGATGCCACCGGAGATTCAGGAGGAGATTCAGCAGAAGGAGATGCAAGAGCAAGATATGAAGCAGCAAGAAATGCAGATTTAGCAGATTTAGCAGGAGATGTAGCAGTAGGAGATGCAGAAGCAGATGCAGCAGTAGGAGATGCAGAAGAAGTACATGCAGCAGGAATCGATGCAGAAGGTAATAGAGCTGCAGGAGTTTCAGAAGAAGGAGATGCAGAAATAGATTCACCAGAAGGAAATGCAGTAGCAGGAAAGGCAGCAGTATATACAGAAGCAGGTAATGCAGCAGGAGGAGATGCAAGAGCAAGATATGCTGCATCAGACCCATCAGCAGGAGATGCAGCAGCAGAAGATTCAGCAGGAATGCATCAGCAATAGGTGCAGCAGGAGATGCAGTAGCAGGAGATGAAGCATTATCATGAGATGCATTAAGAGATGCAGCAGCTCGATATGTAGCCGGAGATTTGGCAGGAGATGAAGCAGCAGCAGAGCAGCAGCAGATGCAGCAGGAAATGCAGCAGTAGATGCTGGATCAGCAGACACTGCATCAGGAAATACTGCAGCAGATGCAGCAGGAGATGACATATGAGGTGATGAAGCCACAGATGCATCAGTTGAAGATGAAGCAGGAGATGCAGCAGCAGGAGGTTCATTAGCAGATGAACCAGGAAATGAGGGATCAAACGTAGAAAGTTATAACGTATATGTAGAAGCAGATGAAGCAGCAGGTAATTCAGCAGGAGATGCAGCAGCAGGAGATGCAGGAGCAGATGCAGCAGGAAATGCAGATTCAGCAGGAGAAGGAATAGGAAGAGAATCTTCAGCAGATACAGCCTTATGTAAATGATGACGAGATGTAGCAGGACATAGAGCAGGAGCAGATGCATCAGCAGTTGAAGCAGGAAATACAGCAAGAGATGCATCAGCAGAGATGTATCTGCAGATGCATCAGAAGCAGATGCAACAGGAGATGCAGCAGCAGCAGATTTTGCAGGAGATGCATTGGCAGAAGATGCAGAAGGAGTTGCAGCATCAGGAGATTCAGCAGGAAATGCAGCAGCAGGGGATGTAGTAGCAGGAGACACAGAAGGAGATGCAGAAGAAGATGCAGCAGAAGGAAATATAGCAGGAGATGCAGTCGCAGTAAATGCAGCAAGAGAGAAAGTATCATCAGTTGCAGCAGCAGATGCAGTGGAAGAGGATGCAAGAGCAGATGCAGCAGCAGAAGACCTATCAGGATATGCAGCAGTAGATGAAGCAGCAGCAGATGCAGCAGCAAATTCATCAGATACAGCAGGAGATGCATCCACACATGCATGAGCAGAGGATGCATCAGGAGATGTAGCAGCAGGAGATACAGGATGCCACAGGAGATGCAGCAGGAGTTGCAACACCAGAACATGCAGCACCAAGAGATGCAGCAGGAGATGCAGCAGCACATGCAGTATCAGCAGATGCAGAAGCAGGAGATGAAGCAGCAGATGCAGCAGCAGGAGATGCAGCAGCCGGAAATACAACAGGAATAGATGCAGCAGCAGGATACGCAGCAGGAATTTAAGCAGAATGTGCATTAGCAGGAAATGCAGCACCAAGAGATTCAGACGGAGATGCAGAAAGAGATGCAAAAGCAGGAGATGAGGCAGCAGATGCAGCAGCAGGAGTTGCAGCAGAAGGAGATGCTGCAGGAGCACATGCAGAAAGTGATGCAGCTGTAGGAGATGCAGCATCAACAGATGCAGCAGAAGATTTAGCAGCAGGACATTCAAAATGATATGTAGAAGCAGGAGATGCCGCAGGATATTGATCAGGAGATTCAGCAGCAACTGATGCAGCAGCAGGAGAAGCAGCAGGAGACACAGCAGCAGCAGGAGATGCAGAAGCAGATGCAGCAGGAAATGAAGATTCATCAGAAGATGCAGTAGGAAGAGATCCTTCAACATATGCACCAGCATGATATGATGCATCAACAGGAGATACAGCAGGTTATGGAGAAAGAGGAGATGATGCAGCAGATGCAGCAGCAGGAGATTCAGCAGCAGGAGATGCATATTCAGAAGGAAATACGTCAGGAGATGTAGCAGGATATTTAGCAGCATGAGATGCCGCCGGAGATTGAGGAGGAGATTCAGCAGAAGGAGATGCAAAAGCAAAAGCTGCAGCAGCAGGAGATGCAGCAAAAGTCTCTGCACGACATGCAGCAGGAGGAGATGGAACAGGATATGCAGTAGGCGAAGATTCAGCAGAAGATGCTGTAGCAGGAGTTTCAGAAGGAGATGTAGCAGAATAAGATGCAGCAGCATGAGATGCAGCAAGAAATGCAGCAGTAGGAGATGCAGCAGAAGATTCAGCAGCAGGAGATTGAGCAGCAGACAAAGGATATTCAGTAGCAGACACGGTATCGGGGGATTCAGCAGCTGGGGTGCAGCAGGAGATGCAGAAGCAAACGCGGCAGTAGGAGTGGTAGCAGGTGGAGATATCTGAGGAGATGCATATTCAGAAGGAGATGCAGTAGGAGATTCATCAGGAGATTCAGCAGCAACTGATGCAGCAGCAGGAGAAGCAGCAGGAGATGCAGCAGCAGCAGGAGATGCAGAAGCAGATGCAGCAGGAAATGAAGATTCAGCAGAAGATGCAGTAGGAAGAGATTCTTCAACATATGCAGCAGCATGTTATGATGCAGCAACTGGAGATACAGCAGGTTATGGAGAAAGAGGAGATGATGCAGCAGAAGCAGCAGCAGGAGATTAAGAAGCAGGAGATTCAACTGCAAAAGAAGCAGCGGGAGATGCAGATTCAGAAGGAGATATGTCAGGAGATGTAGCAGGATATGTAGCAGCATGAGATGCCGCCTGAGATTCAGGAGGAAATTCAGCAGAAGGAGATGAAAGAGCAGGAGATGAAGCAGCAGGAGATGCAGAAGCAGATGCAGCAGGAGATGCAGATTTAGCTGGAGATGCAGATTTAGCAGGAGATGCATCAGCAAGTGATGCAGAAGCAGATGCAGCAGGAGCCGATGCAGCAGCAGGACACGCATCAGGAGTCGATGCAGAAAGTAATAGAGCAGCAGGAGATTCAGAAGAAGGAGATGCAGAAAGAGATTCAGCAGCAGGAGATGCAGCAGCAGGAAAGGCAGCAGTATATTCAGAGGCAGATGCAACAGGAGCTGCAGCAGCAGCAGATTCCGCAGGAGATGCATCAGCAGAAGATGCAGAAGGAGTTGCAGCATCAGGAGATTCAGCAGGAAATGCAGCAGCAGGGGATGTAGTAGTAGGAGACACAGAAGGAGATGCAGAAGGAGCTGCAGCATCAGGAGATGCAGCAGGGAATGCAGCAGCAGCAGAAGTAACAGCAGATGCAGCAGCATCATATGCACTAGGAGATGTAGCAGCAGGGGATGAAGAAGCAGGAGACGCTACAGGCGATTCAGCCGGAGATGCAGAAGGAGGAGATGCAGCAGCAGCAGGATGTGCAGAGTAGTAGATGAAGTAAAGAAGATGCAGCAGAAGGAAATATAGCGGGAGATGCAGCCACCGTAAATGCAGCAAAAGAGAAATTATCATCAGATGCAGCAGCAGATGCAGTGGAAGAGGATGCAACAGCAGATGCAGCAGCAGGAGACGTATCAGGAGATGCAGCAGGAGATGAAGCAGCAGCAGATGCAACGGCAAATTCAGCAGATACAGCAGGAGATGCTGTAGCAGGAGATGCAGAAGGAGATGTAGCAGAACGAGATGCAGCAGCCGGAGATGCAGCAGCAGGATATGCAGTAAATAAATATGCAGCCGCACCAGAGGCAGCAGCAGATTCAGCAGGAGTTGCAGCAGCAGGAGATTGAGCAGGAGATGCATCAGCAGGAAATGCATCAACAGATTCTGCAGCAGGAGATTCAGTAGAAAATGCAGCAGGAGATGCAGCAGGAGATATTGAAGGAGATTCAGCAGCAGGGGATGCAGTAGGAGATGCAGTAGGAGATACATCAGCAGGAATTGTAGCAGGAGATGCTGGAGGAGATTCTGCAGAAGAAGATTCTGCAGGAGATGAAGCAGGAGATGAAATAGCAACATAAGCATCAGCAGTTACAGCAGGAAGTGCAACAGGAGATTCAGCATCAGATGCATCCGCAGATGCCTTCAACAGGATATGCAGCTGAAATGCAGAAGCACTAGGTGCATCTGTAGATGATTGAGCAGCAGATGCAGCAGGAAAAGGAGATGCTTCTGCAGATGCATCCGCAGATGGATGCAGCAGGAGATGAAGCAGCAGATGCAGCAGCAGGAGATGCAGGAGGACATCAAGTAGAAGGAGATGTAGAAGCAGCAAGTGTAGCAGGAGATGCAGCAGTACATGAAGCATCAGGAAATGGAGCAGCTGATGAATCAGCAGGAGGTAATGCAGCAAGTGATGCAGCAGCAGGTGATGCAGCAGCAGGTGATGCAGATGCACCTGCAGAGGCAGCAGATGTAGCAGAAATAGATGCAGCAGCAGATGCATCAGGAGATGCAGATTCAGTAGGAGATGTAGCAGCAGAAGGTGCTGCAGCAGATGATGCAGCAGGAGATGCAGCAGAAGGAAATGCAGCAAGATATGCTGCAGGAGGAGATGCGGTAGGATATGAAGCGGGAGATGCAGCAGCTGGAAATGCAGCCGGGGATGCATGTTCAGCAGTAGATTCAGCAGAATCTTCAGAAGGAGATGAAGCAGCAGGAGATTTAACAGGAGATGCAGCAGTAGATGAAGCAGCAGCATATGCAACAGCAGATGCACCAGATGGAGCAGAAAGAGATGCAGCAGGGGATGGAATCACACACAGAATCACAGAATGACCATGTTGGAAGAGACCCACTGGATCGTCGAGTCCAACCATTCCCACCAGTCCCTAAATCATGCTCCTAAGCACCTCGTCTACCCTAACCTTAAACACCTCCAGGGACGGTGACTGAACCACCTCCCTTGGCAGACGGTTCCAATGCCTAACCACTCTCTCCGTGAAGAACTTTTTCCTAATCTCAAGCCTAAATCTCCCCTGGCGGAGCTTGAGGCCATTCCCTCTCATCCTGTCCCCTGTCACTTGGGAGAAGAGGCCAGCACCCTCCTCTCCACAACCTCCCTTCAGGTAGTTGTAGAGAGTAATAAGGTCTCCCCTCAGCCTCCTCTTCTCCAAGCTGAACAACCCCAGCTCTCTCAACCGCTCCTCATAAAATTTGTTCTCCAGCTCCTTCACCAGCTTTGTTGCTCTTCTCTGGACTCGCTCCAGAGCCACAACATCCCTCTTGGTGAGAGGCCCAGAACTGAACACAGTACTCGAGGTGTGGTCTCACCAGTGCTGAGTACAGGGGGAGAATAACCTCCCTGGACCTGCTGGTCACGCCGTTTCTGATACAAGCCAAGATGCCATTGGCCTTCTTGGCCACCTGGGCCCCTGCTGGCTCATGTTCAGTCGCTGCAAACCAGCACCCCCAGGTCCTTCTCCTCCTGGCAGTTTCCAGCCAGACTTCTCCTAGTCTGGAGTTGCTCAGGGTTGTTGTACCCCAAGTGCAGGACCCGGCATTTGGCCTTGTTAAACCTCATGCCGTTGGTCTCAGCCCAGCAGTCCAGCCTGTTCAGGTCCCTTTGCAGAGCCTCCCGACCCTCCAGCAGATCCACACTTCCTCCCAGCTTGGTGTCATCTGCAAACTTGCTTAGGGAGCACTCAATGCCTTCATCCAGGTCGTTGATAAAGACATTAAACAGGACTGGACCCAGGACTGAGCCCTCGGGAACCCCACTTGTCACTGGCCTCCAGCTGGATTTAACTCCATTTACCACCACTCTCTGGGCCCGGTCATTCAACCAGTTTTTCACCCAGGAGCGTGTGCACCCGTCCAGGCCAGAGGCCGACAATTTCCAAAGCAGAATGCTGTGAGAAACTGTATCAAAGGCTTTACTGAAGTCCAGGAAAACCACATCCACAGCCTTTCCCTCGTCCAAGAGTTTAGTCACTTGGTCATAGAAGGTGATCAGATTAGTCTGGCAAGACCTGCCTTTCATGAACCCGTGTTGACTGGGCCTGATCACCCGGTTCTCTTGCAAGTGCTTCGTGATCGCACTCAAGATCACCCTCTCCATGACTTTCCCTGGTACCGAGGTCAGACTGACAGGCCTGTAGTTCCCCGGATCCTCCCTGCGCCCCTTCTTATAGATGGGCACGACATCAGCCAGCCTCCAGTCCAGCGGAACCTCCCCAGTCATCCAGGACCGTTGGAAGATGATGGAAAGGGGTTTGGCCAGCACATTCGCCAGTTCCCTCAAAACTCTTGGGTGGACTCCATCCGGCCTCATAGACTTGTGGGCATCTAGCCGGGCAAGCAAGTTTCTAACCACCTCCTCTCGGACCTTGGGAACCTCATACTTCTCTTCCAGCCGCTGGGGTTGTGCACAGAGGGGACAATTTTCCTTACTGTTAAAGACTGAGGCAAAGTAGGCATTGAGCACTTCAGCCTTGTCTTTGTCCCCTGTTACTGTTGTTCCCTCTGCATCTACTAGGGACTGGAGATTCTCCCTAGTCCACTTTTTCCTGTTGATGTATTTGTAGAAAGACTTTTTGTTGTCTTTCACAGTCTTGGCCAGTCGCATTTCTAGTTGGGCCTTAGCCCTCCTGACTTTTTCCCTGCACGTTCTGGCTTCCTCCCTATAGTCCACCCAGGATGCCTGCCCCTTCCTCCAGAGGTCGTAGACCCTCCTCTTCCTATTGATGTCTCTCAGGACCTCCCTACTCAACCATGCTGGTTTCTTACCCCGCCGGCTACTTTTCCGGAACTTGGGGACGGCTTTCTCCTGAGCTGCTAGGAGTTCCTTCTTGAAGAGCGCCCAGCCCTCATGGACACCTTTGCCCTCAAGGAGCGCCTCCCATGGGACTTTTCCCACCAGCCTTCTGAACAGTCCAAAGTCTGCTCTCTGAAAGTTGAGGGCGACTGTTCTGCTAACCTCCACCTTCTTCATCTCACCCTGCACAGACAACTCTATCATCTCATGATCGCTTTGCCCCAAGCGTCCTCCAACCTTCACATCCCCCACCAGTCCTTCTCTGTTCGCAAACAGCAGGTCCAGGAGGGCACCGTCCCTTGTCGCTTCGCTCACCGGCTGTGTGAGGAAGTTGTCTTCCACACACTCCACGAACCTCCGGGACTGCTTCCTCTCTGCTGTATTATACTCCCAGCCTATATCTGGGAAACTGAAGTCTCCCACAAGGACTAGAGGTAGCGATCTTGAGACTACACTCAGTTGTTTGTAGAAGAGCTCATCAGCTGCTTCTTCTTGGCTGAATTAGCCACAGATTTGGGTGGCAATAAATAACCTGGGGTTTCTCTGCTGCTGGCAATGCACCCAGAAAGTCTGGGAAGGGCCCCACTGTGCCACCCCTTGCCGCTCGCCCCAGGGATTTGCTGGCCGTGGAGACCAGGGATGTCAGCAGCAGCTTCCATTTTCCCTCGTCCAAGAGTTTAGTCACTTGGTCATACAAGGTGATCAGGTTACTCTGGCAAGACCTAACACTAACTCTAACCCTAACCCAAACCTAACACTAACACTAACCCTAACCCTAACCCTAACCTTAACCCTACCCTAACATTAACCCTAACACTATACCTAATGTTAAATCTAACCCTTAAACAAACCCTAACACTAGCCCTAAACCTAAAACTAACTCTATCCCTAACCCTAACTCTTACCTCTAAACCTAATTTTAACCCTAACCTTGACCCTAAACCGAATCCTAAACCTAACCCTTCCCCTAACCCTTCCCCTAACCGTAACCCTAACCCTAACCCTAACACTAATTCCTAATCCTAACCCTAACATCTAACATTAACCCTAACCCTAAACTTAACCCTAACCCTAACACTAATCCCTAACACTAACCCTAACCCTAGCTATAACCTTAACACTTAATCCCTAACCCCTACCACTAACAGTAACCCCCTAACCCTAAACTTATACTTAATCCTAATCTAAACCCTAACCCTAACACTCACCCTAACCCCAAACTCTAATCAATAAACATAACACTTAACCATAACTCTAACCCTTATCCTAATGGTGAGCCTACTCTAAATCTAAACATAAATCTAACACTAACCCTAACCATAAACCTTACCCTAACCCTAACCTTAAAACATAACACTATCCCTAACCCTAAACCTAACCCCTAACCCTAACCCTAACACTAACCTTAACCCTAACCTAATCCATAACCGTAACACTAACTATAACCCTAACCCTAAGCCAAGCTCTATAACTCACCCTAACACCTAACCCTAGACATAAACATAACACTTAACCATAAATCTAACGCTTATCCTAATGGTGGCCAGACACCAAACCAAAACATAAATCTAACCCTAACCATAAACCTAACCCTAACTCTAACCTTAAACTATAACCCTAAACCTAAACTTAATCCCTAAGCCTAACCTTAAACCTAACCCTAACCCTTACCACCAACCCTAACACCAAACCGTAAACCTAACCATAACCCTAACCATAACGCTTACCCTAATCAAAACCTAACACTAATCCTAAACCTAACACCTAACCCTAGCACTATCCCTAATATTAACACTAATCCTAACCCTAATCCTAAACCTAACCATTACACTTAGCTCTAACACCTAACCCTAACACCAATATTAAACATAATTCAACTCTAACGTTAACCCTAACCCTAAACCATAACACTCACCCTAACCCTAAACCTAAACCTAACCCTAACGCTAAACCTAAACCTAACCCGTACCCGAAACTAAACACTAGCTCTAACCCTAAACTAGCCCTATCCCTAATCCTACACGTAACCCCTAAACCTAACCTTAACAATAACCCTAACCCTAACCCTAATCCTAATTCTAACCCGAACCCTAAACCTAACCCTAATCACAACCATAACCGTAACCCCTAACTCTAACCATAAAAAAACACTAACCCTAACACTAACATCCTAAGTCTATCCCTATCCCTAACCCTAATACAAACCCTAACCCTAAACATAACTCTTAAACCTAACCCTAACACTAACCCTAATAATAACCCTTTTTCTACAACTAAAGTATAATCCTAAACTTAAGCCTAACCCAAATTTCTAACCCAAAATGTAAGCTTAACCTGAAACTTAGTCCAAACACTAAACCTTGCCCTAAATAATAACCCAAAAAATAACACTGACCCTAATAAAAAAACTAACAGAAACCCCTAACCCCTAAACATAACAAGTATCCTGAACACATAAACATAACAATTAACCATAACTCGAACCCTTATACTAATGTTGGGCCCACACTAAACCTAAACATAAATCTAACACTAACCCTAAACATAAACCTAACCCTAAACCTAAACCAAAAACTAACACTAAATCTAAACCATAACCCAACCCTAACCCTAACACCTAATCCTACCCTAACACTATCCCTAACCCTAACCCAACCCTAAACCTAACCCTAACCCTAATCCTAATCCTAACCCTAACCCATAAACATAACACTTAAAAATTACTCTAACCCTTGTCCTAATGGTGGGCCCACCCTAAACATAAATCTAACACTAACCCTAACAATAAAGCTAACCCTAACCCTAACTTTAAACCCTAACCATAACCCTAACCATTATCCGTAACCCTAACCAGTAACTCTAACCCTAACACTAACCCTAACCCTAACACTTAACTCTAACCCGTAAATATAACCCTAATCATAACCCTAACCCGAACCCTAACACTAACCCTAAATATAACCCTAAATCAAAACTAACACTAACCTTAACCCTATAACTTACCTTAAACCTAAACCCTAAATTGAACCCAAACCCTAATCCTAACCCTAACCTTAATCTAAATGACCTTAAGCATAATGGCCTAAATCTAAACCTAAAGGAACACTAAAGGAACACTAATCCTAAACCTAACACTAAAACTTGCCCTAATCACTAACCCTAACCCTAACACAAACCCTAATACAAACACTAACAAAAAACCCTAACCCCTAATCCTAATCCCTAAAACTGACCAATAAACTTTACACTTAAAATAACTCTAACTCTTATCCTAATGGTGGGCCCTCCCTAAACCTAAACATATCCCTAACAAAACACCTAACCCTAACCAAAACCTAAACCTAAACCTAACCCTAACCATAACTCTAACACTAACTCTAATGACCCTACCCCTATCCTTAAACCTAACCCTAACAACTAAGCCTAACACTAACTCTTAACCTGACCCTAACCTTTAACATTAACACTTACCCTAACACTACACCTAACCATAACCCCTAACCCTAAACCTAACCCTAACCCGAAACGTAACCCAAGCCTAACCCTAATCCTAACCATATCCTTAACCCCTAACCACAACCCTAACCATAACCCGAACCCTAAACCTAACCCTAACCATAAACCTAACCCTAACCCTAACCCTAACCCTAACCATAAACCTAAACCTAATGACTCTAACTCTAACCCTAATCGTAACCTTACCCTAATCCTAAAGCCCTAACCCTAACCCCAAAACTAACCCTAATCCTAACACTTTTTCTACAACTAAAGTCTAATCCTACATTTTACCTTAATCTCTAACTCAAAAACTAACCCCACCCTGAAAATTAATCCTTACACTAAAACTTGCCATAAACACTAAACCCAAAACTAACACTAATCCTAATCCAAACACTAACACAAAACCATAACTGTTAACCCTAACCCCTAACCCTAATCCATAAACATAACACTTAAAAATAACTCTAACCCTTATCCTAATGGTGGGCCCACCCTAAACCAAAACATAAATCTAACCCTTACACTAATCCTGAGCGTAACCCTAAATCCTAACCCTAACACAAACATTAAACCTAACCCTAACCCTAACCCTTAACCCTAACTCAAACCCTAACCATAACTGTAACCCAAATGACCCTAAGCCTAATGGCCTAAACCTAACACTAACCCTAAACATAGTATCACAGTTACCCTAATCAAAAACATACACTAGCCCTAACCCAAACCCTAACCCTAACACTTACCCATAAACCTAACCCTGACACTAAGCCTAAAGATACCACTAACCTTAACACTAACACTAACTCTAACACCAACAGTTAAATCTAACCCTAATCCTAACCCTAACCATAATCCAAATGAACATAATCCTAAAGGAGTAAATCTAATCCTAACCCCAAAGGCACACTAACCCTAACCCTAAACTAAAACCTTATATTAATTATGGACAAACCCTAACACTAACCCTAACCCTAAACTAAAACCTTATATTAATTATGGACAAACCCTAGCACTAAACCTAACCCTAACACTAACCCCCTAACCCTATCCCTAATCCAAATTCAAACCCTAACCCTAACACAAACCATAACCCTAAACATAACTCTTAACCCTAACCCTAACACTAACCCTAATCCTAACCCTTATGCTACAACTAAAGTCTAATCCTAAACCTTAACCTAACCTTAATCTCTAACCCAAAAACTAAGCCTAACCTGAAACTTAATCCTAAACCTTGCCATAAACATTAAACACAACTCTAACAAAAATCCTAATCCAAACCCTAACACAAGACCCAAACCTTTAACCCTAACACCTAACCCTAAAAATAACCCTAACCCTATCCCCTAACCCTAACCCTAAACCTAACCATAACCCTAACCCTAAACCTAATGACCCTAACCCTAACACTAACCCTAACCTCCTAACCCTATCCCTATCCCTAACCCTAAGACAAACTCTAACCCTAAACATAACTCTTAACTCTAACCATAACACTAACCCTAATCCTAAACCTTATGCTACAACTAAAGTCTAATTCTAAACCTAAACGTAATCTTAATCTCTAACCCAAAATCTAAGCCTAACCTTAAACTAATTCCTAAATCTAAACCTAGTCCTAAACAATAAATACTACACTAACAATATCCCTAGTCAAAACATTAACACAAAACCCTAACCTTTAGACCTAACCCATAAACCTAACCCATAAACATAACAATTAACCATAACTCTAACCCTTATTCTAATGGTGGGCCTACCCTAAACCTAAACATAAATCTAACCCAAACTCTAACCATAAACTTAACCCTAACCCTAATCCAAATGACCCTAAGCCTAAAGGCCAAACGAAAACCCTAACCCTAATGGCACTCTAACCCTAACCCAACACTATCCGTAACTCTAAACCTAACCCCAACACTAAAACTAACCCTATCCCCTAACATTAAACTGATCCCTAACCCTGATCCATACCCTAAACCTAGCCCTAACCCTAATCCTAACCCAAAACGAACCCTAAACTAACCCTAAACTTAAACCTAACCCCAACCCTTACACTAACTATAACCCTAACCGTAATCCTAACCCTAACCATAATGACCCTAATCCTAATCCTAACACTAACATTAACACTAATACCCGAATCCTATTCCTAACACCAATCCAAACCGTAACCTTAAAAATAAATCTTAACTCTAACACTAACCCTAATACTAACCCTTATTCTGCAAATAAATTGTAATCCTAAACCTAACCTTAATAGCTAACCCAAAAACTAAGCCTAATCTGAAACTTAATCCTAATCCTAAACCTTGCCCTAAACACTAACCCCAACACTAACACTAATACAAACACTAACACAAAACCATAACCCCTAACCCTAACCCATAAACATAACATTCACCATAACTCTAACACTTACCCTAATCGTGGGCCCACACTAAACCAAAACATATATCTAATCGTAACCCTAACCATAACCTTAACCCTAACACTAACCCAAATGGCCCTAACACTAATTGCCTAACCCTAAAGGGACACTAACCCTAACCCTAAAACTAACTCTTATTTTAATATTGGACCGACCCTAACCCTAAACATGACATTAACCCTAAACCCCTAATTACAAACCTATACCTAACCCTAACACAAATCCTAACACTAACCCTACAGCTAACCCAACACAAACCCTAACACTAACCCTAACCCAAATCCTAAATCTAGCAATAAACCTAACCTAAAATTAACCCTAACACTAACCTCTAACCCTAACCCTAAACCTAACCCCTAATATTAACCCTAACACTAACCCTAGCCCTAACCCTTACCCTAACAGTAACCCTATAACAAACCCCTAACGCTAACCATAAACCTAACCCTATCCCCTAACCCTAACGCTAACATTAAACCTAAACCTAACCCTAACACTCACGCTAATCATATACCCTAACCCTAACTACAAAACAAAGCCTAACTGTAACACTAACCCTAATCCTTAAACTTAACCCTAACACTAACTCTAACCCTTACCCTAAATCTATCCCTAACCCGTAAACCTACCCATAACCTTAAGCATGACCTTAAACCTATCACTAACCCTAACCCTAATCGTAACACCCAAACCTTACCCTAAACCTAACTGTAACACTAACCCCTAACCATAACCCTAACCCTAAACCTAACCCCTAACCCCAACCCTAACATAAACCTAACCCTAACCCTAACCATAACACCTAAACCTAACACTAACCATAACCCTATCCCTAACCAAACACAAACCAGAACCCTAACCAGAATCCTAACCCTATCCCTAACCCTAATCCTAACATCTAACCCCAAGTCTAACCCTAACACTAACTCTGAACATAACCCTAACCCTAACGACCCTAACGCTATACCTAACACTATCCCTAAACCTAACCGTAACCCTAACACTAACCCTAACACCTACACCATAACACTAACCCAACCCTAAAAATATACTTAACCCTATCCCTAACCCTAACACTAACCCTAACACCTAACTCTAATCCCTAACCCTAATCCTAACCCAACCATAACCCTAATACTAATCCTAATCATAACCCTAACCCTTTAACCTATCCCCAAACCTAATCCTAATCCTACACCTACCCCTAACCCTATCCCTAACCCTAACACCTAAATTTAACCCGTATACCTAACCCTACTCTTAACACAAGTCTAACCCTAAAACAAACACTAACACTAAACCTAGCCCTAACCCTTACTCTAAATCTAACCCTAACCAAAATGACCCTAAGCCTAATGGCATAACACTAACGCTAACCCAAAATTAACCATGACACTAATGCTAATTGTAACCATGACACTAACCCTAACCGCCTAACTTTAACCCTATCCCTAACTCTAATCCAAACCCTAAATCTAACCCTAAACCTAATCAAAACCCTATCCCTAAACATAACCCTTAACTGTAACCCTAACACTAACCCTAATCCTAATCCTTATTCTACAACAAATATCTAATCCAAAACCTAAACCTAACCTAGTCCTAAACCTTGCCCTAAACACTAAACACAACACTAACACTAACCCTAATCCAAACACTAACACAAAACCCTAAATATTAACCCTAAACCATAAACATAACACATATCTATAATTCAAACCCTTATCTTAAAGGTGGGCCCAACCTAATCTTAAACATAAATCTAACCCTAACCCTAACCCTAACCCTAACCCTAAGCAAAACCTAACATTAACCCTAACCCTAACCCTAAACCTAATAACACACTAACGCTAACTCAAAAACTAACCCTTATTTTAATTTTAGACTGACCCTAATCCTAAACCTGACACTAACTCTAACCCCCTAACCATAACCCTAACCCTAAATCTAACCCCAATCCTACACCTAACCCTAACTCTAACCTCTAACCCTAACACAAACACTAAACCATAACACTAACCCTAACACTAAAACTAACCCTAAACCATAACACCACCCTAACCATAACAGAAAACCTAACCCTAAACATAACCCTAACAATAACACCTAAATCTATATCTTAACCTTAAACCTAACCCTAACCCTAATCCAAACCTAACCCTAAACCTAAACCTAACACCTAACCCCAACCCTAACTCTAACCATAACCCTAACCGTAACACTAAAACTAACCCTAAACCTAACACTAACTCTAACGCTAACCCTAACCCTAACCCTAACCCTAACCCTAACACCTAATTTTAACACTTAATCCCAACCCTAACACGAACACCTAACACTAACACTAAACCTAACCCTAACACTAACCCTAAACCTAACCATAAGCCTAACTGTAAACATAACACTAAGCATAGCACCTAACTCTAAACATTAACCATAACGCGAACCCCTAAACCGTAACCCAAACCCTAAGCCTAACCCTAACAATAACCCTAACCCCTAACTCTAATCCTAAACCAACCCTAACCCTAACCATAACCCCTAACTCTAACCCTAAATCTAACCCTAACACCTTATCCTAACCCTAACCCTAACACTAACCCTAACCCTATCCCCTAATCCTTACCCTAACACTAACCCTAACCCCAAAAGTAATTCAAACCATAACCATAAACCTAAACCTAACCCTAACCTTAACCCTACCCCTAAACCTAATCCCTAACCCCAAAACCTAACCCTAACACTAACCCTAACCCTAAACATAACACCTAACATTAACACTAACCCTAGCTGTTAACACTTACCCTAACAGTAACCCTAACCCTAACTCCTAATCCTAACCATAACCCTTATCCTAACCTTAACCCTAACACTAACCCAAACCCCTAACCTTAACCATATAACTAACCCTAATCCAAAACCTAACCCTAAATATTATTCTTAACCCTAACCCTAACAGAAACCCTAACCCTAACCCTTATTTTACAACTAAAGTCTAATCCTAAACCTAATATTAATCTCTAACCCAAAAACTAAGCCTGACTTGAAACTTAATCCAAGCCCTAAACCTTGCCCTAAACACTAGACACAATACTAACACTAACCCTAATCCAAACACTAACACAAAACCCTAAACATTAACCCTAACCCATTACATAACACTTAACTAGAATTCAAACCCTTATCCTAATGGTGGGACCACCCTAATCCTAAACATAAATCTAACCCTAATACTAAACCTAACCCTAACTGTAACCATAACTTTTACTATAAACCTAACCATAACCCTAACATCAACACTAGCTCTAACACCTAAACCTTAACTTAACCCTCACTCGAAACCAAACCAAACCCTAACCCTAATCCTAACATTAACCCTAAACCTAAACGTAAACCTAACCCTAACCTTAAAACAAACACTAACCCTAACCCTAACCCTAACACCTTATTCTAACCCTAACCCTAACCCTAACAACTAACTGTAAACATAACACTAACCCTAACCCTAACACCTATCCCAAAACCTAACTATAACCTTAACCCTAACCCCTAATCCTAAATTTAACCCTAAACAAAAACCTAACCCTAAATTTAACTCTAACCCTAATCCTAACACCTAACCCTAAAACTAACCTTAACCCTAATGAC
This sequence comes from Clamator glandarius, assembly GCA_033459285.1. Taxonomy (NCBI): domain Eukaryota; kingdom Metazoa; phylum Chordata; class Aves; order Cuculiformes; family Cuculidae; genus Clamator; species Clamator glandarius. Next base: position 284,221 of record JAUNZM010000751.1, read on the forward strand.
CCTAATCCTAGCCCTAACACTAACCCTAATGACACACTAAACCTAACCCTAAAACTAACCCTTATTTTCATTTTGGACCGACTTTACCCCTAAACAGGACACTAACCCTAACCCTTTAACCCTAACCCGACACATTACACTAACCCAAACACTAACACTGACCCTAACACTAACCAAACTGTAACGCTAACACTGAATCTAACCCGAATACTAACTCTAGCCCTAACCCTAACCATAAACCTAGCACTAACCCTAAACATATAAGCCTAATTCTAACACTTACCCTAACCGTAACCGTAAACCCTAACCGTAACTCTAACCCTAACACTAACCCTAATCCCTAACATTAACCCTAACACTAACCCTAACCCCTAACATTAACCCTAAACCTAACCCTTACCCTAACCGTAACACTAACCCTAACCCCTGACCTTAACCATAACCCTAAACCAAACCTTAAACCTTACACTAACACATATCCCATTAACCCTAAACATATCCCTAACCCTAATCCAAACCGTAACCCAAAACATAACTCTTAACCCTAACCCTACATTAACCCTAATCCTAAAACTTATTCTACAACTAAAGTCTAATCCTAAACCTAAACCTAACCTTAATCTCTAACACAAAACTAAGCGAAACCTGAAACATAATCCTAGTCCTAAACCTTGCCCTAAACACTAAACACAACACTAACATTAACCCTAATCCAAACATTAACACAAAACGATAAACATTAACCCTAAACCATAAACATAACACTTATCTATAATTCAAACCCTTATCCTAAAGGTGGGCCCACCCTAATCCTAAACATAAATCTAAACCTAACCCTAACCCTAACACTAACCCTAAACAAAACCTAACACTAACCCTAACCCTAACAGCTAACACTAACATTAACCCTAACGCAAACATTAACCCTAACCCTAACACTAAACATAACCCTAAACGTAACCCTAACCCTAAACCTTATCCTAATCCAAACCTAAATCTAACTTTTAACCCTAACCCTAACCCTGCACCTAACTCCCAACCCTAACCCGAACCATAACACTAAACCTAAACCTAACCCTAACCCAACGCTAAACCTAACTCTAACCCTAAACCATTACCCTAACACTAACACTACCCCTAACACCCAACCATAACCCTACCTCTAAACCTAAGAATTATTTAAACCCCTAACCATAACCCCTAAACTTAACACTAACCCTAACCCTTAACCGACCCCTAATTCTAACCCATACCTTAATCATGACCCTAACCCTAACCCTAACATTAACCCTACACTAAACCTAACCCTCTAAGCCTAACTCTATCGCTAACCCTAATCCAAATCCTAATCCTAAAACTAACTCTTGACCCTAATCCTAACACTAATCCTAATCCTAACCCATATTCTACAACTAAATTCTAATCCGAAACCTAAACCTAACCTTAATCTCTAACCCGAAAACTAAGCCTAACCTGAAACTTAATCTTAACCCTAAACCATGCTCTAAACACTAACCCCAACACTAAAAAAAAGCCTAATCAAAACAATAAAACAAAACACTAACCCCTAAACCTAACTCCTAACCCTAACCCATAATCATAAAACATAACCATAACTCTAACTCTTATCCTGATCGTGGACCCACCTTAAACCTAACCCTAAATATAACCCCAACCCTAACCCTAAAAATAACCCTAACCCAAACCCAAACCCTAATAAATAACAATAAACATAACACTAACCCTAACAATAACCCAAACACCTAACCCAAACCTTAATTCTAACAATAACCCGAACCCTAACACCTAACCCTAAATTTAACCCTAACCCTAACAATAACCCTAACCATAAATGTAACCCTAATCCTTACACCTAACTCTAAACCTAAAATTAAACCTCATATTAACACCATCCCTAAACCTAACTCTAACACTAACACTAACCATCAACCTAACCCTAACCTTAACCCTAAACCTAAACCTAACCCTAACCCTAACCCTAACCCTAACCCTAACCTTACCCTAACCCTAACCCTAACCCTAACCCCTAACCCTAACCCTAACCCTAACCCTAACTCTAACCTCTAACCCTAACACAAACACTAACCCTAACCATAACACCACCCTAACCCTAACAGAAAACCTAACCCTAAACATAACCCTAACAATAACACCTAACTCTATACCTTAACATAAACCTAACCCTAACCATAATCCAAATCTAACCCTAAACCTAACCCTAACACCTAACCCAAACCCTAACCCTAACCGTAACACTAAAACTAACCCTAAACCTAACACTAACTCTAACCCTAAACCTAACCCTAACACTAACACTAACCCTAAACTTAACCATAAGCCTAACCGTAACCATAACACTAAGCATAGCACCTAACTCTAAACACTAACCATAACGCGAACCCCTAACCCGTAACCCAAACCCTAAGTCTAACCCTAACAATAACCCTAAACCCTAACCCTAATCCTAAACCAACCCTAACCCTAACCATAACCCCTAACTCTAACCCTAAATCTAACCCTAACACCTTATCCTAGCCCTAACCCTAACACTAACCCTAACTCTATCCCCTAATCCTTACCCTAACACTAACCCTAACCCTAACCCCAAAACTAATCCAAACCCTAACCATAACCCTAAACCTAACCCTAAACTTAACCCTACCCCTAAACCTAACCCCTAACCCCAAAACCTAACACTAACCCTAACCCTAACATCTAACATTAACACTAACCCTAGCTCTTAACACTTACCCTAACAGTAACCCTAACCCTAACTCCTAATCCTAACCATAACCCTTATCCTAACCTTAACCCTAACACTAACCCAAACCCCTAACCTTAACCATATAACTAACCCTAATCCAAAACCTAACCCTAAATATTATTCTTAACCCTAACCCTAACAGAAACCCTAACCCTAACCCTTATTTTACAACTAAAGTCTAATCCTAAACCTAATATTAATCTCTAACCCAAAAACTAAGCCTGACTTGAAACTTAATCCAAGCCCTAAACCTTGCCCTAAACACTAGACACAATACTAACACTAACCCTAATCCAAACACTAACACAAAACCCTAAACATTAACCCTAACCCATTACATAACACTTAACTAGAATTCAAACCCTTATCCTAATGGTGGGACCACCCTAATCCTAAACATAAATCTAACCCTAATACTAAACCTAACCCTAACTGTAACCATAACTTTTACTATAAACCTAACCATAACCCTAACATCAACACTAGCTCTAACACCTAAACCTTAACTTAACCCTCACTCGAAACCAAACCAAACCCTAACCCTAATCCTAACATTAACCCTAAACCTAAACGTAAACCTAACCCTAACCTTAAAACAAACACTAACCCTAACCCTAACCCTAACACCTTATTCTAACCCTAACCCTAACCCTAACAACTAACTGTAAACATAACACTAACCCTAACCCTAACACCTATCCCAAAACCTAACTATAACCTTAACCCTAACCCCTAATCCTAAATTTAACCCTAAACAAAAACCTAACCCTAAATTTAACTCTAACCCTAATCCTAACACCTAACCCTAAAACTAACCTTAACCCTAATGACCCTAATCCTAGCCCTAACACTAACCCTAATGACACACTAAACCTAACCCTAAAACTAACCCTTATTTTCATTTTGGACCGACTTTACCCCTAAACAGGACACTAACCCTAACCCTTTAACCCTAACCCGACACATTACACTAACCCAAACACTAACACTGACCCTAACACTAACCAAACTGTAACGCTAACACTGAATCTAACCCGAATACTAACTCTAGCCCTAACCCTAACCATAAACCTAGCACTAACCCTAAACATATAAGCCTAATTCTAACACTTACCCTAACCGTAACCGTAAACCCTAACCGTAACTCTAACCCTAACACTAACCCTAATCCCTAACATTAACCCTAACACTAACCCTAACCCCTAACATTAACCCTAAACCTAACCCTTACCCTAACCGTAACACTAACCCTAACCCCTGACCTTAACCATAACCCTAAACCAAACCTTAAACCTTACACTAACACATATCCCATTAACCCTAAACATATCCCTAACCCTAATCCAAACCGTAACCCAAAACATAACTCTTAACCCTAACCCTACATTAACCCTAATCCTAAAACTTATTCTACAACTAAAGTCTAATCCTAAACCTAAACCTAACCTTAATCTCTAACACAAAACTAAGCGAAACCTGAAACATAATCCTAGTCCTAAACCTTGCCCTAAACACTAAACACAACACTAACATTAACCCTAATCCAAACATTAACACAAAACGATAAACATTAACCCTAAACCATAAACATAACACTTATCTATAATTCAAACCCTTATCCTAAAGGTGGGCCCACCCTAATCCTAAACATAAATCTAAACCTAACCCTAACCCTAACACTAACCCTAAACAAAACCTAACACTAACCCTAACCCTAACAGCTAACACTAACATTAACCCTAACGCAAACATTAACCCTAACCCTAACACTAAACATAACCCTAAACGTAACCCTAACCCTAAACCTTATCCTAATCCAAACCTAAATCTAACTTTTAACCCTAACCCTAACCCTGCACCTAACTCCCAACCCTAACCCGAACCATAACACTAAACCTAAACCTAACCCTAACCCAACGCTAAACCTAACTCTAACCCTAAACCATTACCCTAACACTAACACTACCCCTAACACCCAACCATAACCCTACCTCTAAACCTAAGAATTATTTAAACCCCTAACCATAACCCCTAAACTTAACACTAACCCTAACCCTTAACCGACCCCTAATTCTAACCCATACCTTAATCATGACCCTAACCCTAACCCTAACATTAACCCTACACTAAACCTAACCCTCTAAGCCTAACTCTATCGCTAACCCTAATCCAAATCCTAATCCTAAAACTAACTCTTGACCCTAATCCTAACACTAATCCTAATCCTAACCCATATTCTACAACTAAATTCTAATCCGAAACCTAAACCTAACCTTAATCTCTAACCCGAAAACTAAGCCTAACCTGAAACTTAATCTTAACCCTAAACCATGCTCTAAACACTAACCCCAACACTAAAAAAAAGCCTAATCAAAACAATAAAACAAAACACTAACCCCTAAACCTAACTCCTAACCCTAACCCATAATCATAAAACATAACCATAACTCTAACTCTTATCCTGATCGTGGACCCACCTTAAACCTAACCCTAAATATAACCCCAACCCTAACCCTAAAAATAACCCTAACCCAAACCCAAACCCTAATAAATAACAATAAACATAACACTAACCCTAACAATAACCCAAACACCTAACCCAAACCTTAATTCTAACAATAACCCGAACCCTAACACCTAACCCTAAATTTAACCCTAACCCTAACAATAACCCTAACCATAAATGTAACCCTAATCCTTACACCTAACTCTAAACCTAAAATTAAACCTCATATTAACACCATCCCTAAACCTAACTCTAACACTAACACTAACCATCAACCTAACCCTAACCTTAACCCTAAACCTAAACCTAACCCTAACCCTAACCCTAACCCTAACCCTAACCTTACCCTAACCCTAACCCTAACCCTAACCCCTAACCCTAACCCTAACCCTAACTCTAACCTCTAACCCTAACACAAACACTAACCCTAACCATAACACCACCCTAACCCTAACAGAAAACCTAACCCTAAACATAACCCTAACAATAACACCTAACTCTATACCTTAACATAAACCTAACCCTAACCATAATCCAAATCTAACCCTAAACCTAACCCTAACACCTAACCCAAACCCTAACCCTAACCGTAACACTAAAACTAACCCTAAACCTAACACTAACTCTAACCCTAAACCTAACCCTAACACTAACACTAACCCTAAACTTAACCATAAGCCTAACCGTAACCATAACACTAAGCATAGCACCTAACTCTAAACACTAACCATAACGCGAACCCCTAACCCGTAACCCAAACCCTAAGTCTAACCCTAACAATAACCCTAAACCCTAACCCTAATCCTAAACCAACCCTAACCCTAACCATAACCCCTAACTCTAACCCTAAATCTAACCCTAACACCTTATCCTAGCCCTAACCCTAACACTAACCCTAACTCTATCCCCTAATCCTTACACTAACACTAACCCTAACCCTAACCCCAAAACTAATCCAAACCCTAACCATAACCCTAAACCTAACCCTAAACTTAACCCTACCCCTAAACCTAACCCCTAACCCCAAAACCTAACACTAACCCTAACCCTAACATCTAACATTAACACTAACCCTAGCTCTTAACACTTACCCTAACAGTAACCCTAACCCTAACTCCTAATCCTAACCATAACCCTTATCCTAACCTTAACCCTAACACAAACCCAAACTCCAACCTTAACCATATAACTAACCCTAATCCAAAACCTAACCCTAAATATTATTCTTAACCCTAACCCTAACAGAAAATCTAATCCAAACGCTTATTTTACAACTAAAGTCTAACCCTAAACCTAAACCTAATATTAATCTCTAACCCAAAAACTAAGCCTGACTTGAAACTTAATCCAAGCCCTAAACCTTGCCCTAAACACTAGACACAATACTAACACTAACCCTAATCCAAACACTAACACAAAACCCTAAACATTAACCCTAACCCATTACATAACACTTAACTAGAATTCAAACCCTTATCCTAATGGTGGGACCACCCTAATCCTAAACATAAATCTAACCCTAATACTAAACCTAACCCTAACTGTAACCATAACTTTTACTATAAACCTAACCGTAACCCTAACATCAACACTAACTCTAACACCTAAGCCTTACCTTAACCCTCACCCTAAACCAAACCTAAACCTAACCCTAACCGTAATCCTAACATTAACCCTAAACGTAAACCTAACCCTAAACTTAAACCTAACACTAACCCTAACCCTAACACTAACACCTTATTCTAACCCTAACCCTAACCCTAACAACTAACGGTAAACATAACACTAACCCTAACCCTAACACCTATCCCAAAACCTAACTATAACCTTAACCCTAACCCTAACCCCTAATCCTAAATTTAACCCTAACCCTAATCCTAACACCTAACCCTAAAACTAATCTTAACCCTAATGACCCTAATCCTAACCCTAACACTAACCCTAATGACACACTAAACCTAACCCTAAAACTAACCCTTATTTTAATTTTAGACTGACTTTACCCCTAAACAGGACATTAACCCTAACCCTTTAACCCTAACCCAAACACTAACACTGACCCTAACACTAACCAAACTGTAACGCTAACACTGAATCTAACCCGAATACTAACTCTAGCCCTAACCCTAACCATAAACCTAGCACTAACCCTAAACACATAAGCCTAATTCTAACACTTACCCTAACCGTAACCGTAAACCCTAACCGTAACTCTAACCCTAACACTAACCCTAATCCCTAACATTAACCCTAACACTAACCCTAACCCCTAACATTAACCCTAAACCTAACCCTTACCCTAACCGTAACACTAACCCTAACCCCTGACCTTAACCATAACCCTAAACCAAACCTTAAACCATACACTAACACATATCCCATTAACCCTAAACATATCCCTAACCCTAATCCAAACCGTAACCCAAAACTTAACTCTTAACCCTAACCCTAACATTAACCCTAATCCTAAAACTTATTCTACAACTAAAGTCTAATCCTAAACCTAAACCTAACCTTAATCTCTAACACAAAAACTAAGCCAAACCTGAAATATAATCCTAGTCCTAAACCTTGCCCTAAACACTAAACACAACACTAACATTAACCCTAATCCAAACATTAACACAAAACGATAAACATTAACCCTAAACCATAAACATAACACTTATCTATAATTCAAAACCTTATCCTAAAGGTGGGCCCACCCTAATCCTAAACAAAAATCTAAACCTAACCCTAACCCTAACACTAACCCTAACACTAACCCTAAACAAAACCTAACACTAACCCTAACAGCTAACACTAACATTAACCCTAACGCAAACATTAACCCTAACCCTAACACTAAACATAACCCTAAACGTAACCCTAACCCTAAACCTTATCCTAATCCAAACCTAACTCTAAATTTTAACCCTAACCCTAACCCTAACCCTAACCCTGCACCTAACTCCTAACCCTAACCCGAACCATAACACTAAACCTAAACCTAACCCTAACCCAACCCTAAACCTAACCCTAACCCTAAACCATTACCCTAACACTAACACTACCCCTAACACCCAACCATAACCCTACCTCTAAACCTAAGAATTATTTAAACCCCTAACCCTAACCCCTAAACTTAACACTAACCCTAACCCTTAACCGACCCCTAATTCTAACCCATACCTTAATCATGACCCTAACCCAAACCCTAACATTAACCCTAACCCTACACTAACCCTAACCCTCTATCGCTAACACTAATCCAAATCCTAATCCTAAAACTAACTCCTGACCCTAATCCTAACACTAATCCTAATCCTAACCCATATTCTACAACTAAATTCTAATCCGAAACCTAAACCTAACCTTAATCTCTAACCCGAAAACTAAGCCTAATCTGAAACTTAATCTTAACCCTAAACCATGCTCTAAACACTAACCCCAACAATAAAAATAACCCTAATAAAAACAATAAAACAAAACACTAACCCCTAAACCTAACTCCTAACCCTAACCCATAATCATAAAACATAACCATAACTCTAACTCTTATCCTGATCGTGGACCCACCTTAAATCTAACCCTAAATATAACCCCAACCCTAACCCTAAAAATAACCCTAACCCAACCCAAACCCTAATAAATAACAATAAACATAACAATAGCCCTAACAATAACCCAAACATCTAACCCAAAACTTTATTCTAACAATAACACGAACCTTAACCCCATCCCTAAATTTAACCCTAACGCTAACACTAATCATAACTCCTAACCCTGACCCTAACTCAAACCCTAACTCTAACACCAAACAAAACCCTAACAATAACCCTAACCCTAAACCTTAACCTAACCCTAACCATAATCCTTACCCAAATGAACCTAAGCTTAATGGCCTAAAACTGACCCTAACCCTAATGGCACACTTAGCCTCACACGAAACCTAACACTAGACCTAACCCTAATCCTAACCCTAACACTTACCCTGACACTAAACCTAAACTTAACCCTAACGCTAACCCTAACCCTAACCCTAACCCTAACCCTAACCCTAACCCTAACCCTAACCCTAAACCTAACACTAACCCCTAACTTTAACCATAACCCTAACAATAACTATAACCCCCAAACCTTAATCCAATCCCTAACCCTATTCCAAACCCTAACTCTAAACATAACTCTTAACCCTAACCCTAACAATGACACTAATGCTAAAACTTATTCTACAACTAAAGTCTAATCCTAAACCTAAACCTAACCTTAATCTGTAACTCAAAAACTAAGCCTAACATGAAACTTAAGCCTAACTCTAAACCTTGCCCTAAACACTAAACACTACACTACACTAACCTTAATCCAAACACTAACACAAAGCCCTAAGCCTTAACCCAAACACCTAACCATAACGCATACACATAACAATTAACCATAACTCTAACCCTTATCCTAATGGTGGACCCTAAACCTAAACATATATCTAACCATAACCCTAACCATAAACTTAAATCTAATCCTAACCTAAATGACGGTAAGCTTAATGGCGTAAACCTAACCCTAATGCTAATGGCACGTAACGCTAACCCAACCCTAAACATAAACCTAAGCCTAACACTAACACTAACCCTAGCCACAAGCCTAACCCTAAACCCTAACCCTAAACATAACACTAAACCTAACCCTAGCCTTAACACTAACACTAACCCCCTAACCCTAATCCGAAACCTAACCCTAACCATAACCCTTAACACTAACCCTAACACTAACCCTAAATCTAACCCTTATTCTACACCTAAAATCTAATCCTAATCCTAAACATAACCTTAATCTCTAACCCAAAAACTAAGGTTAACCTGAAACTTAATCCTAACCGTAAACCTTGCCTAAACACTAACCCCAACACTAACACAAAACCCTAACCCCTAACCCTAACCCCCAAAACCTAACCCCTAACACTAACCCCCAAAACCTAACCCATAAACATTGCACTTCAGCATAACTCTAAACCTTATCCTAATAGTGGGCCAACCCTAAACCTAAACATAAATCTAACACTAACCCTCAACCAACACTAACCCTAACACTAAACCTAAACCATAACCCTAACACTAACCTTAAACCTAAACCATAACCTTAACATTAACATTAACCTTAACCCCGACCATAACTCTAACTCTAACCCTAACCCTAAACGTAACCCAACCCTAACCCTAACACTAATGCCTAAACCTAATCCTAACCCTAACTCTAAACCAAACCTAACCCTAACCCTAAACCTATCCCTAACTATAATCCAAACCCTCACTCTGAACATAACTCTTAACCCTAACACTAACCTTAATCCTAACCCTTATTCTAAAACTAAAGTCTAATCCTAAACCTAACATTAATCTTAAACTCAAAAACTAAGCCTAACCTGAAACTTAATCCGAACCCTAAAACTTGCCCAAAACTTACACCTAACACTAAAACTAATCGTAATCCAAACACTAACGCAAAACCCTAACTACTTACCCTAACCCCTAACCTAACCCATAAACATAACACTTAACCATAACACTAACCCTTATCCTAATGGTGGGCCCATCCTAAACCTAAATATAAATCTAATCCTAACACTAAACCTAACAATAACCCAAAAACTAACCCTAAACCTAACCCTAACCCTAACCCTAACCCTTACTGTAACCTTAACCCTAACACCTAACTCTAACCATAACCCTAACCTTAAATCTAAACTTAACAATACCCTTAACCCTAATCCTAACCCCTTAACCCTAACCTTATCCCTAACTCTTTTCCAAAGCCTAACCCTAAACATAACTCTTAACCCTAACCCTAAAAATAACCCTAATCCTAACCCTTATTCTACAACTAAAGTCCAATCCTAAACCTAAACCTAACCTTAATCTCTAACCCAAAAACTAAGCCTAATCTGAAAATTAATCCTAATCCTAAACCTTGCCCTAAACACTAACCCCAACACTAACATTAATGCAAACACTAACACAAAACCATAACCCCTAACACTAACCCCTAACCCTAACCCATAAACATAACATTCACCATAACTCTAACACTTATCCTAATCGTGGGCCCACACTAAACCGAAACATAAATCTAATCCTTACCCTAACACTAACCCAAATGGCCCTAACACTAATTGCCTAACCCTAAAGGGACACTAAACCTAACCCTAAAACTAACCCTTATTTTAATATTGGCCAGACCCTAACACTAAACAAGACATTAACCCTAAACCCCTAATCCTAAACCTATACCTAACCCTAACACTAACCCTAAACCTAACCCAACAAAAACCCTAAAAATAACCCTAAACCGAATCCTAAACCTAGCAAGAAACCTAACCTAAAACTAACCCTAACACTAACATCTAACACTAACTCAAAACTTAACCCTAAACCTAACCTCTAATATTAACCCTAACACTAACCCTAAACCTAACCCTTAACCTTACACTAACAGTAACCCTATACCTAAACCCTAACCCTAACCATAACACTAACAGTAACCCCTAAACCTAACGCTAACATTAAACATAAATGTAACCCTAATATTCACCCTAATCATGACCCCAACCCTAACCACAAAACAAAGCCTAACCCTAACACTAACTCTAACCCCTAAACTTAACCCTAACTTTAACTCTAACTCTAACCATTACCCTAAATCTACCCCTAACCCCTAACCCTACCCATAACCTTAAAAATGACCTTAACCCTATAACTAACCCTAACCCTAATCGTAACACCCAAAGAAGACTGGGGACAATTACGCAAAAATCGAGGTAAAATCGTAAGAAATGTTGTGGCAATTACTTAAAATTGGAGGACAATTACCCCACATTTGGGGATAATTAGAGAAAGTCTGGGACATCTGCACAAAATGTGAGGAAAATGACAAGATATTTGGGGACAGTTACTCAAAATTCTGAGACAACTCCCATAAACTCGGGCGCACTTACCCTCAACCCGGGGACTATTACAAGAGGATTTGGGAAAATTACTCAAAATTTGGAGGCAATTTCCCAAGACTTTGGGACAATTTCTCAAACTTTGTGGCAAATTGCCCAACATTTTGCCGACAATTACCACAAATTGTTGGCCACAATTACCTGAAATATGGAGAGAATTACACAAATTGTGGCAAAATTACCCCAAATTTGGAGGCAGTTTTACCCCAAATTTCATAAGGATTATTCAAAATCTGGTGACAATTACGCAAAATGCGTGGCAAACTACAAGAATTTTAGGGACAATTACCCAAGAGTGGGAGACGGTTGCCCAACATTTTGAGAGAATGCTCCACATTTTGCGGCAGTTACCAAACCTATGAGCACAATTACTCTAAATTTCAGGAAAGGGACCCTAATTTGGGGACAATTATACAAAATTCGATGAAAAGGATAAGAAATCTTGTGAAAATGACTCAAAATTTGGTGACAGTTACCCCAAATCCGGCGACAATTAACAAAATTTGGAGAAAATGTCCATCGTTTTGAGATAGCTCCTCAAAACTGGGGGGGCAATTACCCGAAGTTTGCAGATAATTTCCCGAAATTTGGAGACAGTGACCGAGAATTTGAGGAGGATTACCCAAAATTGGGAGAGAATTACTCAAAATTTGATAGCAATTACAACAAATTGGGAGAGAATGACTCAAAATTTGGTGACAATTATCCAACAAGGTGGGGACAATTACTAAAAATGTGGGCAAACTTACCTAAAATTTTGAGGCAATAACCCCAAATCGGGTGAAAATTATCCGACATTTGGGGACAATTATCCACCATTTGGGGACAAATACACCAAATTTGAGGAAAATTATTAGACATGTTGGGCCAATTACCCAAAATTTGGAGACAGTTACTCAGGATTTGGGGACAATTACCCAAATTTGGAGACAATTGCTGAAATTTGGGAAAACGACAGAAAATTTGGGGACAATTACTAAAAATTGGGGTAAAATGACCCCCTATTTAGGGACAATTTCCCAACATTTGTCAAAAACGACACACCGTTTGGAGACAATTACGCCAAAATGGGAGACAATTACTTAGAATTTGGGGTCAATTACCCAACGTTTGGTGACAATTTCCCTCCGTAGGAACACAACTATCAAAACTGTAGAGACAAATACACGAAACTTGTGGAAGATTTTAATGACTTGAATCACCATTGCCCATAACTTGGAGACAAATTAGAAGACAATTACTCCAAATTTGGTTACAGTTACTGAGAATCTGGGACAATTACACAAATTTTTGGGAAAATGACACAAAATTTGTGGGAAGATACACACAATTTTGAGACAATGCCTAAGAATTTGGCAAAACGCCTCAACAATTTGCGACGATTATTACAAATCTGGGGCTAATGACTCAAAACCTGGCGGGCGACGATTACTAGAAGTTTTTAGGCAGTTATTTCAAATTGGTGCACAATTACTGAAAACTTGGGAGTAATGACCCCAAGTTTGGAGGAAATGACTTAAAAGCTGGGGACAATTACCCAAATTTGGGGACAATTACCCCAAATGTGGAGACAACACCCTACCCCTAACCATAAAACACTAACCCCAAACCCAACTCCAACTTTTGGACACTTACCCAAAATCTGGAGAGAATTCCTCAAAATTACGTAAACAATTGCGTAAAATTGGAGGACAATTACCCAAGAGTTTGAGACAATTACCCCAAACTGGGAGACAATTGCCCAACATTTGGAGAAGATTACTCAAAATAGTCTGACATTTACCTCGATTTGGGGGAAATCACCCAGGGTTTGGAGAAAATGATGCAAGATTTGGGGACAATTACACAAAATTGGTGGAAAATTACGCCTGATTTTGAGACGACCGTCCAGATTTTGCTGGCAAATACCCCAAATCTGCAGACATTTACTCTAAACTTGAGGAAAATTACCCGAGACTGGGGACAATTATACAAAAATCGAGGTAAAATCGTAAGAAATGTTGTGGCAATTACTTAAAATTGGAGGACAATTACCCCACATTTGGGGATAATTAGAGAAAGTCTGGGACATCTGCACAAAATATGAGGAAAATGACAAGATATTTGGGGACAGTTACTCAAAATTCTGAGACAACTCCCATAAACTCGGGCGCACTTACCCTAAACCCGGGGACTATTACAAGAGGATTTGGGAAAATTACTCAAAATTTGGAGGCAATTTCCCAAGACTTTGGGACAATTTCTCAAAATTTGTGGCAAATTGCCCAAGATTTTGCCGACAATTACCACAAATTTTTGGCCACAATTACCTGAAATATGGAGAGAATGACACAAATTTTGGCAAAATTACCCCAAATTTGGAGGCAGTTACCCCAAATTTCATAAGGATTATTCAAAATCTGGTGACAATTACGCAAAATGCGTGGCAAACTACAAGAATTTTAGGGACAATTACCCAAGAGTGGGAGACGGTTGCCCAACATTTTGAGAGAATGCTCCACATTTTGCGGCAGTTACCAAACCTATGAGCACAATTACTCTAAATTTCAGGAAAGGGACCCTAATTTGGGGACAATGATACAAAATTCGATGAAAACGATAAGAAATCTTGTGAAAATGACTCAAAATTTGGCGACAGTTACCCCAAATCTGCCGACAATTAACAAAATTTGGAGAAAATGTCTATCGTTTTGAGATAGCTCCTCAAAACTGGGGGGGCATTTACCCGAAGTTTGCGGAAAATTTCCCAAAATTGGGAGAGAATTACTCAAAATTTGAGGGCAATTACCCCAAATTTGGAGAGAATGACTCAAAATTTGGGAAAAAGTACTCAAAATTTGGTGACAATTACGCAACAAGGGGGTTACAATTACTAAAAATATGGGCAAACTTACCTAAAATTTTGAGGCAATAACCCCAAATCGGGTGAAAATTATCTGACATTTGGGGACAATTATCCACCATTTAGGGACAAATACACCAAATTTGAGGAAAATTATTAGACATGTTGGGCCAATTACCCAAAATTTGGAGAGAGTTACTCAGGATTTGGGGACAATTACCCAAATTTGGAGACAATTGCTGAAACTTGGGAAAACGACAGAACATTTGGGGACAATTACTAAAAATTGGGGCAAAATGACCCCCTATTAAGGGACAATTTCCCCAACATTTGTCAAAAACCACACACCGTTTGGAGACAATTACGCCAAAATGGGAGACAATTACTTAGAATTTGGGGTCAATTACCCAACGTTTGGTGACAATTTCCCTCCGTAGGAACACAACTATCAAAACTGTAGAGACAAATACACGAAACTTGTGGAAGATTTTAATGACTTGAATCACCATTGCCCATAACTTGGAGACAAATTAGAAGACAATTACTCCAAATTTGGTTACAGTTACCGAGAATTTGGGACAATTACACAAATTTTCGGGAAAATGACACAAAATTTGTGGGAAGATACACACAATTTTGAGACAATGCCTAAGAATTTGGCAAAACGCCTCAACAATTTGCGACGATTATTACAAATCTGGGGCTAATGACTCAAAACCTGGCGGGCGACGATTACTAGAAGGTTTTAGGCAGTTATTTCAAATTGGTGCACAATTACTGAAAACTTGGGAGTAATGACCCCAAGTTTGGAGGAAATGACTTAAAATCTGGGGACAATTACCCAAATTTGGGGACAATTACTCCAAATGTGGAGACAACACCCTAACCCTAACCATAAAACACTAACCCCAAACCCAACTCCAACTTTTGGACACTTACCCAAAATCTGGAGATAATTCCTCAAAATTTCGTGGACAATTGCGTAAAATTGGAGGACAATTACCCAAGAGTTTGAGACAATTACCCCAAACTGGGAGACAACTGCCCAACATTTGGAGAAGATTACTCAAAATAGTCTGACATTTACCTCGATTTGGGGGAAATTACCCAGGGTTTGGAGAAAATGATGCAAGATTTGGGGACAATTACACCAAATTGATCAAAAATTACACCTGATTTTGAGACGACTGTCCAGATTTTGCCGGCAAATACCCCAAATCTGCAGACATTTACTCTAAACTTGAGGAAAATTACCTGAGACTGGGGACAATTATACAAAAATCGAGGTAAAATCGTAAGAAATGTTGTGGCAATTACATAAAACTGGAGGATAATTACCCCACATTTGGGGATAATTAGAGAAAGTCTGGGACATCTGCGCAAAATTTGAGGAAAATTACACGATATTTGGGGACAGTTACTCAAAATTCTGAGACAACTCCCATAAACTCGGGCGCACTCACCCTCAACCCGGGGACTATTACAAGAGGATTTGGGAAAATTAGTCTAAATTTGGAGGCAATTTCCCAAGACTTTGGGACAATTTCTCAAAATTTGTGGCAAATTACCCTAAATTTATCTGACAATTACCACAAATTTTTGGCCACAATTACCTGAAATATGGAGAGAATTACACAAATTGTGGCAAAATTACCCCAAATTTGGAGGCAGTTACCCCAAATTTCATAAGGATTATTCAAAATCTGGTGACAATTGCTGAAATTTGGTAAAACGACAGAAAATTTTTGGACAATTACTAAAAATTGGGGCAAAATGACCCCCTATTTAGGGACAATTTCCCCAACATTTGTCAAAAACGACACACCGTTTGGAGACAATTACGCCAAAGTTGGAGACAATTACTTAGTATTTGGGGTCAATTACCCAACGTTGGGTGACAATTTCCCTCCGTAGGAACACAACTATCAAAACTGTAGAGACAAATACACGATACTTGTGGAAGATTTTAATGACTTGAATCACCATTGCCCATAACTTTGAGACAAATTAGAAGACAATTTCTAAAAATTTGGTTACAGTTACCGAGAATTTGGGACAATTACACAAATTTTTGGGAAAATGACACAAAATTTGTGGGAAGATACACACAATTTTGAGACAATGCCTAAGAATTTGGCAAAACGCCTCAACAATTTGCGACGATTATTACAAATCTGGGGCTAATGACTCAAAACCTGGCGGGCGACGATTACTACAAGTTTTTAGGCAGATATTTCAAATTTGTGCACAATTACTGAAAACTTGGGAGTAATGACCCCAAGTTTGGAGGAAATGACTTAAAATCTGGGGACAATTACCCAAATTTGGGGACAATTACCCCAAATGTGGAGACAACACCCTAAACCTAACCATAAAACACTAACCCCAAACCCAACTCCAATTTTTGGACACTTACCCAAAATCTGGAGATAATTCCTCAAAGTTTGTGGACAATTGCCTAAAATTGGAGGACAATTACCCAAGAGTTTGAGACAATTACCCCAAACTGGGAGACAATTGCCCAACATTTGGAGAACATGACTCAAAATAGTCTGACATTTACCTCGATTTGGGGGAAATGACCAAGGTTTTGGAGAAAATGATGCAAGATTTGGGGACAATTACACAAAATTACACAAAAAAACCACATAAATCTAGCCCTAACACTAAACCTAACCCTAACAGTAACCCTAACTTTAACTATAAACCTAACAGTAACCCTAACATCAACACTAAACCTAACACCTAAACCTTACCTTAACCCTCACCCTAAACCAAACCTAACCCTAACCCTAACACTAACACCTTATTCTAACCATAACCCTAACCCTAACCCTAACACCTATCCCAAAACCTAACTATAACCTTAACCTTAACCCTAACCCCTAATCCTAAATTTAACCCTAAACCAAAACCTAACCCTAAATTTAACCCTAACCCTAATCCTAACACCTAACCATAAAACTAATCTTAACCCTAATGACCCTAATCCTAAACCTAACACTAACCCTAATGACACACTAAACCTAACCCTAAAACTAACCCTTATTTTAATTTTGGACCGACTTTACCCCTAAACAGGACACTAATCCTAACCCTTTAACCCTAACCCGATACATTACACTAACCCAAACACTAACACTGACCCTAACACTAACCAAACTGTAACGCTAACACTGAATCTAACCCGAATCCTAACTCTAGCCCTAACCATAACCATAAACCTAGCACTAACCCTAAACACATAAGCCTAATTCTAACACTTACCCTAACCCTAACCGTAACCCCTAAACCTAACTCTAACCCAAACACTAACCCTAACACCTAACATTAACCCTAACCCCTGACCTTAACCATAACCCTAAACCAAACCTTAAACCTTACACTAACACATATCCCATTAACCCTGAACATATCCCTAACCCTAATCCAAACCATAACCCAAAATATAACTCTTAACCCTAACCCTAACATTAACCCTAATCCTAAAACTTATTCTACAACTAAAGTCTAATCCTAAACCTAAACCTAATATTAATCTCTAACTCAAAAACTAAGTCAAACCTGAAACATAATCCTAGTCCTAAACCTTACCCTAAACACTAAACACAACACTAACACTAACCCTAATCCAAACACTAACACAAAACGATAAATACTAACCCTAAACCATAAACACTTATCTATAATTCAAACCCTTATCCTAAAGGTGGGCCCACCCTAATCCTAAACATAAATCTAAACCTAACACTAACACTAACCCTAACCCTAACCCTAACAGCTAACCCTAACCAAAACCGAACAATAACCATAACCCTAACAGTTAACCCTAACATTAACCCTAACCCAAACACTAACCCTAACCCTAACACTAAACATAACCCTAAACTTAACCCTAACCTTAATTCTAAACCTAATCCTAATCCAAACCTAACCCTAACTTTTAATCCTAACTCTAACCCTAACCCTGCCCTTAACCCTGCACCTAACTCCTAACCCTAACCCGAACCATAACAATAAACCTAAACCTAACCCTATCCCAACCCTAAACCTAACCCTAACCCTAACCCTAAACCATTGCCCTAACACTAACACTACCCCTAACACCCAACCATAACCCTACCTCTAAACCTAAGAATTATTTAAACCCCTAACCCTAACACCTAAACTTAACACTAACCCTAACCCTTAACCGACCACTAATTCTAACCCATACCTTAATCATGACCCTAACCCTAACTCTAACATTAACCCTAACCCTTAACCGACCCCTAATTCTAACCCATACCTTAATCATGACCCTAACCCTAACTCTAACATTAACCCTAACCCTAACCCTCTAAGCCTAACTCTATCGCTAACGCTAATCCAAATCCTAATCCTAAAACTAACTCTTGACCCTAATCCTAACACTAATCCTAATCCTAACCCATATTCTACAACTAAATTCTAATCTGAAACCTAAACCTAACCTTAATCTCTAACCCGAAAACTAAGCCTAATCTGAAACTTAATCTTAACCCTAAACCATGCTCTAAACACTAACCCCAACACTAAAAATAACCCTAATCAAAACAATAAAACAAAACACCAACCCCTAAAACTAGCTCCTAACCCATAATCAAAAAACATAAACATAACTCTAACTCTTATCCTGATCGTGGACCCACCTTAAACCTAACCCTAAATAAAACCCCAACCCAAACACTAACAATAACCCTAACCCAAACCCAAACCCTAATAAATAACAATAAACATAACACTAGCCCTAACAATAACCCAAACACCTAACCCAAACTTTAATTCTAACAATAACCCAAACCCTAACCCGTAACCCTAAATTTAACCCTAATCCTAACCCTTACCCTAAACCTAAATGTAACCCTAACCCTAATCCTTACACCTAACCCTAAACCTAAAATTAAACCTCATGTTAACACCGTCCCTCAACCTAACTCTAACCCTAACCCTAACCATCAACCTAACCCTAACCCTAAGCCTAACCATAACCCTAACCCTAACTCTAACCCTAAAACTAACCCTAACCCTATCTTAACACTAAACCTAAATCTAAACCTAAACATAACCCTAACTCTAACAAAAACCCTAACACTAACCCTAAACCCTAACCCTAACCCTAACCCTAACCCTAACCCTAACCCTAACCCTAATAACACACTAATGCTAACTCAAAAACTAACCCTTATTTTAATTTTAGACTGACCCTAATCCTAAACCTGACACTAACCCTACCCCCCTAACCATAACCCTAACCCTAAATGTAACCCCAACCCTAAACCTAACCCTAACTCTAGCCTCTAACCCTAACACAAACACTAACCCATAACACTAACCCTAACACTAAAACTAACCCTAAACCATAACACCACCCTAATCCTAACAGAAAACCTAACCCTAAACACAACCCTAACAATAACACCTAACTCTATACCTTAACCTTAAACCTAACCCTAACCCTAATCCAAACCTAACCCTAACCCTAACCGTAACACTAAAACTAACCCTAAACCTAACACTAACTCTAACCCTAAACCTAACCCTAAGCCTAACCCTAATCCCTAATTTTAACACTTAATCCCAACCCTAACACGAACACCTAACCCTAACACTAACACTAATCCTAAACCTAACCATAAGCCTAACCGTAACCATAACACTAAGCATAGCACCTAACTCTAAAAACTAACCATAACGCGAACCCCTAACCCATAACCCAAACCCTAAGCCTAACCCTAAACTATAACCCTAACCCCTAACCCTAATCCTAAACCAACCCTAACCCTAACCATAACCCTAAACAAAGCCTAACATTAACCCTAACCCTAACAGCTAACCCTAACCAAAACCCTAACCCAAACACTAAACCTAACCCTAACACTAAACATAATCCTAAACTTAACCCTAACCCTAACAGCTAACCCTAACCAAAACCCTAACCCAAACACTAAACCTAACCCTAACACTAAACATAATCCTAAACTTAACCCTAAACCTAACCCTAACCCTAATCCTAAACCAAACCTAACCCTAAATTTTAATCCTAACTCTAACCCTAACCCTGCCCCTTACCCTGCACCTAACTCCTAACCCTAACCCGAATCATAACACTAAACCTAAACCTAACCCTAACCCAACCCTAACCCTAACCCTAACCCTAACCCTAACCCTAACCCTAACCCTAACCCTAACCCTAAACCATTACCCTAACACTAACACTACCCCTAACACCCAACCATAACCCTACCTCTAAACCTAAGAATTATTTCAACCCCTAACCCTAACACCTAAACTTAACACTAACCCTAACCCTTAACTGACCCCTAATTCTAACCCATACCTTAATCATGACCCTAACCCTAATATTAACCCTAAACCTACACTAACCCTAACCCTCTAAGCCTAACTCTATCGCTAACGCTAATCCAAATCCTAATCCTAAAACTAACTCTTGACCCTAATCCTAACACTAATCCTAATCCTAACCCATATTCTACAACTAAATTCTAATCCGAAACCTAAACCTAACCTTAATCTCTAACCCGAAAACTAAGCCTAATCTGAAACTTAATCTTAACCCTAAACCATGCTCTAAACACTAACCCCAACACTAAAAAAAAGCCTAATCAAAACAATAAAACAAAACTCTAACCCCTAAACCTAACTCCTAACCCTAACCCATAATCATAAATCATAACCATAACTCTAACTCTTATCCTGATCGTGGACCAATCTTAAACCTAACCCTAAATATAACCCCAACCCTAACCCTAACAATAACCCTAACCCAAACCCAAACCCTAATAAATAACAATAAACATAACACTAGCCCTAACAATAACCCAAACACCTAATCCAAACTCTAATTCTAACAATAACCCGAACCCTAACGCCTAACCCTAAATTTAACCCTGACGCTAGCACTAAACATAACTCCTAACCCTGACCCTAACTCAAACCCTAACTCTAACCCTAAACATAACCGTAAAAATTGCCCTAAACCTAAACCTTAACCTAACCCTAACCATAATCCTTACCCAAATGAACATAAACTTAATGGCCTAACACTAACCCTAACCCTAATGGCACACTTACCCTAACCCGAAACCTAACACTATCCATAACCCTAACCCTAACACTTACCCTGACACTAAACCTAAACTTAACCCTAACGCTAACCCTAACCCTAACCCTAACCCCTAACTTTAACCATAACCCTAACCCTAACAATAACTATAACCCCCAAAACTTAATCCTATCCCTAACCCTATTCCAAACCCTAACTCTAAACATAACTCTTAACCCTAACCCTAACAATGACACTAATGCTAAAACTTATTCTACAACTAAAGTCTAATCCTAAACCTAAACCTAACCTTAATCTGTAACTCAAAAACTAAGCCTAACATGAAACTTAAGCCTAACTCTAAACCTTGCCCTAAACACTAAATACTACACTACACTAACCTTAATCCAAACACTAACACAAAACCCTAACCCTTAACCCAAACACCTAACCATAACCCATACGCAAAACAATTAACCATAACTCTAACCCTTATCCTAATGGTGGACCCTAAACCTAAACATATATCTAACCATAATCCTAACCATAAACTTAAATCTAATCCTAACCCAAATGACGTTAAGCTTAATGGCGTAACCCTAACCCTAACGCTAATGGCACGTAACGCTAACCCAACCCTAAACATAACCCTAAGCCTAACACTAACACTAACCCTAACACTAACCCTAAAACCCTAACCCTAACACTAATCCAACCCTAAACCTAATACTAACACTAAGCCTAATCTTAACGGTAACCCTAACACTAACCCTAGCCATAAGCCTAACCCTAAACCCTAGCCCTAACCATAACACTAAACCTAACCCTAGCCTTAACACTAACACTAACCCCCTAACCCTAACTCGAAACCGAACCCTGACCATAACACTTAACCCTAACCCTAACACTAACCCTAAATCTAACTCTTATTCTACAACTAAAATCTAATCCTAAACCTAAACATAACCTTAATCTCTAACCCAAAACCTAAGGTTAACCTGAAACTTAATCCTAACCGTAAACCTTGCCTAAAACTAACCCCAACACTAACACAAACCCTTATCCAAACACTAACACAAAATCCTAACCCCTAACCCTAACCCCCAAAACCTAACCCATAAACATTGCACTTCAGCATAACTCTAAACCTTATCCTAATAGTGGGCCCACCCTAAACCTAAACATAAATCTAACCCTAACCCTAACCCAACAATAACCCTAACACTTAACCTAAACTATAACCCTAACACTAACCTTAAACCTAAACCATAACCTTAACATTAACATTAACCTTAACCCCTGACCATAACTCTAACTCTAACCCTAAACCTAACCCAACCCTAACCCTAACCCTAACAATAACCCTTACCCTAAACCTAACCCAACCCTAACCCTAACACTAATGCCTAAACCTAATCCTAACCCTAACTCTAAACCAAACCTAACCCTAACCCTAAACCTATCCCTAACTATAATCCAAATCCTCACTCTGAACATAACTCTTAACCCTAACACTAACCCTAATCCTAACCCTTATTCTAAAACTAAAGTCTAATCCTAAACCTAACATTAATCTTAAACTCAAAAACTAAGCCTAACCTGAAACTTAATCCGAACCCTAAAACTTGCCCTAAACACTACACCTAACACTAAAACTAATCGTAATCCAAACATTAACACAAAACCCTAACTACTTACCCTAACCCCTAACCTAACCCATAAACATAACACTTAACCATAACACTAACCCTTATCCTAATGGTGGGCCCATCCTAAACCTAAATATAAATCTAATCCTAACCCTAACCCTAACACAAATGACCCTATGCCTATCCCGAACACTAACCCTAAACCTAACCCTAACCCTAACCCTAACCCTTACCGTAACCCTAACCCTAACCCTTACCGTAACCCTAACCTTCAATCTAAACTTAACCCTAACCTTAACCCTAATCCTAACCCCCTAAACCTAACCCTATCCCTAACTCTAATCCAAAT
Organism: Clamator glandarius; assembly: GCA_033459285.1. Taxonomy (NCBI): domain Eukaryota; kingdom Metazoa; phylum Chordata; class Aves; order Cuculiformes; family Cuculidae; genus Clamator; species Clamator glandarius. The sequence continues at coordinate 308,415 of JAUNZM010000751.1, forward strand.
CCTAACCCTAAATATAACTCTTAACCCTAACCCTAAAAATAACCCTAATTCTAACCCTTATTCTACAACTAAAGTCCAATCCTAAACCTAAACCTAACCTTAATCTCTAACCCAAAAACTAAGTCTAATCTGAAAATTAATCCAAATCCTAAGCCTTGCCCTAAACACTAACCCCAAAAATAACACTAACACTAATACAAACACTAACACAAAACCATAACCCCTAACCCTAACTCCTAACCCTAACCCATAAACATAACATTCACCGTAACTCTAACACTTATCCTAATCGTGGGCCCACACTAAACCGAAACATAAATCTAATCCTTACCCTAACACTAACCCAAATGGCCCTAACACTAATTGCCAAACCCTAAAGGGACACTAAACCTAACCCTAAAACTAACCCTTATTTTAATATTGGACCGACCCTAACCCTAAACATGACATTAACCCTAAACCCCTAATCCTAAACCTATACCTAACGCTAACACTAACCCTAAACCTAACCCAACACAAACCCTAACACTAACCCTAACCCGAATCCTAAAACTAGCCATAAACCTAACCTAAAACTAACCCTAACACTAACATCTAACACTAACTCTAACCTTAACCCTAAACCAAACCTCTAATATTAACCCTAACACTAACCCTAAACCTAACCCTTAACCTTACACTAAAAGTAACCCTATACTTAAACCCTAACACTAACCATAACACTAATCCTAACCCCTAACACTAAAGCTAACATAAACCTAAACCTAACATTAACACTCACCCTAATCATAACCCCTAACCCTAACCAAAAAACAAAGCCTAAGTGTAACAGTAACCCTAACCCCTAAACTTAACCCTAACCTTAACTCTAACTCTAACACTTACCCAAAATTTACCCCTAACCCCTAACCCTACCCTTAACCTTAAGCATGACCTTAACCCTACCACTAACCCTAACCCTAATAGTAACACCCAAACCTAACCCTAACCCAAACTGTAACACTAACCCCTAACCATAACCCTAACCCTAAACCTAACCCCTAACCCCAACCCTAACATAAAGCAGGTTACAGTTACCGAGAATTTGGGACAATTACACAAATTTTCGGGAAAATGACACAAAATTGGTGGGAAGATACACACAATTTTGAGACAATGCCTAAGAATTTGGCAAAACGCCTCAACAATTTGTGACGATTATTACAAATCTGGGGTTAATGACTCAAAACCTGGTGGGCGACAATTACTAGAAGTTTTTAGGCAGTTATTTCAAATTTGTGCACAATTACTGAGTAATTGGGGAGTAATTACCCCAAGTTTGGAGGAAATTACTTAAAATCTGGGGACAATTACCCAAATTTGGGGACAATTACTCCAAATGTGGAGACAACACCCTACCCCTAACCATAAAACACTAACCCGAAACCCAACTCCAATTTTTGGACACTTACCCAAAATCTGGAGATAATTCCTCAAAGTTTGTGGACAATTGCCTAAAATTGGAGGACAATTACCCACGAGTTTGAGACAATTACCCCAAACTGGGAGACAATTGCCCAACATTTGGAGAACATGACTCAAAATAGTCTGACATTTACCTCGATTTGGGGGAAATGACCCAGGGTTTGGAGAAAATGATGCAAGATTTGGGGACAATTACACAAAATTGATCAAAAATTACGCCTGATTTTGAGACGACTGTCCAGATTTTGCTGGCAAATACCCCAAATCTGCAGACATTTACTCTAAACTTGAGGAAAATTACCGGAGACTGGGGACAATTATACAAAAATCGAGGTAAAATCGTAAGAAATGTTGTGGCAATTACTTAAAATTGGAGGACAATTACCCCACATTTGGGGATAATTAGAGAAAGTCTGGGACATCTGCACAAAATTTGAGGAAAATGACAAGATATTTGGGGACAGTTACTCAAAATTCAGAGACAACTCCCATAAACTCGGGCGCACTTACCCTAAACCCGGGGACTATTACAAGAGGATTTGGGAAAATTACTCAAAATTTGGAGGCAATTTCCCAAGACTTTGGGACAATTTCTCAAAATTTGTGGCAAATTACCCAACATTTTGCCAACAATTACCACAAATTTTTGGCCACAATTACCTGAAATATGGAGAGAATTACACAAATTTTGGCAAAATTACCCCAAATTTGGAGGCAGTTACCCCAAATTTCATAAGGATTATTCAAAATCTGGTGACAATTACGCAAAATGCTTGGCAAACTACAAGAATTTTAGGGACAATTACCCAACAGTGGGAGACGGTTGCCCAACATTTTGAGAGAATGCTCCACATTTTGCGGCCGTTACCAAATCTATGAGCACAATTACTCTGAATTTCAGGAAAGTGACCCTAATTTGGGGACAATTATACAAAATTCGATGAAAACGATAAGAAATCTTGTGAAAATGACTCAAAATTTGGTGACAGTTACCCCAAATCCGGGGACAATTAACAAAATTTGGAGAAAATGTCCATCGTTTTGAGATAGCTCCTCAAAACTGGGGGAGCAATTACCCGAAGTTTGCGGATAATTTCCCGAAATTTGGAGACAGTTACCGAAAATTTGAGGAGGATTACCCAAAATTGGGAGAGAATTACTCACAATTTGAGGGCAATTACCCCAAATTTGGAGAGAATGACTCAAAATTTAGGAAAAAGTACTCAAAATTTGGTGACAATTACCCAAAAGGGGGGGGGGGGGGACAAATACTAAAAATGTGGGCCAACTTACCTAAAATTTTGAGGCAATAACCCCAAATCGGGTGAAAATTATCCGACATTTGGGGACAATTATCCACCATTTGGGGACAAATACACCAAATTTGAGGAAAATTATTAGACATGTTGGGCCAATTACCCAAAATTTGGAGACAGTTACTCAGGATTTGGGGACAATTACCCCAATTTGGAGACAATTGCTGAAATTTGGGAAAACGACAGAAAATTTGGGGACAATTACTAAAAATTGGGGCAAAATGACCCCCTATTTAGGGACAATTTCCCCAAAATTTGTCGAAAACGACACACCGTTTGGAGACAATTACGCAAAAATTGGAGACAATTACTTAGAATTTGGGGTCAATTACCCAACGTTTGGTGACAATTTCCCTCCGTAGGAACACAACTATCAAAACTGTAGAGACAAATACACGAAACTTGTGGAAGATTTTAATGACTTGAATCACCATTGCCCATAACTTTGAGACAAATTAGAAGACAATTACTCAAAATTTGGTTACAGTTACCCAGAATTTGGGACAATTACACAAATTTTTGGGAAAATGACACAAAATTTGTGGGAAGATACACACAATTTTGAGACAATGCCTAAGAATTTGGCAAAACGCCTCAACAATTTGCGACGATTATTACAAATCTGGGGCTAATGACTCAAAACCTGGTGGGCGACGATTACTACCAGTTTTTAGCCAGTTATTTCAAATTTGTGCACAATTACTGAAAACTTGGGAGTAATGACCCCAAGTTTGGAGGAAATGACTTAAAATCTGGGGACAATTACCCAAATTTGGGGACAATTACCCCAAATGTGGAGACAACACCCTAACCCTAACCATAAAACACTAACCCCAAACCCAACTCCAATTTTTGGACACCTACCCAAAATCTGGAGATAATTCCTCAAAGTTTGTGGACAATTGCGTAAAATTGGAGGAAAATTACCCAAGAGTTTGAGACAATTACCCCAAACTGGGAGACAATTGCCCAACATTTGGAGTGCATTACTCAAAATAATCTGACTTTTACCTCGATTTGGGGGAAATGACCCAGGGTTTGGAGAAAATGATGCAAGATTTGGGGACAATTACACAAAATTGGTCAAAAATTACGCCTGATTTTGAGACGACTGTCAAAATTTTGCTGGCAAATACCCCAAATCTGCAGACATTTACTCTAAACTTGAGGAAAATTACCCGAGACTGGGGACAATTATACAAAAATCGAGGTAAAATCGTAAGAAATGTTGTGGCAATTACTTAAAATTGGAGGACAATTACCCCACATTTAGGGATAATCAGAGAAGGTCTGGGACATCTGCACAAAATTTGAGGAAAATGACAAGATATTTGGGGACAGTCACTCAAAATTCTGAGACAACTCCCATAAACTCGGGCACACTTACTCTAAACCCAGGGATTATAATAAGAGGATTTGGGAAAATTACTCAAATATCCGACATTTCGGGACAATTATCCACCATTTGGGGACAAATACACCAAATTTGAGGAAAATTATTAGACATGTTGGGCCAATTACCCAAAATTTGGAGACAGTTACTCAGGATTTGGGGACAATTACCCACATTTGGAGACAATTGCTGAAATTTGGGAAAACGACAGAACATTTGGGGACAATCACTAAAAATTGGGGCAAAATGACCCTCTATTTAGGGACAATTTCCCAACATCTGTTGAAAACGACACACCGTTTGGAGACAATTACGCCAAAATTGGAGACAATTACTTAGAATTTGGGGTCAATTACCCAACGTTTGGTGACAATTTCCCTCCGTAGGAACACAACTATCAAAACTGAAGAGTCAAATACACGAAACTTGTGGAAGATTTTAATGACTTGAATCACCATTGTCCATAACTTGGAGACAAATTAGAAGACAATTACACAAAATTTGGTTACAGTTACCGAGAATTTGGGACAATTACACAAATTTTTGGGAAAATGACATAAAATTTGTGGGAAAATACACACAATTTTGAGACAATGCCTAATAATTTGGCAAAACGCCTCAACAATTTGCGACGATTATTACAAATCTGGGGCTAATGACTCAAAACCTGGTGGGCGACAATTACTAGAAGTTTTTAGGCAGTTATTTCAAATTTGTGCACAATTACTGAGTAATTGGGGAGTAATGACGCAAGTTTGGAGGAAATGACTTAAAATCTGGGGACAATTACCCAAATTTGGGGACAATTACCCCAAATGTGGAGACAACACCCTAACCCTAACCATAAAACACTAACCCCAAACCCAACTCCAATTTTTCGACACTTACCCAAAATCTGGAGATAATTCCTCAAAGTTTGTGGACAATTGCGTAAAATTGGAGGACAATTACCCAAGAGTTTGAGACAATTACCCCAAACTGGGAGACAATTGCCCAACATTTGGAGAACATTACTCAAAATAGTCTGACATTTACCTCGATTTGGGGGAAATTACCCAGGGTTTGGAGAAAATGATGCAAGATTTGGGGATAATTACACAAAATTGGTCGAAAATTACGCCTGATTTTGAGACCACTGTCCAGATTTTGCTGGCAAATACCCCAAATCTGCAGACATTTACTCTAAACTTGAGGAAAATTACCCTAGACTGGGGACAATTATACAAAAATCGAGGTAAAATTGTAAGAAATGTTGTGGCAATTACTTAAAATTGGAGGACAATTACCCCACATTTGGGGATAATTAGAGAAGGTCTGGGACATCTGCACAAAATTTGAGGAAAATGACAAGATATTTGGGGACAGTTACTCAAAATTCAGAGACAACTCCCATAAACTCGGGCGCACTTACCCTAAACCCGGGGACTATTACAAGAGGATTTGGGACAATTACTCAAAATTTGGCGGCAATTTCCCAAGACTTTGGACAATTTCTCAAAATTTGTGGCAAATTACCCAACAATTTGCCGACAATTACCACAAATTTTTGGCCACAATTACCTGAAATATGGAGAGAATTACACAAATTTTGGCAAAATTACCCCAAATTTGGAGGCAGTTACCCCAAATTTCATAAGGATTATTCAAAATCTGGTGACAATTACGCAAAATGCGTGGCAAACTACAAGAATTTTAGGGACAATTACCCAACAGTGGGAGACGGTTGCCCAACATTTTGAGAGAATGCTCCACATTTTGCGGCCGTTACCAAACCTATGAGCACAATTACTCTAAATTTCAGGAAAGTGACCCTAATTTGGGGACAATTATACAAAATCCGATGAAAACGATAAGAAATCTTGTGAAAATGACTCAAAATTTGGTGACAGTTACCCCAAATCCGGCGACAATTAACAAAATTTGGAGAAAATGTCCATCGTTTTGAGATAGCTCCTCAAAACTGGGGGGGCAATTACCCGAAGATTTGGGGATAATTTCACGAAATTTGGAGACTGTTACTGAAAATTTGAGGAGGATTATCCAAAATTGGGAGAGAATTACTCAAAATTTGAGGGCAATTACCCCAAATTTGGAGAGAATGACTCAAAATTTGGGAAAAAGTACTCAAAATTTGGTGACAATTACCCAACCAGGGGGTTACAATTACTAAAAATGTGGGCAAACTTACCAAAAATTTTGAGGCAATAACCCCAAATCGGGTGAAAATTATCCGACATTTGGGGAGAATTATCCACCATTTGGGGACAAATGCACCAAATTTGAGGAAAATTATTAGACATGTTGGGCCAATTACCCAAAATTTGGAGACAGTTACTCAGGATTTGGGGACAATTACCCACATTTGGAGACAATTGCTGAAATTTGGGAAAACGACAGAAAATTTGGGGACAATTACTAAAAATTGGGGCAAAATGACTCCCTATTTAGGGACAATTTCCCAAGATTTGTTGAAAACGACACACCGTTTGGAGACAATTACACCAAAATTGGAGACAATTACTTAGAATTTGGGGTCAATTACCCAACGTCTGGTGACAATTTCCCTCCGTAGGAACACAACTATCAAAACTGTAGAGACAAATACATGAAACTTGTGGAAGATTTTAATGACTTGAATCACCATTGCCCATAACTTTGAGACAAATTAGAAGACAATTACTCAAAATTTGGTTAAAGTTACCGAGTATTTTGGGACAATTACACAAATTTTCGGGAAAATGACACAAAATTTGTGTGAAGATACACACAATTTTGAGACAATGCCTAAGAATTTGGCAAAACGCCTCAACAATTTGCGACGATTATTACAATCTGGGGCTAATGACTCAAAACCTGGCGGGAGACCATTACTAGAAGTTTTTAGGCAGTTATTTCAAATTTGTGCACAATTACTGAAAACTTGGGAGTAATGACCCCAAGTTTGGAGGAAATGACTTAAAATCTGGGGACAATTACCCAAATTTGGGGACAATTACCCAAATGTGGAGACAACACCCTAACCCTAACCATAAAACACTAACCACAAACCCAACTCCAATTTTTGGACACTTACTCAAAATCTGGAGATAATTCCTCAAAGTTTGTGGACAATTGCCTAAAATTGGAGGACAATTACCCAAGAGTTTGAGACAATTACCCCAAACTGGGAGACAATTGCCCAACATTTGGAGAAGATTACTCAAAATAGTCTGACATTTACCTCGACTTGGGGGAAATTACCCAGGGTTTGGAGAAAATGAAGCAAAATTTGGGGACAATTACACAAAATTGGTGGAAAATTACGCCTGATTTTGAGACGACTGTCCAGATTTTGCTGGCAAATACCCCAAATCTGCAGACATTTACTCTAAACTTGAGGAAAATTACCGGAGACTGGGGACAATTATACAAAAATCGAGGTAAAATCGTAAGAAATGTTGTGGCAATTACTTAAAATTGGAGGACAATTACCCCACATTTGGGGATAATTAGAGAAAGTCTGGGACATCTGCACAAAATTTGAGGAAAATGACAAGATATTTGGGGACAGTTACTCAAAATTCTGAGACAACTCCCATAAACTCGGGCGCACTTACCCTAAACCCGGGGACTATTACAAGAGGATTTGGGAAAATTACTCAAATTTTGGAGGCAATTTCCCAAGACTTTGGGACAATTTCTCAAAATTTGTGGCAAATTACCCAACATTTTGCCAACAATTACCACAAATTTTTGGCCACAATTACCTGAAATATGGAGAGAATTACACAAATTTTGGCAAAATTACCCCAAATTTGGAGGCAGTTACCCCAAATTTCATAAGGATTATTCAAAATCTGGTGACAATTACGCAAAATGCTTGGCAAACTACAAGAATTTTAGGGACAATTACCCAACAGTGGGAGACGGTTGCCCAACATTTTGAGAGAATGCTCCACATTTTGCGGCAGTTACCAAACCTATGAGCACAATTACTCTAAATTTCAGGAAAGGCACCCTAATTTGGGGACAATTATACAAAATTCGATGAAAAGGATAAGAAATCTTGTGAAAATGACTCAAAATTTGGTGACAGTTACCCCAAATCCGGCGACAATTAACAAAATTTGCAGAAAATGTCCATCGTTTTGAGATAGCTCCTCAAAACTGGGGGGGCAATTACCCGAAGATTTGGGGATAATTTCCCTAAATTTGGAGACAGTTACCGAAAATTTGAGGAGGATTACCCAAAATTGGGAGATAATTACTCACAATTTGAGGGCAATTACCCCAAATTTGGAGAGAATGACTCAAAATTTGGGAAAAAGTACTCAAAATTTGGTGACAATTACCCAACCAGGGGGTTACAATTACTAAAAATGTGGGCAAACTTACCAAAAATTTTGAGGCAATAACCCCAAATCGGGTGAAAATTATCTGACATTTGGGGACAATTATCCACCATTTGGGGAGAAATACACCAAATTTGAGGAAAATTATTAGACATGTTGTGCCAATTACCCAAAATTTGGAGACAGTTACTCAGGATTTGGGGACAATTACCCACATTTGGAGACAATTGCTGAAATTTGGGAAAACGACAGAAAATTTGGGGACAATTACTAAAAATTGGGGCAAAATGACCCCCTGTTTAGGGACAATTTCCCAACATTTGTCGAAAACAACACACCGTTTGGAGACAATTACGCAAAAATTGGAGACAATTACTTAGAATTTGGGGTCAATTACCCAACGTCTGGTGACAATTTCCCTCCGTAGGAACACAACTATCAAAACTGTAGAGACAAATACACGAAACTTGTGGAAGATTTTAATGACTTGAATCACCATTGCCCATAACTTTGAGACAAATTAGAAGACAATTACACAAAATTTGGTTACAGTTACCCAGAATTTGGGACAATTACACAAATTTTCGGGAAAATGACACAAAATTTGTGTGAAGATACACACAATTTTGAGACAATGCCTAAGAATTTGGCAAAACGCCTCAACAATTTGCGATGATTATTACAAATCTGGGGCTAATGACTCAAAACCTGACGGGCGACGATTACTACAAGTTTTTAGCCAGTTATTTCAAATTTGTGCACAATTACTGAAAACTTGGGAGTAATGACCCCAAGTTTAGAGGAAATGACTTAAAATCTGGGGACAATTACCCAAATTTGGGGACAATTACCCCAAATGTGGAGACAACACCCTAATCCTAACCATAAAACACTAACCCGAAACCCAACTCCAATTTTTGGACACTTACACAAAATCTGGAGATAATTCTTCAAAGTTTGTGGAAAATTGCGTAAAATTGGAGGACAATTACCCAAGAGTTTGAGACAATTACCCCAAACTGGGAGACAATTGCCCAACATTTGGAGAACATTACTCAAAATAGTCTGACATTTACCTTATTTTACAACTAAAGTCTAATCCTAAACCTAAACCTAATATTAATCTCTAACCCAAAAACTAAGCCTGACCTGAAACTTAATCCAAGCCCTAAACCTTGCCCTAAACACTAGACACAATACTAACACTAACCCTAATCCAAACACTAACACAAAACCCTAAACGTTAACCCTAACCCATTACATAACACTTAACTAGAATTCAAACCCTTATCCTAATGGTGGGACCACCCTAATCCTAAACATAAATCTAACCCTAATACTAAACCTAACCCTAACAGTAACCCTAACTTTAACTATAAACCTAACCGTAACCCTAACATCAACACTAACTCTAACACCTAATCCTTACCTTAACCCTCATCCTAAACCAAACCTAAACCTAACCCTAATCCTAACATTAACCCTAAACCTAAACGTAAACCTAACCCTAACCTTAAACGTAACACTAACCCTAACCCTAACCCTAACCCTAACAACTAACAGTAAATATAACACTAACCCTAACACTAACACCTATCCCAAAACCTAACTATAACCTTAACCCTAACCCTAACACCTAATCCTAAATTTAACCCTAAACCAAAATCTAACCATAAATTTAACCCTAACCCTAATCCTAACACCTAACCCTAAAACTAATCTTAACCCTAATGACCCTAATCCTAACACTAACCCTAATGACACACTAAACCTAACCCTAAAACTAAACCTTATTTTAATTTTGGACCGACTTTACCCCTAAACAGGACACTAACCCTAACCCTTTAACCCTAACCCGATACATTACACTAACCCAAACACTAACACTGACCCTAACACTAACCAAACTGTAACACTAACACTGAATTTAACCCGAATCCTAACTCTAGCCCTAACCCTAGCCATAAACCTAGCACTGACCCTGAACACATAAGCCTAATTCTAACACTTACCCTAAAACTAACCGTAAACCCTAACCCTAACTCTAACCCTAACACTAACTTTAACCCCTAACATTAACCCGAAACCTAACCCTTACCCTAACCGTAACCCAACCCTAACCTAACCCTAACACTAACCCTAACCCCTGACCTTAACCATAACCCTAAACCAAACCTTAAACCTTACACTAACACATATCCCATTAACCTTAAACATATCCCTAACTCTAATCCAAACCGTAACCCAAAACATAACTCTTAACCCTAACCCTAACATTAACCCTAATCCTAAAACTTATTCTGCAACTAAAGTCTAATCCTAAACCTAAACCTAACCTCTAACACAAAAACTAAGCCAAACCTGAAACATAATCCTAGTCCTAAACCTTGCCTTAAACACTAAACACAACACTAACACTAACCCTAATCCAAACACTAACACAAAACGATAAACATTAACCCTAAACCATAAACATAACACTTATCTATAATTCAAACCCTTATCCTAACGGTGGGCCCAACCTAATCCTAAACATAAATCTAAACCTAACACTAACCCTAACCCTAACCCTAACCAAAACCTAACACTAACCCTAACCCTAACAGCTAACCCTAACATTAACCCTAACCCAAACACTAACCCTAACCCTAACACTAAACATAATCCTAAACTTAACCCTAACCCTAACCCTAATCCTAATCCAAAACTAACCGTAACTTTTAACCCTAACCCCAACCCTGCCCCTAACCCTGCACCTAACTCCTAACCCTAACCCGAACCATAACACTAAACCTAAACCTAAACCTAACCCAACCCTAAACCTAACACTAACCCTAAACCATTACCCTAACACTAACACTACCCCTAACATCCAACCATAACCCTACCTCTAAACCTAAGAATTATTTCAACCCCTAACCCTAACACCTAAAATTAACACTAACCCTAACACTGAACCGACCCCTAATTCTAACCCATACCTTAATCATGAACCTAACCCTAACATTAACCCTAACCCTACACTAACCCTAAACCTCTAAGCCTAACTCTATCGCTAACCCTAATCCAAATCCTAATCCTAAAACTAACTCTTGACCCTAATCCTAACACTAATCCTAATCCTAACCCATATTCTACAACTAAATTCTAATCCGAAACCTAAACCTAACCTTAACCTCTAACCCGAAAACTAAGCCTAATCTGAAACTTAATCTTAACCCTAAACCATGCTCTAAACACTAATCCCAACACTAAAAATAACCCTAATCAAAACAATAAAACAAAACACTAACCCCTAAACCTAACTCCTAACCCTAACACATAATCATAAAACATAAACATAACTGTAACTCTTATCCTGATCGTGGACCCACCTTAAACCTAACCCTAAATATAACCCCAACCCTAACCCTAACAATAACCCTAACCCAAACCCAAACCCTAATAAATAACAATAAACATAACAGTAACCCTAACAATAACCCAAACACCTAACCCAAACTCTAATTCTAACAATAACCCGAACCCTAACCCTTAACCCTAAATTTAACCCTAACCCTAAACCTTACCCTAACCCTAAAAGTAACCCTAACCCTAATCCTTACACTTAACCCTAAACCTAAAATTAAACCTCGTGTTAACACCATCCCTAAACCTAACTTTAACCCTAACCCTAACCATCAACCTAACCCTAAATCTAAGCCTAACCCTAAGCCTAACCATAACCCTAACACTAACTCTAACCCTAAAACTAACCCTAACCCTAACTTAACACTAAACCTAAATCTAAACCTAAACATAACCCTAACTCTAACAAAAACCCTAACACTAACCCTAAACCCTAACCCTAACTCTAACCATAACCATAACTCTAACCCTAACCCTAAACCTAATAACACACTAACGCTAACTCAAAAACTAACCCTTATTTTAATTTTAGACTGACCCTAATCCTAAACCTGACACTAACCCTAACCACCTAACCATAACCCTAACCCTAAATCTAACCCCAACCCTAAACCTAACCCTAACTCTATCCTTTAACCCTAACACAAACACTAATCCATAACACTAACCCTAACACTAAAACTAACCCTAAACCATAACACCACCCTAACCCTAACAGAAAACCTAACCCTAAACATAACCCTAACAATAACACCTAACTCTAACCCTTACCCTAACCGTAACACAACACTAACCTAATACTAACCCTAACACTAACCCTAACCCCTGACCTTAAACATAACCCTAAACCAAACCTTAAACCTTACACTAACACATATCCCATTAACCCTAAATATATCCCTAACTCTAATCCAAACCGTAACCCAAAACATAAACCTTAACCCTAACCCTAACATTAACCCTAATCCTAAAACTTATTCTACAACTAAAGTCTAATCCTAAACCTAAACCTAACCTTAATCTCTAACACAAAAACTAAGTCAAACCTGAAACATAATACTAGACCTAAACCTTGCCCTAAACAGTAAACACTATCACTAACCCTAATCCAAACACTAACACAAAACGATACACATTAACCCTAAACCATAAACATAACACTTATCTATAATTCAAACCCTTATCCTAAAGGTGGGCCCACCCTAATCCTAAACATAAATCTAAACCTAACACTAACCCTAACCCTAACCCTAACCCTAACCCTAACCCTAACCCTAACCCTAACCAAAACCTAACACTAACCCTAACCCTAACAGCTAACCCTAACATTAACCCTAACCCAAACAGTAACCCTAACCCTAACACTAAACATAACCATAAACTTAACCCTAACCCTAACCCTAACACTAAACCTAATCCTAAACCAAACCTAACCCTAACTTTTAACCCTAACCCTTACCCTAACCCTGCCCCTAACCCTGCACCTAACACCTAACCCTAACCCGAACCATAACACTAAACCTAAACCTAACCCTAACCCAACCCTAAACCTAACCCTAACCCTAAACCATTACCCTAACACTAACACTACCCCTAACACCCAACCATAACCCTACCTCTAAACCTAAGAATTATTTAAACTCATAACCCTAACACCTAAAATTAACACTAACCCTAACCCTTAACCGACCCCTAATTCTAACCCGTACCTTAATCATGACCCTAACCCTAACATTAACCCTAACCCTACACTAACCCTAACCCTCTAAGCCTAACTCTATCACTAAACCTAATCCAAATCCTAATCCTAAAACTAACTCTTGACCCTAATCCTAACACTAATCCTAATCCTAACCCATATTCAACAACTAAATTCTAATCCGAAACCTAAACCTAACCTTAATCTCTAACCCGAAAACTAAGCCTAATCTGAAACTTAATCTTAACCCTAAACCATGCTCTAAACACTAACCCCAACACTAAAAATAACCCTAATCAAAACAATAAAACAAAACACAAACCCCTAAAACTAACTCCTAACCCATAATCATAAAACATAACCATAACTCTAACTCTTATCCTGATCGTGGACCCACCTTAAACCTAACCCTAAATATAACCCCAAACCTAATCCTAACAATAACCCTAACCCAAACACAAACCCAAATAAATAACAATAAACATAACACTAGCCCTAACAATAACCCAAACACCTAACCCAAACTTTAATTCTAACAATAACCCAAACCCTAACCCGTAACCCTAAATTTAACCCTAATCCTAACCCTTACCCTAACCCTAAATGTAACCCTAACCCTCTTCCTTACACCTAACCCTAACCTAAAATTAAACCTCATGTTAACACCGTCCCTCAACCTAACTCAAACCCTAACCCTAACCATCAACCTAACCCTAACCCTAAGCCTAACCATAACCCTAACCCTAACTCTAACCCTAAAACTAACCCTAACCCTATCTTAACACTAAACCTAAATCTAAACCTAAACATAACCCTAACTCTAACAAAAACCCTAACACTAACCCTAAACCCTAACCCTAACCCTAACCCTAATAACACACTAACGCTAACTCAAAAACTAACCCTTATTTTAATTTTAGACTGACCCTAATCCTAAACCTGACACTAACCCTAACCCCCTAACCATAACCCTAACCCTAAATCTAACCCCAACCCTAAACCTAACCCTAACTCTAACCTCTAACCCTAACACAAACACTAACCCATAACACTAACCCTAACACTAAAACTAACCCTAAACCATAACACCACCCTAACCCTAACAGAAAATCTAACCCTAAACACAACCCTAACAATAACACCTAACTCTATACCTTAACCTTAAACCTAACCCTAACCCTAATCCAAACCTAACCCTACCCCTAACCCTAACCGTAACACTAAAACTAACCCTAAACCTAACACTAACTCTAACCCTAAACCTAACCCTAACCCTAACACCTAATTTTAACACTTAATCCCAACCCTAACATGAACACCTAACCCTAACACTAAACCTAACCCTAACACTAACACTAACCCTAAACCTAACCATAAGCCTAACCGTAACCATAACACTAAGCATAGCACCTAACTCTAAACACTAACCATAACGCGAACCCCTAACCCATAACCCAAACCCTAAGCCTAACCCTAAACAATAACCCTAACCCCTAACCCTAACCCTAACCCTAACCCTAAACCATTACCCTAACACTAACACTACCCCTAACACCCAACCATAACCCTACCTCTAAACCTAAGAATTATTTCAACCCCTAACCCTAACACCTAAACTTAACACTAACCCTAACCCTTAACCGACCCCTAATTCTACCCATACCTTAATCATGACCCTAACCCTAACATTAACCCTAACCCTACACTAACCCTAACCCTCTAAGCCTAACTCTATCGCTAACCCTAATCCAAATCCTAATCCTAAAACTAACTCTTGACCCTAATCCTAACACTAATCCTAATCCTAACCCATATTCAACAACTAAATTCTAATCCAAAACCTAAACCTAACCTTAATCTCTAACCCGAAAACTAAGCCTAATCTGAAACTTAATCTTAACCCTAAACCATTCTCTAAACACTAACCCCAACACTAAAAATAACCCTAATCAAAACAATAAAACAAAACTCTAACCTCTAAACCTAACTCCTAACCCTAATCCATAATCATAAAACATAACCATAACTCTAACTCTTATCCTGATCGTGGACCAATCTTAAACCTAACCCTAAATATAACCCCAACCCTAACCCTAACAATAACCCTAACCCAAACACAAACCCTAATAAATAACAATAAACATAACACTAGCCCTAACAATAACCCAAACACCTAACCCAAACCCTAATTCTAACAATAACCCAAACCCTAACCCCTAACCCTAAATTTAACCCTAACGCTAGCACTAAACATAACTCCTAACCCTGACCCTAACTCAAACCCTAACTCTAACCCTAAACATAACCATAAAAATTGCCCTAACCCTAAACCTTAACCTAACCCTAACCATAATCCTTACCCAAATGAACATAAACTTAATGGCCTAACACTAACCCTAACCCTAATGGCACACTTACCCTAACCCAAAAACTAACACTAGCCCTAACCCTAACCCTAACACTTACCCTGACACTAAACCTAAACTTAACCCTAACGCTAACCCTAACACTAACCCTAACCCCTAACTTTAACCATAACCCTAACCCTAACAATAACTATTACCCCCAAAACTTAATCCTATCCCTAACCCTATTCCAAACCCTAACTCTAAACATAACTCTTAACCCTAACCCTAACAATGACACTAATGCTAAAACTTATTCTACAACTAAAGTCTAATCCTAAACCTAAACCTAACCTTAATCTGTAACTCAAAAACTAAGCCTAACATGAAACTTAAGCCTAACTCTAAACCTTGCCCTAAACACTAATTACTACACTACACTAACCTTAATCCAAACACTAACACAAAACCCTAACCCTTAACCTAAACACCTAACCATAACCCATACACATAACAATTAACCATAACTCTAACCCTTATCCTAATGGTGGACCCTAAACCTAATAGATATATCTAACTCTAACCATAAACTTAAATCTAATCCTAACCCAAATGACGTTAAGCTTAATGGCGTAACCCTAACCCTAATGCTAATGGCACGTAACGCTAACCCAACCCTAAACATAACCCTAAGCCTAACACTAACAATAATCCTAACACTAACCCTAAAACCCTAACCCTAACACTAATCCAACCCTAAACCTAATACTAACACTAAGCCTAATCTTAACGGTAACCCTAACACTAACCCTAGCCATAAGCCTAACCCTAACCCCCAACCCTAACCATAACACTAAACCTAACCCTAGCCTTAACACTAACACTAACCCCATAACCCTAACCCTAATCCGAAACCTAACCCTAACCATAACCCTTAACCCTAACCCTAACACTAACCCTAAATCTAACTCTTATTCTAGAACTGAAATCTAATCCTAATCCTAAACATAACCTTAATCTCTAACCCAAAAACTAAGGTTAACCTGAAACTTAATCCTAACCGTAAACCTTGCCTAAACACTAACCCCAACACTAACACAAACCCTTATCCAAACACTAACACAAAACCCTAACCTCTAACCCTAACCCCCAAACCCTAACCCATAAACATTGCACTTCAGCATAACTCTAAACCTTATCCTAATAGTGGGCCCACCCTAAACCTAAACATAAATCTAACCCTAAACCTAACCCATCACTAATCCTAACACTAAACCTAAACAATAACCCTAACACTAACCTTAAACCTAAACCATAACCTTAACATAAACATCAACCTTAACCCGACCATAACTCTAACTCTAACCCTAACCCTAACCCTAAACGTAACAGAACCCTAACCCTAACACTAACAATAACACTAACCCTAAACCTAACAAGAACCATAACCCTAACACTAATGCCTAACCCTAATCCTAACCCTAACTCTAACCCAAACCTAACTCTAACCCTAAACCTATCCCTAACTATAATCCAAACCCTCACTCTGAACATAACTCTTAACCCTAACCCTAACAATAACCCTAATCCTAACACTTATTCTAAAACTAAAGTCTAATCCTAAACCTAACATTAATCTTAAACTCAAAAACTAAGCCTAACCTGAAACTTAATCCCAACCCTAAAACTTGCCCTAAACACTACACCTAACACTAAAACTAATCGTAATCCAAACACTAACACAAAACACTAACTACTTACCCTAACCCCTAACCTAACCCATAAACATAACACTTAACCATAACACTAACCCTTATCCTAATGGTGGGCCCATCCTAAACCTAAATATAAATCTAATCCTAACCCTAACCCTAACCCTAACACAAATGACCCTATGCCTAACACGAACACTAACCCTAAACCTAACCCTAACCCTAACCCTTACCGTAACCCTAACACCTAACTCTAACCATAACCCTAACCTTAAATTTAAAATTAACCCTAACCCTTACCGTAACCCTAACACCTAACTCTAACCATAACCCTAACCTTAAATTTAAACTTAACCCTAACATTAACCCTAACCCTAACCCTTATTCTACAAGTCCAATCCTAAACCTAACCTTAATCTCTAACCCAAAAACTAAGTCTAATCTGAAACTTAATCCTAATCCTAAACCTTGCCCTAAACACTAACCCCAACACTAACACTAACACTAATACAAACACTAACAAAAAACCATAACCCCTAACCCTAACCCATAAACATAACATTCACCAGAACTCTAACACTTATCCTAATCGTGGGCCCACACTAAACCGAAACATAAATCTAATCCTTACCCTAACACTAACCCAAATGGCCCTAACACTAATTGCCTAACCCTAAAGGGACAATAAACCTAACCCTAAAACTAACCCTTATTTTAATATTGGACCGACCCTAACCCTAAACATGACATTAACCCTAAACCCCTAATCCTAAACCTATACCTAACCCTAACACTAACCCTAACCCGAATCCTAAATCTAGTCATAAATCTAACCTAAAAGTAACCCTAACACTAACCCCTAACCCTAACTCTAACCTTAACCCTAAACCTAGCCCCTAATATTAACCCTAACACTAATCCTAAACCTAACCCTTAACCTTACACTAACAGTAACCCTATACCTAAACCCTAACCCTAACCATAACACTAACCCTAACCCCTAACACTAACGATAACGTTAAATGTAAACCTAATCCTAACACTCACCCTAATCATAACCACTAACACTAACCACAAAACAAAGCCTAACCGTAACACTAACCCTAACCCCTAAACATAACCCTAACCTTAACTCTAACTCTAATCCTTACCCTAAATCTACCCCTAAGTCCTAACCCTACCCATATCCTTAACCATGACTTTAACCCTATAACTAACCCTAACCATAACTGTAACACCCAAAGAAGACTGGGGACAATTATAAAAAATGGAGGTAAATTCGTAAGAAATGTTGTGGCAATTACTTAAAATTGGAGGACAATTACCCCACATTTGGGGATAATTAGAGAAAATCTGGGACATCTGCACAAAATTTGAGGAAAATGACAAGATATTTGGGGACAGTTACTCAAAATTCTGAGACAACTCCCATAAACTCGGGCGCACTTACCTAAACCCGGGGAACATTACAAGAGGATTTGGGAAAATTACTCAAAATTTGGAGGCAATTTCCCAAGACTTTGGGACAATTTCTCAAAATTTGTGGCAAATTGCCCAAGATTTTGCCGACAATTACCACAAATTTTTGGCCACAATTACCTGACATATGGAGAGAATTACACAAATTTTGGCAAAATTACCCCAAATTTGGAGGCAGTTACCCCAAATTTCATAAGGATTATTCAAAATCTGGTGACAATTACGCAAAATGCGTGGCAAACTACAAGAATTTTAGGGACAATTACCCAAGAGTGGGAGACGGTTGCCCAACATTTTGAGAGAATGCTCCACATTTTGCGGCAGTTACCAAACCTATGAGCACAATTACTCTAAATTTCAGGAAAGTGACCCTAATTTGGGGACAATTATACAAAATTCGATGAAAAGGATAAGAAATCTTGTGAAAATGACTCAAAATTTGGTGACAGTTACCCCAAATCCGGGGACAATTAACAAAATTTGGAGAAAATGTCCATCGTTTTGAGATAGCTCCTCAAAACTGGGGGGGCAATTACCCGAAGTTTGCAGATAATTTCCCGAAATTTGGAGAGAGTTACCGAAAATTTGAGGAGGATTACCCAAAATTGGGAGAGAATTACTCAAAATTTGAGGGCAATTACCCCAAATTTGGAGAGAATGACTAAAAATTTGGGAAAAAGTACTCAAAATTTGGTGACAATTACCCAACCAGGGGGTTACAATTACTAAAAATGTGGGCAAACTTATCTAAAATTTTGAGGCAATAACCCCAAATCGGGTGAAAATTATCCGACATTTGGGGACAATTAACCACCATTTGGGGACAAATGCACCAAATTTGAGGAAAATTATTAGACATGTTGGGCCAATTACCCAAAATTTGGAGACAGTTACTCAGGATTTGGGGACAATTACCCAAATTTGGAGACAATTGCTGAAATTTGGGAAAACGACAGAAAATTCGGGGACAATTACTAAAAATTGGGGCAAAATGACCCCCTATTTAGGGACAATTTCCCAACATTTGTCGAAAACGACACACCGTTTGGAGACAATTACGCCAAAATTGGAGACAATTACTTAGAATTTGGGGTCAATTACCCAACGTTTGGTGACAATTTCCCTCCGTAGGAACACAACTATCAAAACTGTAGAGACAAATACACGAAACTTGTGGAAGATTTTAATGACTTGAATCACCATTGCCCATAACTTTGAGACAAATTAGAAGACAATTACTCAAAATTTGGTTACAGTTACCAAGAATTTGGGACAATTACACAAATTTTTGGGAAAATGACACAAAATGTGTGGGAAGATACACATGATTTTGAGACAATGCCTAAGAATTTGGCAAAACGCCTCAACAATTTGCGACGATTATTACAAATCTGGGGCTAATGACTCAAAACCTGGCGGGCGACCATTACTAGAAGTTTTTAGGCAGTTATTTCAAATTTGTGCACAATTACTGAATAATTAGGGAGTAATGACTCCAAGTTTGGAGGAAATGACTTGAAATCTGGGGACAATTACCCAAATTTGGGGACAATTACCCCAAATGTGGAGACAACACCCTACCCCTAACCATAAAACACTAACCCCAAACCCAACTACAATTTTTGACACTTACCCAAAATCTGGAGATAATTCCTCAAAGTTTGTGGACAATTGCGTAAAATTGGAGGACAATTACCCAAGAGTTTGAGACAATTACCCCAAACTGGGAGACAATTGCCCAACATTTGGAGAACATGACTCAAAATAGTCTGACATTTACCTCGATTTGGAGGAAATTACCCAGGGTTTGGAGAAAATGATGCAAGATTTGGGGACAATTACACAAAATTGGTAGAAATTTACGCTTGATTTTGAGACGACTGTCCAGATTTTGCTGGCAAATACCCCAAATCTGCAGACATTTACTCTAAACTTGAGGAAAATGACCCGAGACTGGGGACAATTATACAAAAATCGAGGTAAAATCGTAAGAAATGTTGTGGCAATTACTTAAAATTGGAGGACAATTACCCCACATTTGGGGATAATTAGAGAAAGTCTGGGACATCTGCACAAAATTTGAGGAAAATGACAAGATATTTGGGGACAGTTACTCAAAATTCTGAGACAACTCCCATAAACTCGGGCGCACTTACCCTAAACCCGGGGACTATTACAAGAGGATTTGGGAAAATTACTCAAAATTTGGAGGCAATTTCCCAAGACTTTGGGACAATTTCTCAAAATTTGTGGTAAATTGCCCAAAATTTTGCCGACAATTACCACAAATTTTTGGCCACAGTTACCTGAAATATGGAGAGAATTACACAAATTGTGGCAAAATTACCCCAATTTGGAGGCAGTTACCCCAAATTTCATAAGGATTATTCAAAATCTGGTGACAATTACGCAAAATGCGTGGCAAACTACAAGAATTTTAGGGACAATTACCCAACAGTGGGAGACGGTTGCCCAACATTTTGAGAGAATGCTCCACATTTTGTGGCAGTTACCAAACCTATGAGCACAATTACTCTAAATTTCAGGAAAGTGACCCTAATTTGGGGACAATTATACAAAATTCGATGAAAACGATAAGAAATCTTGTGAAAATGACTCAAAATTTGGTGACAGTTACCCCAAATCTGGGGACAATTAACAAAATTTGGAGAAAATGTCCATCGTTTTGAGATAGCTCCTCAAAACTGGGGGGGCAATTACCCGAAGTTTGCGGATAATTTCCTGAAATTTGGAGACAGTTACCGAAAATTTGAGGAGGATTACCCAAAATTGGGAGAGAATGACTCACAATTTGAGGGCAATTACCCCAAATTTGGAGAGAATGACTCAAAATTTGGGAAAAAGTACTCAAAATTTGGTGATAATTTCCCAACCAGGGGGTTAAAATTACTAAAAATGTGAGCAAACTTACCAAAAATTTTGAGGCAATAACCCCAAATCAGGTGAAAATTATCCGACATTTGGGGACAATTATCCACCACTTGGGGACAAATACACCAAATTTGAGGAAAATTATTAGACATGTTGGGCCAATTACCCAAAATTTGGAGACAGTTACTCAGGATTTGGGGACAATTACTCAAATTTGGAGACTATTGCTGAAATTTTGGAAAATGACACAAAATTTGGGGACAATTATTAAAATTGGGGCAAAATGATCCCCTATTTAGGGACAATTTCCCAAAATTTTTCGAAAACGACACACCGTTTGGAGACAATTATGCAAAAATTGGAGACAATTACTTAGAATTTGGGGTCAATTACCCAACGTTTGGTGACAATTTCCCTCCGTAGGAACACAACTATCAAAACTGAAGAGACAAATACACGAAACTTGTGGAAGATTTTAATGACTTGAATCACCATTGCCCATAACTTTGAGACAAGTTAGAAGACAATTACTCAAAATTTGGTTACAGTTACCGAGAATTTGGGACAATTACACAAATTTTTGGGAAAATGACACAAAATTTGTGGGAAGATACACACAATTTTGAGACAATGCCTAAGAATTTGGCAAAACGCCTCAACAATTTGCGACGATTATTACAAATCTGGGGCTAATGACTCAAAACCTGGTGGGCGACGATTACTACAAGTTTTTAGCCAGTTATTTCAAATTTGTGCACAATTACTGAAAACTTGGGAGTAATGACCCCAAGTTTAGAGGAAATGACTTAAAATCTGGGGACAATTACCCAAATTTGGGGACAATTACCCCAAATGTGGAGACAACACCCTAACCCTAACCATAAAACACTAACCCCAAACCCAACTCCAATTTTTGGACACCTACCCAAAATCTGGAGATAATTCCTCAAAGTTTGTGGACAATTGCCTAAAATTGGAGGACAATTACCCAAGAGTTTGAGACAATTACCCCAAACTGGGAGACAATTGCCCAACATTTGGAGAAGATGACACAAAATAGTCTGACATTTACCTCGACTTGGGGGAAATGACCCAGGGTTTGGAGAAAATGATGCAAGATTTGGGGACAATTACACAAAATTGGTGGAAAATTACGCCTGATTTTGAGACCACTGTCCAGATTTTGCTGGCAAATACCCCAAATCTGCAGACATTTACTCTAAATTTGAGGAAAATGACCCGAGACTGGGGACAATTATACAAAAATCGAGGTAAAATCGTAAGAAATGTTGTGGCAATTACTTAAAATTGGAGGACAATTACCCCACATTTGGGGATAATTAGAGAAGGTCTATGACATCTGCACAAAATTTGAGGAAAATGACAAGATATTTGGGGACAGTTACTCAAAATTCTGAGACAACTCCCATAAACTCGGGCGCACTTACCCTCAACCCGGGGACTATTACAAGAGGATTTGGGAAAATTACTCAAATTTTGGAGGCAATTTCCCAAGACTTTGGGACAATTTCTCAAAATTTGTGGCAAATTAGCCAACATTTTGCCGACAATTACCACAAATTTTTGGCCACAATTACCTGAAATATGGAGAGAATTACACAAATTGTGGCAAAATTACCCCAAATTTGGAGGCAGTTACCCCAAATTTCATAAGGATTATTCAAAATCTGGTGACAATTACGCAAAATGCGTGGCAAACTACAAGAATTTTAGGGACAATTACCCAACAATGGGAGACGGTTGCCCAACATTTTGAGAGAATGCTCCACATTTTGCGGCCGTTACCATACCAATGAGCACAATTACTCTAAATTTCAGGAAAGTGACCCAAATTTGGGGACAATTATACAAAATTCGATGAAAACGATAAGAAATCTTGTGAAAATGACTCAAAATTTGGTGACAGTTACCCCAAATCCGGCGACAATTAACAAAATTTGGAGAAAATGTCCATCGTTTTGAGATAGCTCCTCAAAACTGGGGGGGCAATTACCCGAAGTTTGCGGATAATTTCCCAAAATTTGGAGACAGTTACCGAAAATTTGAGGATTACCCAAAATTGGGAGAGAATGACTCACAATTTGAGGGCAATTACCCCAAATTTGGAGAGAATGACTCAAAATTTGGGAAAAAGTACTCAAAATTTGGTGACAATTACCCAACCAGGGGGTTACAATTACTAAAAATGTGGGCAAACTTACCAAAAATTTTGAGGCAATAATCCCAAATCGGGTGAAAATTATCTGACATTTGGGGACAATTATCCACCATTTGGGGAGAAATACACCAAATTTGAGGAAAATTATTAGACATGTTGTGCCAATTACCCAAAATTTGGAGACAGTTACTCAGGATTTGGGGACAATTACCCAAATTTGGAGACAATTGCTGAAATTTGGGAAAACGACAGAAAATTTTGGGACAATTACTAAAAATTGGGGCAAAATGACCCCCTGTTTAGGGACAATTTCCCAACATTTGTCGAAAACAACACACCGTTTGGAGACAATTACGCAAAAATTGGAGACAATTACTTAGAATTTGGGGTCAATTACCCAACGTTTGGTGACAATTTCCCTCCGTAGGAACACAACTATCAAAACTGAAGAGTCAAATACACGAAACTTGTGGAAGATTTTAATGACTTGAATCACCATTGCCCATAACTTTGAGACAAATTAGAAGACAATTACTCAAAATTTGGTTACAGTTACTGAGAATTTGGGACAATTACACAAATTTTCGGGAAAATGACACAAAATTTGTGGGAAGATACACACAATTTTGAGACAATGCCTAAGAATTTGGCAAAACGCCTCAACAATTTGCGACGATTATTACAAATCTGGGGCTAATGACTCAAAACCTGGCGGGCGACCATTACTAGAAGTTTTTAGGCAGTTATTTCAAATTTGTGCACAATTACTGAGTAATTGGGGAGTAATGACCCCAAGTTTGGAGGAAATGACTTAAAATCTGGGGACAATTACCCAAATTTGGGGACAATTACCCCAAATGTGGAGACAACACCCTACCCCTAACCATAAAACACTAACCACAAACCCAACTCCAATTTTTGGACACTTACCCAAAATCTGGAGATAATTCCTCCAAGTTTGTGGACAATTGCCTAAAATTGGAGGACAATTACCCAAGAGTTTGAGACAATTACCCCGAACTGGGAGACAATTGCCCAACATTTGGAGAACATGACTCAAAATAGTCTGACATTTACCTCGATTTGGGGGAAATGACCCAGGGTTTGGAGAAAATGATGCAAGATTTGGGGACAATTACACAAAATTGGTGGAAAATTACGCCTGATTTTGAGACGACTGTCCAGATTTTGCCGGCAAATACCCCAAATCTGCAGACATTTACTCTAAACTTGAGGAAAATTACCCGAGACTGGGGACAATTCTACAAAAATCGAGGTAAAATCGTAAGAAATGTTGTGGCAATTACTTAAAATTGGAGGACAATTACCCCACAGTTGGGGATAATTAGAGAAAGTCTGGGACATCTGCACAAAATTTGAGGAAAATGACAAGATATTTGGGGACAGTTACTCAAAATTCTGAGACAACTCCCATAAACTCGGGCGCACTTACCCTCAACCCGGGGACTATTACAGGAGGATATGGGAAAATTACTTAAAATTTGGAGGCAATTTCCCAAGACTTTGGGACAAGTTCTCAAAATTTGTGGCAAATTGCCCAAAACTATGCCGACAATTACCACAAGTTTTTGGCCACAATTACCTGAAATATGGAGAGAATTACACAAATTGTGGCAAAATTACCCCAGATTTGGAGGCAGTTACCCCAAATTTCATAAGGATTATTCAAAATCTGGTGACAATTACGCAAAATGCGTGGCAAAGTACAAGAATTTTAGGGACAATTACCCAACAGTGGGAGACGGTTGCCCAACATTTTGAGAGAATGCTCCACATTTTGCGGCAGTTACCAAACCTATGAGCACAATTACTCTAAATTTCAGGAAAGGGACCCTAATTTGTGAAACAATTATACAAAATTCGATGAAAACGATAAGAAATCTTGTGAAAATGACTCAAAATTTGGTGACAGTTACCCCAAATCCGGCGACAATTAACAAAATTGGGAGAAAATGTCCATCGTTTTGAGATAGCTCCTCAAAACTGGGGGGGGCAATTACCCGAAGTTTGCGGCTAATTTCCCGAAATTTGGAGACAGTTACTGAAAATTTGAGGAGGATTACCCAAATTTGGGAGAGAATTACTCAACATTTGAGGGCAATTACCACAAATTTGGAGAGAATGACTCAAAATTTGAGAAAAAGTACTCAAAATTTGGTGACAATTACCAAACCAGGGGGTTACAATTACTAAAAATGTGAGCAAACTTACCTAAAATTTTGAGGCACTAACCCCAAATCGGGTGAAACTTATCCGACATTGGGGACAATTATCCACCATTTGGGGACAAATACACCAAATTTGAGGAAAATTATTAGACATGTTGGGCCAATTACCCAAAATTTGGAGACAGTTACTCAGGATTTGGGGACAATTACCCAAATTTGGAGACAATTGTTGAAATTTGGGAAAACGACAGAAAATTTGGGGACAAATACTAAAAACTGGGGGAAAATGACCCCCTATTTAGGGACAATTTCCCCAACATTTGTCAAAAACGACACACCGTTTGGAGACAATTACGCCAAAATTGGAGACAATTACTTAGAATTTGGGGTCAATTACCCAACGTTTGGTGACAATTTCCCTCCGTAGGAACACAACTATCAAAACTGTAGAGGCAAATACACGAAACTTGTGGAAGATTTTAATGACTTGAATCACCATTGCCCATAACTTTGAGACAAGTTAGAAGACAAATACTCAAAATTTGGTTACAGTTACCGAGAATTTGGGACAATTACACAAATTTTCGAAAAAATGACACAAAATTTTTGGGAAGATACACACAATTTTGAGACAATGCCTAAGAATTTGGCAAAACGCCTCAACAATTTGCGACGATTATTACAAATCTGGGGCTAATGACTCAAAACCTGGAGGGCGACGATTACTAGAAGTTTTTAGGCAGTTATTTCAAATTTGTGCACAATTACTGAGTAATTGCTGAGTAATGACCCCAAGTTTGGAGGAAATGACTTAAAATCTGGGGACAGTTACCCAAATTTGGGGACAATTACCCCAAATGTGGAGACAACACCCTAACCCTAACCATAAAACACTAACCCCAAACCCAACTCCAATTTTTGGACACTTACCCAAACTCTGGAGATAATTCCTCAAAGTTTGTGGACAATTGCGTAAAATTGGAGGACAATTCCCCAAGAGTTTGAGACAATTACCCCAAACTGGGAGACAATTGCCCAACATTTGGAGAACATGACTCAAAACAGTCTGACATTTACCTCGATTTGGGGGAAATGACCCAGGGTTTGGAGAAAATGATGCAAGATTTGGAAACAGTTACACAAAATTGGTGGAAAATTACGCCCGATTTTGAGACGACTGTCCAGATTTTGCTGGCAAATACCCCAAATCTGCAGACATTTACTCTAAACTTGAGGAAAATGACCCGAGACTGGGGACAATTATACAAAAATCGAGGTAAAATCGTAAGAAATGTTGTGGCAATTACTTAAAATTGGAGGACAATTACCCCACATTTGGGGACAGTTAGAGAAGTTCTGGGACATCTGCACAAAATTTGAGGAAAATGACAAGATCTTTGGGGACAGTTACTCAAAATTCTGAGACAACTCCCATAAACTCGGGCGCTCTTACCCTCAACCCGGGGACTATTACAAGAGGATTTGGGAAAATTACTCAAAATTTGGAGGCAATTTCCCAAGACTTTGGGACAATTTCTCAAAATTTGTGGCAAATTACCCAACATTTTGCCGACAATTACCACAAATTTTTGGCCACAATTACCTGAAATATGGAGAGAATTACACAAATTTTGGCAAAATTACCCCAAATTTGGAGGCAGTTACCCCAAATTTCATAAGGATTATTTAAAATCTGGTGACAATTACGCAAAATGCGTGGCAAACTACAAGAATTTTAGGGACAATTACCCAACAGTGGGAGACGGTTGCCCAACATTTTGAGAGAATGCTCCACATTTTGCGGCAGTTACCAAACCTATGAGCACAATTACTCTAAATTTCAGGAAAGTGACCCTAATTTGGGGACAATTATACAAAATTCGATGAAAACGATAAGAAATCTTTTGAAAATGACTCAAAATTTGGTGACAGTTCCCCCAAATCCGGGGACAATTAACAAAATTTGGAGAAAATGTCCATCGTTTTGAGATACCTCCTCAAAACTGAGGGGGCAATTACCCGAAGTCTGCGGATAATTTCCCAAAATTTGGAGACAGTTACCGAAAATTTGAGGAGGATTACCCAAAATCGGGAGAGAATGACTCACAATTTGAGGGCAATTACCCCAAATTTGGAGAGAATGACTCAAAATTTGGGAAAAAGTACTCAAAATTTGGTGACAATTACCCAACCAGGGGGTTACAATTACTAAAAATGTGGGCAAACTTATCTAAAATTTTGAGGCAATAACCCCAAATCGGGTGAAAATTATCCGACATTTGGGGACAATTATCCACCATTTGGGGACAAATACACCAAATTTGAGGAAAATTATTAGACATGTTGGGCCAATTACCCAAAATTTGGAGACAGTTACTCAGGATTTGGGGACAATGACCCAAATTTGGAGACAATTGCTGAAATTTGGGAAAACGACAGAACATTTGGGGACAATTACTAAAAATTGGGGCAAAATGATGCACTATTTAGGGACAATTTCCCCAACATTTGTCGAAAACGACACACCGTTTGGAGACAATTACGCCAAAATTGGAGACAATTACTTAGAATTTGGGGTCAATTACCCAACGTTTGGTGACAATTTCCCTCCGTAGGAACACAACTATCAAAACTGTAGAGACAAATACACGAAACTTGTGGAAGATTTTAATGACTTGAATCACCATTGCCCATAACTTTGAGACAAATTAGAAGACAATTTCTCAAAATTTGGTTACAGTTACCGAGAATTTGGGACAATTACACAAATTTTTGGGAAAATGACACAAAATTTATGGGAAGATACACACAATTTTGAGACAATGCCTAAGAATTTGGCAAAACGCCTCAACAATTTGCGACGATTATTACAAATCTGGGGCTAATGACTCAAAACCTGGCGGGCGACCATTACTAGAAGTTTTTAGGCAGTTATTTCAAATTTGTGCAAAATTACTGAGTAATTGGGGAGTAATGACCCCAAGTTTGGAGGAAATGACTTACAATCTGGGGACAAGTACCCAAATCTGGGGACAATTACCCAAATCTGGG